>VZSE01015292.1:760664-782846 GCA_013398275.1 Promerops cafer
GGGAGCGGGAGCGGCGGCGCGGGATGAAGGTGGTGAGGATGATGCTGGTGATGCTGGTGATGCTGGTGATGCTGGTGATGCTGGTGATGATTATGGTGATGATGGTGGTGGTGGTGGTGGTGGTGGTGTAGGGGGAAAGGGGTTCGGCGGCGCTGCCGTTTCCTCTCCCAGCGCCCTGCCGAGCTCCGCGACCCGCGGGAGCCTCGTCTGTCCGGAGAAGAAACTTACGTGTCCGAATTGTCGTGAAAAGCCCGTTTGTCCGTGGGAAGGAAGCCCAAACCCAACCAGCGCACGCAGAGGTGATGGAGGGAGATGATGGAGCCGTCAGGGTTCACATCTCTGAGGCTGGTCCGAGCACGGTGCTGGTGATGCCAAGGTTGTGCTTTGATCCCCGCCATTCACTGAAGGGTTGGATTTGAAGATCTTCTGTGCCCCTTCCAGCTCAGATTCAGTGATTCCCTGATCATGAAGTCCAACCACCAACCCAGCAGTGCTGCTGTCACCCCCAAACCATCACCCAGCACCAGATCCAGACACCTCTGAAAGGCCTCCAGAGATGGTGATTCCACCACCTCCCTGGGCAACCTATTCCAATGCCTGACCACCATAACAGTGAAAATTTTTTCCAGTATATAATCTCAATCTCCCCTGTCTCAACCTAAGGCCATTTCCTCTAGCCCTCTTTACAGGTGCCCACAAGGGAACAAGCAGCATATCCAGGGGAAAACTAACACAAAGCAAAGGTGAGCTCAGTGGGCAAAAAAGTAACATGCCCAGGTGAAAACCAAGTGTATGGCATGAGGAAAAATAAGTGTTCACAGGAAAGGTCTATGTCCAGGGGTTCATGAGTGTATCACGTGAGCAGGACAAAGCCCAGGCTGTGAGGGAAAGGTGGCGTGAGGAAGTAGTAGAAAATCTACAAAAAATTATGTACTGGGGAGGAAAAAAACTGATATATCCAGAGATGAAAAACTCAGGATAGGGCAGAGAAATGAGTAGTGCCAGCATTGCCTCCTCATCCGTATCTGTGAACCAGCCTGAGCCTGGCCCTGCTGTTTTTAGAGGAAAATAGGCTTGTCAGGCCTAATCCACATCCACATCAGTAGCAGAGGAAGCTAACTCCACTAAACTAGCAAATTTCTGGTGTAAAAATAAAGGCAGATCAACACAGGGTCAGAAAGTGAAACTTCAGTCAGTCTCCCAGAAAACTGAAAGCAGTGGTTTCAAGCAGAGTGTGGCTCCTGCTCTTTTCCTACAGCAGGACCCTGGCACCCAAATCCCATCCTTTCCTTCTCCAGCTCAACACCACAAACAGGAATTCCCAGGCACGAGTGGTTTGTGCTTATAAATCCGGCAGCAATTTGCATAAATAGATGCATATTATCTGATGTACGTGCAAAATCAGACATTGCAGCTGAAAAATCTGGCCATTAAACTATTCTGTTGGATTTGCACGTTTCCCAAGGAATGGGACACATAAATCCACTGGCTGCATCTTTGGCTATTGAGCAGATTTAATAGCATTGTGTTAACACCTAGAGACGTTAGCAAAGAACTGAGGCCCCATTGTATTGAGCTCTGTGGACAAGAATAATGAAAAGATTGTTCCAACCCCACCATTTTCCAGTCTTAGTGGATTATTTTGTTTTTAAACAAGTATTTCTGAGTTTGTTATATAACATTAAATAAATGCCATCATTGTATTGAACTTAATGTAGACCCTTTTTTATGAAGCACTTGCACAGAGGCAGAAATAGTTAAGTGACACTGTCACAGCAAAAATAAATCCTAATATAAATCCCCAAAAAATCTAAATTTTTTCCCTTGTATCTTTATCCTCAGTTTCAAAGTTTAGAGCAGATTGTTCCAGGTTTAAGGGCAGTTGCTATTTAAATAAAACTACAAGTATTCTGGAGACTACTGAGGGTATTTTGGATTTGGCAACTACAGTGTGGATGTTCTTTTTCAAATACCTATGGCCAGTTATTTTGTCTCTTGCTGGACTACAGCTGTTGCTGTGCAAGTGCTCACTCTGCTTGATAACTTTGTTAATATGACAAGTTCCACAAGAATTATCAAAATAAGTCTGACACCACAACAGATTGTGAAGAAAAGGCAGAGCAGTAGTGAAAAAAAAATAGAATTCTTCAACATGTTTACAGTTGATTTCTAATCTGATGGCAAATTGATTTTTTTCCCAAACTAGTTTGCCATCCCGCTTTTCTAAGCTGTGGTAACAAACTGTGTGCTCAAGGAATGAGGCTGCAAATGGAGTTGAATTCTCAGTTGTATTTTCAGTAGCAGTGGCTGGTGTGGAACAGCGGGTGCCTCCCAAAATGAGGTGTTTCCAGAAGGAGCAGAGGAGAATCCAGATCCATGTAGACAGTGGAAATCTCTGGTTCATGTGTGTGGTTGCTTTCACTCTACCATTTTCCTTCAACTCTTGACACTCCAATTAATTTTGGGGGGAATTACAGTTTTTCTAACTGATTAGCCACAGTTTGAACTGACTCCTTGTTTAGCAGCCCCTCATGTGAAGTGAGGTCTAAAACTTCTTCCTTCAGATCTTTAAGGAAAATTAAAAATATGCCATTTACATTTTGGTGCCTTCTGAATTTTTCCCAAACCTTCAGATGGCAGGCCTGAGCTGGGCCTGAACACGTGTTATTTGGGAGGGTTTGCTTCCCTTGGAGTCTGCTGGGAGACTGGTTAGGAACTGTGTTGTGGCACAAAAAGGAAATAGGAAGCTCCACCATCTAACACAGCAGCGCTACAGGATGTGTGGCTGGCGGGCCGAAGACACTTCCTGTACACATGCACAGGAAATCCACTTGCTAAACACCTCAAGAGCAAACCTGCTGGTCCTAGAGGCACCTTGCTGCAGTGCACCACACCCCAGAGAGTAAAAGGCTCACAGATGAGACATCCACAGAGCTGACTGTGCCAGGATAGCGAGGAGCACGGAGCACACAGGGATCACCCCCTCCTTGATGCACACATGTAATTCCTACTGACAGCAGTGGGAGTTGCACATCCACACCGAGGGGACAACAGAACCCGTGGTGGTGGAGATGAGTATCGGATGTGAGCTGTGCGACCACGGCGAGGGAGCCAGGGAGAGGGAGGTGTGATCACTGAGGGACTGTACAACATACAATAAAATTGTCAAGCAGCCATCAAGTACGTGAAAGCATGGGAATTACAAATTAAATGGACAGGAGGTGAGAAAACAGAGTCTCAAGAGGCTTTTGCCTTCCTAGCTTAGGGCTGATATCTGAATTCCTTATCTGGGAAATATTCCCGCTGGCTTAACCCATTTAATTCTCTGACAAGTAAATATTTCGCTGATCTCGAGTAAATAGTTGTGGCCCAGATGCCAAGGATAAAAAGTGGTTTTATTAAAAAGTGTGATAAACAAGAAGAAAGTAAATTAATACAGTGTGCAGACCTTACTGTGGGTTTCTTCTGTATGATCTGGTGGTTCTTGCTTTTCAAGTAGGAGACAGCTGGGTGACCAGTGGTTTGGAGTCATTATTACTAATTTGGGTTTGTGTCAGAAGTAGTAACAAAGGACACAACAGGAAATAATGATGATTCTAGTTTGATAGATAATGGCAGATTATGTGTTTGTGACAGCAGTTCAAAAATGAGATGAATGAGAAATGCCTTCAGATTTGGGATCTTTTAAGGATGCGTAGGGAAAAGGAGACGAGATGAAACTGAACAGTGAAGTGAAATGTAAATCAGAGCTATGGAGAAATTAATGATCAGGAAAAGAAAGACTTCTACCAGATCTTGATGGAAACCAACAGAAGAAACAAAGGATGCTCTTAAGTAGGAAGACCACAACCACAGAAGGAAAATAACTAATGGTAAAAGCCAGAGTTTGTACATTTCAGTGATTTTTTTAAGTAACAGCAACAGGAACTACATGAATAGTTGGGCACAGCTCAACATTCTGGATTGCCTATGATCTGGCTCCAGTACAAAATCTAAAGACAAAATGATGAATCACAGAGGAGAAAGTGACTCGAAGAAAGAATCCACAAGAAAAGGCTGCACAGAGCAGGAATGGGAAATGCTTCAGCCCAAGCTGATTCCATCCCTGCACGTGCTCCCTGTGTGCAGGAATGGTGGGGGTGGCACAGCTATCCCTCTGGTCCAACAGCTCTTTTGAAATCACATTTTCAGTCCTGCCAGACAGGCTGCAATGCCAAGGAATTTGACCCTTCTCTCTTTTACGCTACCTACTCATCCGCGCGTCGTGGGTCCAAGGGGTTCTTGTCCCGAGCTGGTCCCGTGAATGGCACTGAGGAAAGCACAGCTTCAGAGGCCCTGTACAAGCCCTGCCTGCTCACTTCATTACACTGACCAGGGGAGGCCAGCTTTGGTGCAGTCTGACCTCCACTTACGAGGCACACTGTGGTCTCCTCGCTGAGCTGTGCAGGCATTAGTGGCAGCATGCCAGCAATGGCTATATTAAAATCAATTTGAGACTCCCAATTCTATGTCTCTTTCACCTTAGGTGAGGTAACACACGTTATACTAATGCAACTCTTCGTAAAATATTGTAAAACAAAACTGACCTGTGCAAAACAACAGTTCTATTGTCTTTTTTTTTTTTTTTTGTCATTTTTTGTATTCTTGCAAAAACAAAGGCAAAAGGAAAAAGCAGACCAAGAGGCTTAATAGATCTCTATCTTTGCAGTGGAGTGCTGTTTAAAGAAGGGGTATTAAAAAAAAAAAGGAAAGCAGAAAAGCAGAATTAGGTTTGTTCTCAGAGTCACCAAGGAGAATAAACTGCAAGAGCTCCCTGACACAGCAGGCAGGCAGCTCCCAGGCTGCTCCATGAGGCAATGCTTGATATTCATGAAAACAATGAAATCTCACCAGATTTAGTACAAAAAAGAGATGAATAGCCAGTCTGTGATTTTGCAAGCAGGCGGAAGGCCACAGATTCCCAGTTTCCCCAAAGCTTCACAAACTTACTGATTTTAGGGCTCTCCTCAGATGAGCACGTGTTTGAGCAAGATTGTGCCATCACCTCAGGAACAGTCACCTGAAGGGTCATCACCTGCTTTACCTGGAACAGCAATGGGAGAACATTATCAAACATTAACATAAACCCGGGGATTTCCCCCCCACCCTCTCCATGCACCCTCAGCAGCTCAGGAGGAGAGAAAAGCCTTTTCTAAAAAGTCCCGTGCCTGTGATTTCCTGTGCCACTGGAATGCTCACTCTCACATTCAGTGAGGTACCAGGGGCAGGGGGCAGGATCTGGCCTGTCAGATCTTAGGGTTCTTTCATTTTTACTCATCACACACCAGAAAACTCCAAATTAATATCAACATAAATAATAATTTTATTAAGTGACTGCGGAAGGAAAATGGGAATTTTTCAGATTTGCAGCTTGTGCTGTTGTTATTGTTTGCAGCAGCAAATCTCATCACCATTTTCTGATCAACACGGCCCCATATACATTGAAATGTTAACAGTAATGTAACTTATTCCAGTCCAAATCTCAAAATAACTTACCCTGCTACAACCAGCAATATTAATAAATGATCGTTCTTTTACCTAGCAAGAATGTGAGGTCCAGATCACCCTTTCTAATATTGCAGTATATTATCTTCTTCTTTTTTTAAAAAAATATGTTTTCCCCTGCACAGATTGGTAAAACATAAGTAGAAGTGATGTTCTGAGCTCTCTCAGCCTTTGGTGGCACCCAGCTTGTTGGTATTCCTCACAAATATTTTTCCTCACAAATATATCCAACAGTTTTTGCACTGCAGCAGATACTCTAAATTGTGTGTGTGTGCTTGGTAAATGCTGAGGCAGAACTCCTCAGAGAAAGCCCCAGTTACCTGTTTAATATGAAGTAATTTTCTGGAGCTGTCAGCAGTTTTGGTCAAAAACCACCTGGAAGACAAAGCACTTTGCAAGAGACAGCTTTGACAACCTATGGATTTTAATAGTGGAACTGAAAGGATAAGAAAACTTGGAGAGAGGGGAGAGAGAGGGAAGGATGTGCTCTTGTAAGGGATTACTTTGTGACAGAATATCCCATACTCAAAGTCATGCAGCATATTTCCAATTAGGAAAAGTAGCAAAAACTTTACAGTGTTTGCCTCCTTGCAATTCCTGTCAAGTTAAAGATGTATATGAAATTTATTTAGCTACCTGAAGCAGTGATTTAGCTACAAATGAGGACAATAATATGATAATATTGCATACTTACACTAATATTGCATGCCTCAGTGAAATAAAGCCTAGAAAGAAAAGAAAGGGAACTGTTTAGGAACACCATATGCATGAATAATATGGACTGACTGCAGGCCAAGAATAACAAAAACCAAAGTCTTCCACACAAGCACAAACAGAAAGGAAGAGAAAGTGTAGAGTCACAGGGGTTAAAGTTTTATTAACTACCTTTGGTAGTCCCCACCTGACTGCTGCTCAGCTGATAAAGGCTGCTTTTGATGTTGGTGGAGTCTGTACATGAAGTAACTGCTGCTTTTGCCAGAGTCTAGAAATGCCTGAACTCCAAAGATTAATTTTTCAAGTTCATGCATTCATCTAACGAGATTATCTGCATTTATCCTATTAACTCTGGCCAGCAGATCCTGTGGTCTCACATCCCCTAATCCATTCCCAGCTGCACACAGGCTTTCAAGTCAGACTGGAACCATGTCCAGGACACACAAACAGGTGCTAAAAATATTGGTACATCCAAGACTGGGTAACCCCCAGCTGCAAAGCATTTCTGAACTCTTTGAGAGAGAAATCTATGGGAAATATTCCTGCACCATCTTTCGGTGTGAGCTACTGGCAGGCTGTGTTTTAATAAAGCTCATTTTAAGTGATTCTCATTGTGCTGATCCATCAGTAGGAAATGGCAGAATCGTGGATCAGGTTTGATTGTAGCCCAGAAGCAGCATGGGATTCAGATGGGACATTTTTAATATTCTAACAACAAATACAAATTATGTCTGGTGCAAGCTGTGGTAACCTGGACTTCACCTATGCAGATATTTCACCAGAACAGTTATTTGCAAGCTGATCCTTAAGTACTTTATGAGAGATAAATCTAATAACCTTTCTGGGAAAACCTCAGCAGGATGCAGACACTGTAATAATCCATATGCAAGCTACCACATTGTATTGTGTGCTGTCAGACAACTCAATTATTTTCTTCCAGATCTAACATAAGCTTCTGTTTAGTAAACATGATGAGAGTCAAACTTTTACATATATATATATAAAGTGCTTAATTTGCATGCAAAATTGCCCTAAGTATGTATGCAAATAGGAAAACTCATGCACAGATGACTAATTAAGTGCATTTATGTGAGAAATTACCCAATGCACGCATGGAATCTCAGTAATTGTACACACAACTCCGTGAGCCATTGCCTTTGCAATTTGGACACAGAACTGATTGAAAAAATTGTTTCTCAGTTCTGGGTTGGAATAACTGACGTGGAGCACACAGCCACGAGCAGGACAGCTGAGGGGGCTTTGGGAAGAACCTGCAAAAGCTTGTGAGGAGCTTTACAGTAAGAGCAGAATTTGCCATCTCTACCATTACTGGTTTTGTATTCCCTTACAACCATCCCGTGCTAATCTGTGGCTTGAAGAGAGTAAAAAAAAAAATCAGAAAAATAAAATCAAAGCGATGGCACAAGAGGTGGTGCCATTAAAATTAAACTTGAAGTCTGTAGCCTGCTGTTGGCTGTCCAGTATATGTTTTGAAAACAAACAGCAAATTTTACTTTATGCGTCGTGATCAAGCTCCCTTTTGTCTCATCCAAGCAGGCTTTGTGGTATGACAGCACAATATCCTTCTGGAAGGTTCAGGGAGTTTTGGTGAGAAAAGGGGTATCCATCTGTCTGTTTTAATTTTCCAGGGATTGCTGCTATTATAGGTTCTGCTATCTCTAAACACTGATTAGTCCTCTTTATATCCCCAAAGTTAGAAAGTTCATGCTAACATTGTTAAAATTCAATATAGAGAACAACCTCTTTCAATATGATGTGATAAACATCCCTGACTTCAATGTCCTGCAGAGAAAAATACCTGCCCAAATTGTTTAGATATGCTCTGGCTGCTGAAAGCAGGGAACATCCTCAGCCTGCTTTGTGATGTTTTCCTATTTTCTGGTCATTGTGTTGATATTGAGCATAACAGGTAGAGGAGCACCTGTTTATTTACCCACAACTCGAGGTCAAACGTTTCAATCGGCCACTAACGCAGGCAAAATGTCTTTGTGGGCACGGCCCGGTGTGAGGAGCAGGCGGAGGGGAGAGGGAGAGGAGCGGCTGGGCCGGGCTGCGCTGCCGCTGCCGGGCTCAGGGATGCTGAGCTGCTCGGCCTGCTGAGGCTCCGAGCCGAGAGCTCGGGCAGGAGGGGAGAAGGATGCGCTGCTGCAGGCTGGATTTACTCCGAACGAAGTTCCTCAGGTCGGATTGCAGGAGGGAGGATTCGAGGTCGGCTCCTGCCGCTAAGTGGTGCTCTAAACAGCGCAGCACCCTCGAGTGCCGCAGTTCCCGGGGAGGAACAACCGCGGCACTGCCCGGCGGATTGGAGCGATGCACACGCTTAACAAGTGCCCATTACGCTGATTTAATCCTTCTGTGCCACTGGATGAATCGGGGGGAAGAACAGGCCAATCCAAAAGATTAAAGAAATCCAAAGATTGAGCCCTGCTATGCAGTATCTGAAGTGGAGGATTACAGAAAACAATTCTAATTTTTTAAAAGCTTTGTCTGCCTTAATTCTGTTCCTTTTTAATTATTAGTATTGTTTTCTCCAAGTTTGTGGTCGTTAGAACTTGAAGTACTTACCGAATAAAACTGAAGAAAAACAATTAATACTTGCAATTATTCCAGAACTTATTTTTAAAACAGGTGCTCCATTTTTTTTATCAATTAAAAAAAAAAGGTAGAAAATAGTTTCTCTGGAGTACATATCTACATGTAGATCTAATCCTTCCCACCCTCCAAAAGTGATTGAAAAACAGGATGGAAATTTAGAAGGAGAATGCAAGCTTGCAACTTCTGCTCTCCTCAGTCCCAGGAGAAGTGGAAATGCAGCAGGCAGCGGAGCTGCTGTTTTGGCATTTTGACACCCAAGTTTTTGCCCACAAAATTGGATTCATTACCTGGTGTGCAACGAGCCAATGGTTACACGCTCGAGAGAGAGACATTGATTATTTATTTCAAAATTGTGCAAGCCTAGATGGTCAGTGTATTCCACAAATCAAGCACCACCACTGGGCTTTCTGTGCCATTATTTATACCCAGAAATCTGGATTTAGTGACTCCAAGTACAGCCCCTCTGTGAGGGCTGGTTGGTATTTTCTGTGCAGGTTACATAACCCCAGCTGACAGCTCCGCACGCCCAGGGGAAGGGTCTGCACCTGGGCAGGGTCTGTAGGTGTGATTTTCAGTGTGATGAACATATTCAAGTGTAGGATCCATGGACCTTGAGTGTGTTGCTAAATTAGCAACGTGTACAGAGATCTACATCGATATCTTGATGTTAAAAGATCCCTAAGGCTTGTTAATTCCTGCATGTCCTAAGAGATGCAGCTGCTCTGGTTCCACTGTTCAGGTTTCCTTTCTCGCTGATTGGAAGTGCAGGAAGATCTTACATCGAGGAACATCCTGAATTAAGATAATCTTGACACATTCCACGTTTTGCAGCGCTGTGAGCCCTTGCCCCAAGCAATTCTGCACCCCGGGTGCCTCTCAGTCCTGGCTGCAGCAGCGGGCAGGGCTGTGCAGTCCCAGGAAGGCAGAGGCTGGAGTTCAGGAGTCAGGAAGCTTTTGTCCTGTTTTACAGGAGAAGGAGGAATGTGTTTACCTGCAGTCCATGGAGGAGTTCACTCCTTTTCTCTGCCTCGGGTCTGCCCTACAAAAGGAAGGATGGGGAGAAAGGGTTGGTCAGTGAACGCTCGGGTTCTTGGGTCCCACAGGGTCTGCAGGGGGATTTCTCAGCTCCTGCGGGAGCAGGTTCAGAGCTCGGTGTTTACACACCCACCAGGTGGTGAGTCTGCAGCCAGCCTGGCAGTCAGCACGTTTCAGCAGATCTGAGGACCCTAAAACATTGCCTCGCACTGAAACCCAATGAATATCTGCCTATGTGAGCTGCTCTGCTGAGCAGAATCCTTTAAAAAAAGAGGTGGAACTTCTGGGGAGAGGATTAGTGCCTTTTGTGAACTGTATTTGTGTGCAGGGTGCTGGTTTATTCACAACATTCCCTGAGAAGTGCTTTAAATCAAGAATCAAAAGCCGAAAGGGTATCAAAGCTGTACAGGAACTGATTACTACTATAAATTTTGCTGAAACAAGCTGATGCTTTGCTGATTCTTTGGTCTTTTTCTGGTAAAAATATGTCAGTGTTAACTCACAGCATTGACTTCTCTGTTTTTTTTCATTTTTGTTCCATGAGATTATTTTTAGCTGCTGTGCATTAGCTCTGCTTCAGAAAAATATTGAGGTAGAGGTTGCAGGTTCTTCCTGAAAAAAAACAAATTATTTATTGACAGAAATGCAACAATACCTGTATATCCATAAAATTATTGTCATGTGACCCCTTCTCCCCCACTTTTTGAATGGAGTTGAGACAGATGTTAGAGACACATGTGAATTTCTCAGGAGAGAAAGAAATACCACAGGTAAATCAGCTTTACACCAGAAAATCTGATAGAAGTGAGTATAACAGCTGTAAAATAAGTAAACTCTTAACAGAAGAAAGAACCATTTTCAATTTTAGGGGAAGTGGCCAAAGTATGCAAAGCAAGTTTGGATGAGTTATTTATATTACAGAATAATTTCTGAGCTCCAAACAATGGTAAGGAAGAGTAGCTCTCCAAAATGTCCCCTAGAGACAGCAGCAGAAATGCAAAATTCAAATGCCATGAACAGGGTCAGGTGCAAGTCCAGAAACAGCGTGGTTGTTCTGACATTTACATTTTGTAGGCATGTATTTACATATTTAGAAATACATTTATAGTGGTCTACAATTTCTCTGGGAAGTTTTTGAGTTTAGCAGTAGCTTCACCACCAGCAATCCTGGCCCCTCTGCAATCACCCTCAGGTTTTCCAAGATTTAATCAGTGTGTGTCAACCTTAATATCTTTCTTGTGATGCAAGAATTTCACAATTGGTTATAATATTTTCCAGGTGTTGAAATCCACTTTCCCAAGGCCAGCTCTGTGTGGTGGCATCAGTCTGGCTGGCTTGTCTCTCTGCCTTTCCCACTGTTCATGCACTTCCTTCTTTTACTTTCACAGACTTCTTCTTCAGAATAAATCCAGCTGTAAGCAAACTTTCTGAACTGCTGATATCTTACTGTTTATCTCCAAGAAAATACCACAAATTCAGCAGGAGTGACCTCAGCTCTTCACCTGAATTTCAAATTGTCAGCTGACTTTCTGATATCTTTTCTTCTTTATATTTCCATTGCCTGTAAATTTGGCCTCGGATCTTGCTATGTACAATTAACTCTGGTTTCTGACATGACCTTTCTGAACATGAGAGATTCAAAGAGAGAAAATGTTCAATTTTTAGCTCCTTTTGTCCTGTTTATGCACAGCCTGGGTCAGACACTGCTCCCACAATTCCAGGAGCAAACATGGAGGTCTTCCAAAATGAGGATCCCACCTATCCAGCTGCCTTTTACTGGGAAATTAATCTGAATTTTTTCCCACTTGTTCCTGGCTGGACCAGGAAAGAGGTTCAAGGTTGAATGTCTTCATTTTGGAGACAAGTCACACACACTGTGAACCATGTCATGGACTGTTTTATCCCCAGAAATTATTTGGAAAAACAAATACAACTACTTACATTTAAAGAAAAATGTCAAGGGAAAAAATCTGAAAATGTGGCTTTGTATTACTCAGAGACTAAGATTTCTCAGTGTTAGTCAGATTCCCTAAAAACTTGTTTAAATATTAGACATAATTTCTCCAGTGGAAGAAGTGGATAAGGAACTTCAAACCCCAGTTTAAACCTGCAAGAAGCTTTCTGTTAAGGAAAAATAGGGATAATATATTTGGAATATAAACTGGGTGGGTTTTCCCCCATTGGAATGTGTACATCTTGTACATTATTCTGCAAACTACAGACCAAATGTTGATTACAATTTGAAACAAAATACAAAATGTCATTTATGCCAAGTATCATGAACAACCCAATATCCTCTCGTTTCTGAGTTTGTGAAGAATGGAGACAATAGCATTTCCTCAGAGAAACTATAAAGAATTTAAAGAGTAGGATCAATATCCTAAGAGGAACTTCTACGTGTACATATCCAGTTGAATTCCCAGCAATATAAAAGGGAAATATTTGTGTTGAACTCCCTGCCTAGGGCTTTAAATTGCTGTATACTATCATGCATTACGGCCTGTATTAATTACCTAATTGAGACATTTATATGGTCATCAGGCAAGTGGGGACCTGGAGAGAAATCCCTAATTGAGACTTTGGGGTTTGATAAGAGGCTGCTACTGCGCGGTGATAAAACACTATTTTTGTCTTATCTTATGAATGTGTCAGGGCAGATTATGTTAAATGCTACCTACATGCATAATCAGATGACATATCTCTGGCAAGGCCCGCAGATAACAGTCTGCAAATGCACATTTATTATTTTACAGTTCAGACTCTTAAAAGGAGAACAAAACTTGTAGCTCCAAAAGCTGGGCCGTGCCCGGCGTGTCACGCCAAGGGTTTCCCTTGGGACCTGGGGACAGAGTTTTGGGGTGTGATGGGAGGCAGAGAGGGAGCCAGCACCTGGAGCCACCCTGCTGGTTCTGTGTTGCTGAAGTGTCCAGGCACTCCCCTCGTGCTCCCTGACACGCTGTGTGCTGGGAGGTGGATTCCAGCCATTGGAAATTCCATTTTGCCCGAGGAATCCCTGTCCGAGCGCTCCTTGGAGCCTTCAGCGCCTTCCCAAAGCGAGGGGAGCAAACAGGGATTCTGGCCAGCCAACCCTGCAATCTCACTTCATCCAGAGTGCTCTCCCTGCTTCTTGGCATTATGAGTTTGTTGTGAATGCTGAATATGTAATGCAAAAATACCAGCAGTGAAGATTTTTTTTTTTCTTGACAAGTTTTCTGGGAAAATCCAGAGCTGCTCTGTTTTTTGCATGCAGCCTCCCCATCCTTCTTCTTGTCTGCAGGGTTGACTCAAACAATGGCATTCACTTCAGGATCTCTTTCCTCATTAGGTGCTTTGAGATCCCCAGCAGGATGGTCAGCTCTACCACCAAAGCAAAAGAAAGCAAACTCAGAGAACAAAGCATACATGACAATTGTTTTTAATGTTTTTCCTCTTGCTGACATCCAACACTGCTGATATCAGTGGTAAATCTCCTGCCATATCTTTCATTGTTGGAGCCCTGCTCCAACAATGGAAGGAAATGTCTACAAGCTTTCTTTATATGCATATGTTCGTATAAATAAATATATAATGTGTATTTGCATTATATAGCTATACATTTATATGTGCACACAAACTGAATTTAACACTGCTATTACAATTTGGGATTATTCAAAGCCTGCATTTTAAAACTTCCATGACCTTCTACCTGGATAATATCTTTTTTCATTTTCTGCTATTTACAGGCATGCATAATACAAACTGACAAGTGCTAGAGCTGTGGAAAAGAGGTGAGAAACAAAGACCAAAGGTCCTTGCTAAGTAGCAGGTTGAAAGATGACTTAGTGTAATTTTGCAGAAGGATTCAGTTTTACAGATTTCCAAACAAGAAACGTGGATATTAATGGGGGTTTGCAAAGAGCAAACTCAATAACAGTCCTAGTCAATTAAAAGTACATAAAGTATTAATGTGTTGTCCCCTGGTTTGTGTTTCAGGGTTTAAATCCCAGGAGAAAAAGCCCAATCCTGTGCTCAAACCCCATATTTGGAGCTGCCATCCTTTACCAAACATCACTTCATCAACATGCAAAAGGTTTCTACACGTTTCCCAAAACATCCATCAGGTTCAGGGGGTCAGGAGAGCCGAGTTTAACCAGCCCCTGTCTCCCAGAAGCTCAGAAACATCTCAGCTCTGTCCTCTCAGCTCAGTGAGGACAGAGCAAACGGGGCTGCGGGGCTGCGAGGTGGTGCCAGGATAAATCCATCAGGATCCCCAGGACTGGGGGCTGCTCGTGGTGAGCCCCAGGTCCACAGCCCTGTCCCCTGAGAGCTTGGGAAAAAAGGAGGATTAACAGAAGAGTAACTGCTCAAAAGCTGCACACACCTGGTTGAGGTGTAAGCAGGAGCTTTCCCAGGCATGGCAAAGACCTGGCCACAACAGCTGACACATGTCTGATTTCCAGCTGAGAAGGAAAAGGAGAAAAACAACCACGTGTGGAAACTTTGTAACCCCTCTGCTTCTCCTTTAACCTGATCACTGCCTCTCTAAGTCGGTGGTGGAGTGAACAGGGCCCAACAAAGCCTCTGTGGGCTTGATTGATGGAGTGCCCCAAAGTAAAACTCTCATTCTGAAAAGCTGAAGAGAAATGCAAACTTTTAATAACATTTGCAAATTATTTAGTCATACAATCAGGCCTGACCTTGTTCAATATGAAACTTCATTTCAGACTGGAATGTTAATATGGAGTTCCAAAAGCATCATAAATTACTGGTTTCTTCAGTGATGCATGGGCCTGTCCTGCTGTGGCCAACTGCAATTTTAATATTTTCTTAAGAAATGAAGAAATGAAGAATTAGCAAATAATGGCATGATCCTGAAATTACTGTTCTAGGGATAACAGTTTATTAATTGGCTAAAAAAGATAAAGACATTACTCATTTCCATAGATAAATGATGTAGCCAGTCCTTTTTTTTGGGGGGAGGGGGGAACCCTAAATGCTTATTTTTAATAGATCCATTAATAGTCAATTCAACTGACCTACCTTTCTGCAACATGACAGGTCTGACAGTCAATGAAGGAATTACAACATGTAGCTGGCAATTTTACCATCACAAACATTATTTTGTATACAACTAGTACCTTGTAACAACTTAAAAATGGTATTCACTGTTTCAAAAGGGCAAAATAAAACCACTTGCAATACTGACTGACAGAGATTCTTATTTGGTGCTTATTATTTATCAACAGAACAAGGAAAGTGAGTGGACAATTTAAATGGCGTGAAAAATCAGGGAAACTGAGAGGCCAGTGCACTTTTTAGCTCAAAAATGCATTTTGTAAATGACCTGCAATGCCTGTTTGTTTGGAGTTAAGAAGGGAATGCTAGAATCTTGGTGGTCTTCAGGAATAGTCCAGTTCAGCCCCCCAGTTTGATGGTTCTGTAGATTTCAACAGAACTGGATTGAAATATAATGTTCTTTGCTTAATTGCTTATAAAAGCTTCATAAAAAATGGTGATTGTGGGTCAGACACTGGCCCAGGAAACCTTCATGTCTTAGCACACCTGTGTTTGCTGGGGTCTGAGGGTCAGGGTATTCCATAAGATGAACTGTTTGTTGTCAGCACTGAAAAACAACAGCACAGGCCTGGAAACAAAGCTAATCAAAGATTCTGCAGCAATTAGAAAATAAATTGCATTTTGTCGTATGATTTTCGTATAATGAACAGCGTGGAAATGTGGAGATTCAAGCAGCTTGAATGCCTAATTAATTCAAGTTCAATTATCATTATGACCAGCACTATGAACCTTCCCACCATCCCTTTCCCCCCATCTAAATCTCTGTTTGTAACTTCTTCTTTTAAATCTGTACCAGATTCATTCTAAAAGCATTTAATGGAAATAAAACACACACAAGACAGTGCAGCTTTTTTTCTAAGATGCTCATCCAAGGCTTTACTTGCCAAGAGGCAGAAATACTGAGCAATATTGTGCAGAAATCTACAATTTCCTCTACAATAACCTCGGTTTGCTTTATTTTTTTTTTTTTTTTTAATTTCTTCTGGCCATGAGACAATGTCAAGAGTTTTTATGGGCAACCCATTGCCCAGAAATAATTGTTTAGAAAGCACAGTAAGTAAAGAATTTCATTGTTTTCAGCCACAATATTAAACAACTACTTAGCAAAGGGCGAGAATAATGGAGAATAATTATTAACCGACGAAAATATTCAGAACACATGGTAAAACAAATAATTAGGCTGAGTTGTGCCAGTTCTGAGAATGTTTTACACAGCCTGCAATGAACTCCCGTTCGAGAGCTCCGCTCTGCACTGGGCAATGGTTCAAAATGCAGAGACACATCAGTCCCAGGCAGCAGCTCAGAGAGAAGTGCCAGACTGTAAGTGACTGACAGCGCTTCCCACTGCAATCTGGGGCTGCCTTCCAGAGCTCCTGCTCAGCTCTGCTGCAAATCAAACCTCACCAAAGTGCGGAATTCTGGCGAGGTCACCAAGCAGGCGAGGCTGCCTGCAGACACCCGAGGTCCTTCAGCCTCTTGTACAGTCACAGAGCAGAAATGCCAGAGACCTTCTGTGGCAGCAACCTCAGCAGGCAGAACTGCCACAAAACCCGAAATTGTTGAATCTGCAGCTGCTAAGCCACGGCACAGTCTGTTTGTAAAGTCCACTACTCGGCCGTGTGACTGGGCACTCACATTTATCTCAGGGCAAAAGTGGAACTGGAAGAACGAATAGAAGGGAAAATACAACTGGACAGTGCACTGGCAATTACAGAGCTGAGAATTAAAGCTAGAGAGGAGGAAAAAAAATGTGTTTTGGTGATGAAAGTCATCTCTAGAGTTACAATTAAGATGAAATTTATTGCCTCTGCTTAACATCTGTTTTATATTTATTCATTCTGATAAAAAATTATATCCTGGATCCAAAGCTCAAGCTTCCAAAGTTGCAGAATGAATGTTAATTAAATATTTGATATAAAGTCTTTTAAAAACCCACAAAAATTACTCAGTTTACTTAAAATAGGACCCAGCAAAATACAAAGCGTGGTATCAGATCCCATAATGAAGTCTTTCAGTTCCCTTGAGCTCCCTGCATTTAATGTGAAATATAAAGGACTAACTTTTATATTTGTTTCCTTCTGGTATAAACAGACTGTGTAATGAGCTGCTGTGTGATAGGAGCTGAATGTCACTCAGAAGGCAACACATCCCCAGCTCACTGGTGGCTTTGCCCCTCTTAATCTTCACCTTATATCTGAGATGTTCTTTCCCTTTTTCATGGATGCTCATTATGTATCTGTTACTCATTCACTTTGCTGGATTGGAATAAGTATGGACTTCTAGATATGACATAATCTACCAAAAACTGCTAGAGGAGTGAATATTATTTGCTGAAAAGCCTCCTGCTCCTGAACAGCTTGTCAGTCTGCTCGCTCCTCAGAGGTCTGTTTCCCCATTAGTGCACATTTCCCCAGCTGAAGATTTAAGGCTTTTTTTTTTTCACCACTGTCACAATAAAAAAAGAGGAAAACGAAGCAGGTGGTGTCTTTCTAAAGTCCAAGTGTTTTTTAATGATCGTTCTCTATTTCTTCAAGTGCAGAAATTTCAATTCTGATTAAAATGAAAAAATGACAAGCCATTACAGACAGACCTCCATTCTCCAAAGGCTCCCCTCTGAATACACAATATGTTTTCCTATATAATGCCTGCACCGTATTTCAATATTAATTATAGGAAGGTCTCTTTGGGGTCACATGCTAATTATATCTATTTAGAATTTATCATGCTACTTCCAATATAATGTGCTGTCATTGTGTCCTGTTGTTTTTCCTTGCCTGAGGCAGAAGGAAGCTGCAATAAACCCGAAAATAGTGGCAAGAAATGTTCATTTTAAAACATATGGGGAGAAAGCTGCACTAAGGGCCCTGCCCAGTGCTCATTGAAATCAGCAGGAATCATTATGTTAACCTCAAGGGAAAATGATCTGAATCTGTTAAATGTGTACAGTTCTGTCTGAGGGGCTCTGTGCCTCTCCCAGTGCAATGAAATGGTTGTGCCACAACCGACTGTAAATAATCAGGGAAGCATCCAGCATCCTGCCAGGAAGGATGTGCACAGAGGACTTTGAGCTCTCCTGATTCTGAGGGGGGGAGACTGGTACTAAATTGCCACAAGATGAAGAAGAATCAAAGCCCCTGTTCCAAATCATCTCGAGTGTGTTTGATATGTTCATCTACAGCATTGTGTGATCACTGGGTCTGTGCAGGAGACTGACAGTGGGGGTTTGTTAACTATCCACTGTGTTACAGTACTGGATTCAAATGTGTCACATTTTAAAAATTCTCCCTCATTACAAGCCCTAAAGATACGAGCACATTTGCTGACAAACGCTTATTGTATTTATAATTTTCTCTTATAATAACTGGTATAATTTCATCTGCATTTACCAACTCAAGGCATCTTCTCTGTATGAAGAATCCTCAAAGATCCCTGTACAAATCACAACTAAAGTTAAAGGTGCCTCCTTTATGCCACCACCCTATGAACACTGAACCAAATTTCCAGCCTTGCCACCTACGTACAATTATTAATGCTAGAGACTTGCATCTGCTTTCAAGAAATAGGTGCCTGCAGGATTAAAGATGGATAACACATGGAAAAAATCCAGGCACCAAAGATAAGCATCTTGTCCTAAATTATGCCTCTTGTGTTTCCTAGCCTTCTAAATTGTTAGTGCCACATTACCAGGCAGCAGTGACACAAATCAGACAGTCACTGACTCAACAGGCAGGAGATTACCTCATCCAAATTTCCACACATCCTTTCAACCCAATTACTGCAACTGATGGTCCTTATACCTTCTGTGCCTTTCTGTGTCTGCATGAGGAATTTTCTAAACACACCTCTCAGTATTTAGGTGGTGCCTGTAAGTAGCCTGACTCCTAGAAGCAAGACTCACAAGATACAAATGTTAAATGACATTTACATATCTATATCTCACTGTGGTTACCTTTTTTTTAAGTTTATAATGAGATGTTTTCAGAATAAGAAAAATGTTAACATCCAGCCCACTAACTGTATATTTTTTTATTGATAGGTCTCAGCACAGAGCAAACCGATATTCAAGTGGAGAAAATGAATTATCTGGAGCCAAATGTAATTTTATTTTGGTAGGCCAACAATCAATAGAAGAAATGCACAGTCATTTCAGTAATTGCCACAGCTTCATGACAAATACTTCCTAGAAACTCCTGGCTAGGTGATCTCGGCATCCAGGGTTACTGAGGTGGATCTTTAATGCAGGTTAGCTCAGATGTTTGGAGACACATGCAAATTATGCAAGCATGTGGGCTATTTAATTTTAATATTCAAGGTCATGAGTCACATTGTCTCATATAGTGTAAAAACTTTGTAGTGGAAAACAAAGCTTAAGTGTAAGAATTCCTCTTCACTTACCTGCATAAAAGCAGCAAAACCAACTAAGCTGGTAAAACCACATACGAGGACCTGAGGACAATTCTCCCAGGAGAAGAGGCACAAGGCCACCTTCCACATGGATCTGATTGCAGAAATGGAGGCTCCCTGGCACATTTAGCTGTGCCTCCCGAAGCTGCCGAGGCAGCTGTAAACCCTGCTCTGAAAACTGCTGAGCAAAACTCAGCTGCCCTCGGGGTCTGCGGCTGCTCCCTGCCCTCTGCTGTCCTGCTCAGCCCGGGGACTCTGCTCAGAGCACCGGGGGAGGAGATGCAGCATTCCCACCTGGACGTGAAGGAAGAGATGTTACTGCAGTCCCAGTCTGGAACCGGGCTGCCAAATACTCCTCAAGTGGGCTTCCAAAGGTTGGCTGGCCCGGACTGTGTGCTGTGGGAGCAGCTCAGGGTGTAAAAAGGAGCTGTATTTACATTTCTAGTGTCTGATGAGGTGAGGAAGAATTCAGGCTCGGGAACGATGGGGGAGAGAGGGAATGGCAACAAGATGTTTCACAATTCCAAAATGTGAACCGTGTGGGGGTTGGAGTATGAACTGATCATGAGTTGTAACTGGGGTTCAGCGTAGTGTTTGGACCCTTTTTGTTTGGATACTGCCCTGCTTGTGGGGTTCCTGGCATTCTGAGGAATTTCTGAAGCTCAAGGGGACTTGATATTACTCTATTTTTAAAATGCCTTGAAGGAAACAAAGAACAGTCGAATCACCCGTTGTGAGGGGGATTACAGCAGAAAAAACTGAAAAGCATACTTTTCAAAAATATATGACTTATTAATCTACTTTCTCCGAATTTTCCACAAGAAAGGAAATCCTGTTTTACTTAAATACTTTGGGATTTTTTCCCAGTGGCCATTTGTCTCAGAGTTTTCAGTTATGCAGATCAGGCACTCGGGAAATGGAGAACATCTTCATTTCCCTTTTTGTTCTGAAACAAGAAAGATTCTTTATGGCAACTGAGGGAGCCTCCAAAGTATGAGAGAGACTTTAGATTATAATTTCTCCTTTAAAGAAAAGCTATTCTTTTGTATAAAGGGAAAAAAAGAAAACAAAACAACAAAACATTTGAAGAGTGTTCAATCAAAACAAACTTAGCCTTGAGTGTTGTTGTGAGAATAGAAATTTCTTCTGCCAGAGATCTTTAATACAGGTAATGCTGTCTTTAAGCATCTTTTTTCAAATGTAACAGAAAGTAAAGAGTAAGGTTCCTACCTGTAGAATAATTAGCAAATCTTGGAAGAAGAAAGGGAAGAAAATATTTTACCCATGTTTTTGCAGGGTTGGAAATGGAAAGGATAAAATAATTCTGGTTGGAAAAAACCCCAGCCCAGTCATAACTGTACAAGAAACATTGTCATGTACCTGTCCCTACCAGAGCAACGTGCCTGTGGCTGGTCAGACCCAAAGAAAAGACCCTGAGTTCATTAATTGGAGATGAGAGTGAGAATGCCTACAAAGGAGCAGGTAAAATCCAAACCTCTGCTGTGAACAGGCAAGATCAAGATTACAGACAATTCCTAACTCCTGGAACAGGAGGAGTTGCTGTTTTGCAGGACAGTGGGTAAATGTAGGCAGGATGCTCAGGTTTGTTCCTTGTTCTCAGCTGTCTCAGTCTGCAGTGGTGATTTCATTTGGCACAGACTACACCCAAAGTATGGATGGTGAAACCTCCCTTCAGTCCCATCTGACCCCACAGCACCTTCACTGAGCCAGTCTGGCTCCTGCATTGTGCTGCACTCAGCAACAAGAGGGATGCTCTGGAGCCTGTCCAATCCACATCCCTGCCTTGCCACAAACTAATCCTGTGTTCTGGTACAGGAATTGTGGCATCACCTCTGCCATCTTTCCCGCACTGACCTGATCTTCCTGCTCACTTCCACGTTTATTTATTCCGACTGCACACACAAAATAAATAACAAAATGTACCAAGTGTCCAAGCAGACTTGTGCCTGCCACTCTGTGGCTGCAATCTCTGTGTTTAAGCTGAAACACAGCTCTGTTCTGCACAGCCTACAGCTTTAGGTTGTTTTCTCAGCCCATTCCTTACTGAGGTTCTTCATTTTACAGTGACCACACACTATGTTTGTTCTCGCTAATTAAACAGCATGACTAAAATGTGTATTGCAAATATAATAATCTGCCTGTTCTTTCCTGAAATGGTTGTTCTGTGTACCATGGGATTTTAAATTAAAAAAATCCAATCTAGTTGTGTTTGGCCACATGTAGCCACATTAGATGAAAAAAGACCAAATAATGATTGATTAGCACTTATATTTCCAAAGTTGTTGTGATCTTCCATTTCCCTGCCCCCATGCTAGTGACTTTGAATTGCTTCCCCACAAGCCTGTGCATAGCAAAGTACAACCAAATATTTTCAGAATACATCCCTCACCCTCAGGATCCACACTTGATTTTGATATAAAATGTTATTAACTTTAGCTCCCAGTACAAAAGGTCTTGATCAATAATTGTTTCTACCTGTCTATCTTATTTCTGTGCATCTTCTAGGACACTTTTGGACTGCTGCCAATACATTTTGGTTTGTAAGCACATAACAGTGTATCATACACCTCAAATCTATGTGGGTTTATCTTATCTTTTCATTAGGTAGAAGATGGCTTTTTTTTATCTACATAGATTAGATTAGTTCAAGGTCACCCTGAGAAAAGGAAAGAGAAGGAGAAGGAGAAGGAGAAGGAGAAGGAGAAGGAGAAGGAGAAGGAGAAGGAGAAGGAGAAGGAGAAGGAGAAGGAGAAGGAGAAGGAGAAGGAGAAGGAGGAAGAGGAAAAGGGAGAG
>VZSE01015292.1:782887-1259780 GCA_013398275.1 Promerops cafer
AGAGAAGAGAAGAGAAGAGAAGAGAAGAGAAGAGAAGAGAAGAGAAGAGAAGAGAAGAGAAGAGAAGAGAAGAGGAGATAAAGGACAAAGCAAGGGAAAATAACAAGGGTAATGCAAGCTGTTAGAAAATGGAATCCTTCTATTCTAATGTAAATCATTCTATATCACATCTAGCCATGTCTTCAAATCATTCTTACTGATTTTTCAAGTCTAGGAATACAAGAAACAAAACCAGACAACCTTAAAGGGGATCCTGTGAACACCTGCCCATCTTCTGTCTCCTGACAGTGCTCCCAAGACACATTGTCACCATTTGACCATAATATTGAAAAGATCAGGTACTACAGCCAGATGAGCCTAAATACCTGGTTACATTAAATAAATAAGTATTTAATTTAATACCTGGTTCAGTGTTTCATTCCTGAAGAAGCAAAATCACTGCAGGTTATTTTCTTTATTCTCTTTCTTGACCACAGTGGAAATATCATCACGTGTGAAAACAACACAGAGTCACAGAAACAGACAGTTTCTGATTTCGTAAGGTAGTACAGAAGTAAACAAAAATAACTAAAGAGGCGGTGGAAATTCACTTATTCTGTCAATAATTCAGTCCCCAAAGATGGTAAAATCAGCAGAAAATAAGCAGTCTGGCATATTCAGCAGCTCCATATCTCACCCATTCATTCAACTCAAAAATAAAACTTTCTTTACTTGTTAAAAATACTGAACTTGAGAAAATTTCACCACCCATGGTGATAGCACCAGGTGACAACTCACCCCAGGGTGCATATTTACCAAGAGCTGTGATAGAAAAACATAACTTCCTGCAGCACTATTGTGAATATATTTTAAAACAACTCTCCTTGGGTAGTGGAGGAAGAGCTGTGAGAGCCACCACAGGTAAAGAAAGCAGGAGCCCCTCTGCCACCTGCACAACTTGAAACTTTCCCCTTGAAAGGACTGGGCAGGAACTCCAAAACAGAAAAAAATCACACACAACAGCTCAAACATCTTTTAACTCATAAAATCTATTTCCTGGTACGTGGTATATTTTGCCATAGCTACATTTTAGCTAATTTCTGGGTGAATTACATTTGCCTGGTGATCTGCGTTTGGAATATCAGTGAAACATTAAAAATTCTTCAGGGTAAAATAAAAGTCAAAGGGGTTTTTGAATGTTTGGAAAACAGCATGGAAAAAGGGGAAGTGGTAGAGAGGAAAGAGCATCGTGCCTGGAGGTAGCAGGGGAGGTGATCTCCTCCTCTCTGTTCTGTTGATAAGGGAACTCTCTCCCTCTCAGTGCTCATTCTCCTCATTTAACATTCGAGGCAACTTTCTGAGACAAAACATTACACGAGCCTTTGAACCCTTCATTGCTGAGAGTCAGTCTCTGCCTCACCAGAAAGGGCAGAGAGCTTCCTTATAAAAATGTTGCTACCAGGACACAAATATCATCAGCTGGCTAATTGGGTGGGAGGGGTGAAGGGAGCAGAAACCCTGCAATTGGATTAGACCACGTCTGTGCAGAGGGATGGAATCCACCTCTGTAGCCAGAGTCATTCACAGCCTCAGGGAATTTTCAACCTGTAACCTCCAACTCCAGCTTCAATGGATTTAATGGGAACACAGCCCTAAACAATCACCTGGCACTGATACGTTTTTACAACCATATATATTTAAGACCCTTATGCTTGACACATTATATTTAAAAGTAGTTCTGGAAAGTGCATGATTTCTATTAGATTTTCCCTTCTGATGATTTACATTGTTTCACAAGATCTGAGCTAAAGATGGAATTTTGGAGGCAGAGCGAGTGGGAGGCTGTGAATAGTTTATTAAAAAAAAAAAAATTAATTAGAACTGAGATTATTCACCATTTTGAGTCAAGCTTGGCAAATAACTCAGGGTGATTAAAGAAAAAGAGAAAGTGGGACATGGGTGACCATTCACAAAACTTGCAAGTCAGAGATCTCTGAGTCCCTGCCTTGTCTCAGGGCCCAGGACATTCATCTCACACAGTGACAGTGGGTTCAAGAGTTCCTTCTGCGTGCTGCAGAGCAGGATTTGGGGAAATCAGCCTCCCATTTCCAGGTGAATGCTGACATCATCAGCAACAAAGATTCACATCTCTCATGCAAAGAAAGAAAGAAATGGGTGGTATTTGGGAATATCTAACTGGCTGGTCTGAAACAAATGAAAGATTCCAAATTTGGTTTTTTGTTTTTTCTTTTCAGGTGGAACAAAATTCACTCCCTTCTCTCCCTTAAATTTACCTTCCTTTCCAGGGTGAGTCTTCTAATTCCAACAAATGAACTTCTCGTTGTGGTCTTGAGGGGGGATTCATCTCACATAACTTCAGATCCCTATAACAGACAAAATATCTTTGAATTTAAGCCTCCTGAAATCACTTATTCATCTGAACTTTTCTGTTTATCTGCTGTCCATAAAGATGAGTCTCATGTAGGAGGTTTAATTCCCCCAGCAGACCGTGAGCAGGGGGTGCATTTCCCTGTCAGTTTTCTGTATTTGGTGATGTGAATCCCATCCTTGATGCAGCCCTTTTTCCCCACCTGAGACTGCTACTGGAAGCAAGAAAAACCCCTTTCATAATCCTGTATCTTTGCTCTGATACCAAGATACTTTAGACAAACTGGTAACCAGTTATTCTAGCTGTCCTTTTCATTCCATAAATGCAAATTAAAAATACTTATCTGCCGTATGAAGACTTGGCATGTTTAAATAACTATTATCCTTTAAATATATTCCAGTGATGTAGGAATCATTATTCTAACAGATAGAATAGGCATTAAATCCACAGGGGAGTCATTATAAGATGGCTATTTCTCTCTGTTTGACCGAAGCAGCAGTTGTAATGTATTTATTCAGGATTTAGCAAATGGAATTCAATTAGAACTGAAATGGTGTTAAATTGAGTAATTCCTATTGTATTTGTCTGACAGCAGGAGTGGCATGGCCTGGAAAGTGAAAAGGAGCAACATTCAGCCAGGATCTCTGCAGGCTGGAGCACTTGTTGACAGAATGTCACTGAGCAGGGATCTATCCTGCTTAACTTCTTAATCACCTGCTTAACACCTGTAATAAAAAATAAGCACCAACAAACATCTATGGACATTATGTGATAAAGTCCCACCTCAATAGGAATAATCTCATTTATTCATAGTGGCTGAAACAGAGCTTAATATTCATTGTATTACAGAGGTGTTTGAATCAAGTGTTCTGATATAATTCAATTCTAGGCAACGAGAAAGAATTCAGTATTATACAGTATCTTGTTTCTCTGGAAGAGTTTTTATTTAGGGGCAATGTGATTTTAAGGTATGCAGCAAAATATTGTCTTTTTTTAACATGGTATGAAGGCATCACTATTTTACACATTATTTAATGTATGCATCTGCACATGTAAAATGTAGAAATCAACAAGGACACATGGGATGAGTATGGATGAAGAAGGTCAAATGCAGAATATTCTGTATATAAAGAGATTGTGGTAGGGCACTGGTCAATGTCATAAATCAAGGCAGGAGTGTGCTCCCCCTATTTTTGTAAAACCTCTTTGAGAGGAGCAGATGGGGCTGGGGTGGTGTTTCCTGTGACTGCCCATGGGGAGTGCAGCCTGATGCTGTGGAGCACCAGGAGCTGCTGCTCATCAATAAAGGTGCAGCCGCTGCTGCATTTGCTGGGCTGTCCCTCATGCTGATCATCTCTCACCCACACACAAAAACCAGGCAGGGAGTGACATCTGGCACATGTTGAACGTGGAGGAAAGCAGAGAAAAATGGCATGAGAACAGGCGAGTAAATTCAAGAGCCTTGTTAAGGAAATTACCCTGCTAACAACACACTCAGATGCTTCAGCCACTGCCTCGGATCTTCCACGGTCACACATTAAAACAGGGATCAGGGTAAAGGACTTTCCACAGCTTGGATATAAATATTTTTCTTCAATAGTGGCAAGCAAAACAATCCTCTTGTTTCAGTTCTGAAACACAGAATGGGTCCTCAGATGATGCAAAGAATTCTATTTTATTTTTCTCCTATTTCTATGGTTCGATCTTTCTAGCTGTAAGCACCTATATGACTTCACTCCCATTAATATTCCCACCCGTTGCCAAATCTCTAATTCAACAAAACACTAAAGCTCCTGCTTAAAACTGAGCTTGTGCTTTGCTACTGGTGGCTGAAAGGGCCTGGGATGTGAGTTAGACTTGAAGGAAATAAAATGTCAGTGGAATCCTCACCCACACCCGCCGTGCTCCTGACGAAAGGGTTCTGCTGTAATTAGCATGCAAGGAACGGATTTTCACAGGAACAGAAGTTGCTCAATCAGGTCAATAGAATTCACAGTTGAATAAAGCTAGATTTTGTTTGTTCTTTTCAAAATGTAGATGTGATTGGTGATACTAAAAGGCATTTCTGAGAGCGTTTCGGTGGGCAATTTGTAGGGGACCAAATCCAAAGCTCCTGTTGCAGAAAATGGGTCTGTTATGTCTAATTTAATATATTTGCAATGACTCTGAACCAAAAATTGCTTCTGATGAGTGCACACTAAATATCTATGATTAAATACAGAAGTATATCATTAAGTATAACATTTCTAAAAAGCATTTTACGACTTCAACCTCAATTCGCTGAAAATACATCCATGTGATTTTAATATATAAAGAATTATACTGTTTAGGAGAAAGAATATGCCTTTAGCTGCTCTCTAAAATATTCAGATGTTCAGAAAAGGAAGCAAACATATGATAAAAATCCCGCTGGACACCACAGTCCCCTTTGGAGCACTGGAAAGCAGATGGTGTCTTTAAAAAACATGACAAGATTGGTCTTACAGAAAAACAGATGCTATCCATTTTCCAGGAAAGATCACTGGCAACTAATAAGTTCACACAATAAACTTCTGCTGACTCAAGAAGCATATTAAAGAGTTTAGAATAATGAAAATTATCTAGAATATTTCAAGGGAGAAGTAACCTGAGGCTCAATAAAATTATTTTTTTCCCATAACAATTATCGTCACCACATCAATCCAGACCTATTTCCAAGATGAAAGGTGAACCAGTAAAAGCCCAAGGAGGTGAAAACATCGCCTATAAATTTAGGAAAAGAAAACAATACTGTCCTAAAATCCTTAATTAAAGACAAATCTGGAAGTGTAGAAGATGAAAAATTGCAACGCATTAAGAGGTGTAAATTTGGATATATAAATAGAGTTTAGTTACTTTTAGGTCCATAAGTTTAGGACCATAGAGCAGTTTCCAGGAAAGCTTCTGGCCCCTGTGGGTGGCAATAACTCCTGATTAAGAAACATTTACCTGTTTGTAAAATGTTGTGCATGACTCCACATGGAAAGAACAGAACTTCTATTCTATTCTATTCTATTCTATTCTATTCTATTCTATTCTATTCTATTCTATTCTATTCTATTCTATTCTATTCTATTCTATTCTATTCTATTCTATTCTATTCTATTCTATTCTATTCTATTCTATTCTATTCTATTCTATTCTATTCTATTCTATTCTATTCTATTCTATTCTATTCTATTCTATTCTATTCTATTCTATTCTATTCTATTCTATTCTATTCTATTCTATTCTATTCTATTCTATTCTATTCTATTCTATTCTATTCTATTCTATTCTATTCTATTCTATTCTATTCTATTCTATTCTATTCTATTCTATTCTATTCTATTCTATTCTATTCTATTCTATTCTATTCTATTCTATTCTATTCTATTCTATTCTATTCTATTCTATTCTATTCTATTCTATTCTATTCTATTCTATTCTATTCTATTCTATTCTATTCTATTCTATTCTATTCTATTCTATTCTATTCTATTCTATTCTATTCTATTCTATTCTATTCTATTCTATTCTATTCTATTCTATTCTATTCTATTCTATTCTATTCTATTCTATTCTATTCTATTCTATTCTATTCTATTCTATTCTATTCTATTCTATTCTATTCTATTCTATTCATGGGTTTAAGATTACATCCCTTTTCCCCCCAATATATACTGAAAAACAACACTTTTTTTTTTTTTTTTTTTTAGGAATATAGCAATCTCTGTGGACTTCACTAAAGCAGGAAAAAGCTCACAAAATCAAATAAATTATAAAATTATTATAAAGAGTAAATTACGAGAGACTGTATAATGTAAGTTTTAAGAAATGTCTACATTTCTCTTTATACATTCAGAAGGAGAGAAACCCTGAGTGTGAAAGTCATCTGACCCCAGCAGGCACAGTGGATTTTAATTTGTTGTTTCCATGTGCAGCCCTGAGTCATTGGCCACTTGTGTTATTGCAGAGGATGAATATTCCTAAAAAAAGTGAGATATGGACACAACCCAGAAAATCCCCTGAGCACACAGAGTGGTGCAGTTCCATTAATTCTGACAGAGTAATTACAATATCTAATTTAAAAAGCATCCAAAACCTTACCTCTAAACACCAAAATGTTCTGATGTTTCACAAGTGGGGCTCTTTGTCACTGAGATCCATCCAACTTCTGAAAACAATGTTCTAGGTGGGAAAATGGGATGCAACACCTTTGGAAGCATTTAGGGCTGGGACTTTGGGAGCACAATGCCCTGCTGGATGTTGCTGCTGTCCGTGGAACGCTCCTCAGCCTGGGTACCAGTTTCTGCAGCTTTGTAGGTAGATTTCCACAAATGGATCTTAAACCTAAGGACACAAGGAAAAGAAAATTCTGTGACAAAAATTTAGTTCCCATTTCTTTTAATGTGACCCCAAGGAATTTATAACTGTTATAGGACAATAATAATAACAACAATAGAATGTTTACGGAGGATTTATAAACGAAAAACTCCAAATGTGTGTGAAGTGCTCAGATATTCCAGGAACATAGGGATGAACATTTAAAACAGGTATTTTTCAGGGCCCTAGGCAGCTTATACAAACACAAACCAATAAAAGAAAAGAAAAATATCGAAGAAAAAAAGAATGGACTTTTCAGAGAAGCTTCCTGACTGCCACATTACAGTCCTGCAAAAGTAATTTAAACTGAAAATCATTTCCATTGTGAACCTTTCACAGGCCTTTTGCAGGGCTCGGTTTTGCTTCTTTCATAACAATTCTGCATTTGGCTCATCTTCCCCTCCCTTCTTTCTTTTAAATCACAGTCAAACTTAGATAATATAAGTTGAAAATAGAGAGATAAAGACTTTCTGCTACATTTTTCTTATTCAGGTTAGAGGATAATTCTGTTTACTTGGTTCAGGTAATATTCCAGTTGTATTGCAAGCTGCCGCTGACGAATGAAAAATTGATTTTTCTTCTTCTAAAGTATAGCCTACATGAGCACCTATAATCTTTATGCATTTACAGTGATTTTAAAAAGAGCCAAATAGTACATAAGTGTGTTAAAATCATAAAATGTTCCCCAGGCAGTGCTGTCTCTGGGCTCCTTCAAGCTGCAGTGTCTGCAGAGGCAGAATCCAAATGCAGGCTCACACAGAGGGGCGGCTGCTGCTCTGCTGCAATATCTGACAGGGGTGGGAGGGCTGAACGTGCCCAGCTGTGCTCTTGGACACTCGCTGCCAGCTGTAGCACAGCTGCTCCAGGGGGCCCAGACCTCAGGGAAGCACAGGGTGGGCACCTCTGGGGTGTCACTGCTCCCCTTTGGGGTTGCTGTAGTCCCTGTTAGAGCTTTTCTCAAAAGCAGAGGACAGGGCAGACAGTGCTGCACATTGAGTCAGCTCAGACCCTCGGATGGGAGATGAATTGTTCCTTTCTCAGACAGCAGTGGTTTTCAGATCTGTTAATGTAGGCTTTTTCACCTGTTAGATCTGAATTCTCCCATTTAAAGAGTTCTTCTGTGTTCCCCAGAGTGATGATACCTCAGATTCAGAGCAAGTGTGTGAGGTGCTGAGAAAGAAGTGCTAGATCTTTCCTTTTACCTCATTGCCTCCCAGTCAACTGAGTTTCAAATCCAGCTTATTAAAACTTGAGTCATGAAAATTACTGACTCTTTGCAAACACAAAGCTTTGAGTTAACTTTTTATTCACATGTCACGAAGATACTATTTATCAACTTAATTAAGGTGTAGAGAACATCAGACTCTCATTTTTCTTCTTAGCAAGCAGGCTAAAGAATGTTAAAAATTATATTAACACAATTGGAAAATATGCCACAGTAGAATATGGCAGCGGTGGGGCTGTTTCGTGTGTGAGGAACCTGCATGTGTTTAAAAGGTGTTTCCCACGTGGGGCTGTCACTGCCCCTCGATGTGTCACAGCCTGAGCAACAGCCAGGTTCTCCAGCTGGCTTTGCATCCTGTCACTGCAGCCCCCGTGCTGCTGGGCAAGGAAAAATGCCCCAGCCTGGGGCAGGGGAACGGGGCAGGACTGGGTCACGCATCAAACGTTCCAGGACTTGTCCCCTGGGCAAACTGACCCCTGGAGCCACCCCGGTGGAGCTGGAGCTCTGCAGCTCCTCACTCAGGAGCTCATTCTGCACTCCAGGTGCCTTTCCTTTGTGAGGCTTCTGGGGCTCTGCAAGGGACAATTACCCCCATAAAGTCACACTGCTGGATTTCCCCGAGTGGACAAGTCCTTAGGTAACACCAGGCTCGTTTGTGCCCAGTCAGACCTCCCAGCTTTAAAGCCAGCATTGTTTCATGTCCTTGTTTGGCATTTACCTTCCTTTTGGTGCTGATACTGCCTGACATATCATTCAGTCAGCTGTTAGATGGAACAATTATTCCTCTTAAGTGCTATTAGAAATGCCATCTATTTCCTTTTGTTAATTCCTCTGCGTCAAAGTTATTAACTATCCAATCAACTCGTGTTGTAACTACTGCACATTTCACTGCTGAATGATCCGTATTTGCAGCAAACATAAAAGGCAAACCCTCAGTCTCGTTCCAGAGGCCAATCCTCTTCCCACAGGTCAGGATTCTTTACATCTTCTTGTTATTCCATTCCCACAGCTAAACAAATTTAAATAATTTTATATTATCAGAGAGCCTGTTCTGTTCTTTTGTTTTGTGGGTTTTTTTTGGTTCTTTTTCTAATGCTATCAAGCACGGATCCAAATGAAGAACAAAAAAACTTCAAACTATTCATAAAAAAATTTAAAGAGTTTGCTTATAAACTACCAAGAAGATGCACATTGCAGCTGGTGACACAGATTGCCTGTGGCACTGGCTTCCTTTACCGCCCACTTATTTCAGCAAATAAATATGGTAATATAAAATCAGGGCTTGAATGTGTAATCTCTGGACTTTGTAAGCTGGTATTTGTTTGTGTCACTGCAGTATTTTGAATATTGTCAAAGGTGGATCCTTGCAAAAGGTGTGAGATGGTTGAGAAATACACAGATTTTAACCACAAAGTGAATACCCGGAAAAGTAAAGCAAAAATAAAAGAAAAAAATTCCAAGTTTATGAAATAATTCAGAAGTTAATGTCCAATCTCAGCTTTAGAGCAAGCTTTAGAGCACTTTCCCAGTTTAGGGGAAGTGTTCATGTGCATCTGTTGATTTGGCTAATCTGAAATATTCCTAGCAAACCCACAAGACCACCTTATTCTAACATTAAATGTCTGCTGTCCCAAAAGGCAAGCTCCTTGCAGAGCTCCCAGGGAGCAATGCCCCTGATGCTGAGGAGCCCCTGGTGGCTCAGGCTGCTCTGTGCGTGGCTGGCAGGTGGAGAGGCCAAGCCACACCTGCCCAAACCTCCCCTGCACTCCCACTGAAATGTGCTGGGAGCTCCCCACGAGGAGCTGCTGCCTCAGCTTTGCCTGTCAGATCTTACAGCAGCATGAGGTAAAGGAGTGGAGCACAGGAAAGGGAAAAAAAAATCATCCTGCAAACCCTGACGTGTTCCCCAAACATGATTTGATGGGATTTCCCAGGGACTGCCTAACCAGCTCTGCACTCTGGGCTGATCCATGGTGAGAGCAGCATAAACCCTGCATTAACAGAAGTGACAATTCAATCTCTTTTTAAATCAGATGTCAAGAAGAAGCTTCATCATGACAATGCAAAGAGACAGTGATGGACAGCCAGGTATTTATTAGGTTTTGCTGCCAAAATGTTGCATTCTGTGTCTCAAAAGGTGTCTCAGTTACTCTGGGAAGGTAACTCTGCATTTTGGGGAGCCCAGCTCTGTGTGACCCGACCTTCCCTGTCCCTAACTGGAGCATTCAATATAAAGAAATGCTATATTCACTTTACAACTTCAGCAAGGTGAGAAGTAACATCTTATGATTTACTGTCTCCCTTAGCAGTGAGGCATAGCTCGAGTGCCATCCATCTCTGGCACAGAGACTGTAAGATTTGCCCCAGCACAGATGTAAATTCATGACCTTCTCTATACATTAAATATCAGGAGTTCTTGAGGGTTACTGCTCTCTGTCAAAATAAAATCATCTCCCCATAGGAAAGGGACACTGTAAATTAATATGAAAACAAAATTGCTCAGCAACTTTGCCGAAGTGGGATATGGTGACCAAAAATCTGTTTCTTATGAAAACAGAAAGACAAAATAACAGCCCTGTTGCATGCAAAGTACTGATGTAATCAAACAATAACTGCTGCTATTAATGTGAGAACACCTTGTCAGGTGTTCTTCCAAAGCTTGTCAGAAAACCCGTGACAGGTTTTGTTGTGACTTTATTTAACACCCTAGTCACTCACTCTGTCATGATTTGCTTCTCACTTGTTACTGTAGGTGTTCCAACCTCTTGCACTTTGATGTTTCACAGACTTTGCCAGCAATATATTGGATTTGTCAACCAATTCTAAACTTGTCAAGTTTCTGACCATAACTTAAACCGAATTTTCCTCCCTCAATAGCAAAACCCAAGGGAACAGAAAAAAAAAAAACAAACCAACAAGCCCAAACTCAAACCCATCTCCAAAATGTACCCAGTGGATTCTGGGCAGCCTGGGATGAACTCATTTCCCTCCCAGCACTGCCTGCCAGCTCTCCCTTTGGACATCCTTGCCCGTGGGCTGGTTGCTCACACCCTGCAGCAGCACAGGGCTTCATTCACACTCTGAGGGGTGTGCACAGGGCTGGCCTGTGCAAAGACAGCAGAGAGGATTTAGCCTTCCACAGGCACTGGACCCTTCCTCTCATTTTCTCCTCTTCCCTTACGATGTATTTGAGCAATTTAAACAAAGCATCTCCTATACTCTCACTCATCAGCAGTGTACAATCCCAGGGAAGAATCAGGGATCATTTGAAAGGCAAAAATGTCCTAGAATGCACTAAAATCATGTTGGACTTGGCACTGAGTGCCATGAACATGTTTTGGATATTTTAGGGGGAACAAGGTGATCTGAAAATAATCCACAGACCACGTCGTGCATTTCAGATGTAATGAAGAAAGAACAAAGTAGAAAAGTAATTTGTCATTTATTCTCAGGTGGAGGGCGCAGGACTCAGCAGGAACCCCAGGGCATACAGATAACTTGGCTTTTCTATCAGGATGCCATTTCACCACTGTCTTTGTGTTAAACAGAGTAATTAGTGCATTGGGAGCCCCAGCTCAGAGGCATTGCCTGTTCTGGGGGCTGAGTGCCTCTGTTAGTGCATCATATCTGCAAAATCCAATCGCAGCCAGGGCTGATGCCAACAGCTCCAGTCAGAGACCTTTCTCCTGAGGACCCTTCTCCATTCCTTCCTTCTTGTCCAATGAAGATATAACACCTTGGGTACTAATTATACATCAGTGAGGTCTAAATTAACTTCTTGTTTTCTGCAAATGACAGAGAAAAATGGGCTCTGTACCCCACAATCCTGGGGGCTAGTTTCCAGACATTATTGCACATTTTCTCTGCAGCTCCTTTGTTTTCCAGGTGCTTCAATACTGAAGTGTTGCAACACTGTGCAAATTATAGTTTGCAAATGTGCAATGGGGACTTGCACAGTGATTTAGCAAACAAAGAGTGTCTTTTATCCTGGGGAGAAAATAAAGATGGAACAGGCTGAAGGCCATGTGGTAACTGGAGAGGCTAAATTGTAGGCTGAAATTATCACTTCTGTGTTCTAACTCACAAACAGGTTAAATATCACTGAAGTAAGGTGGTGTAAAATCTGCCCAGTAAATGGAGTTTGAAGCGAGATACGTCTCTTCTTTTGTTTATGTTCTTCAAATATATTTTATAAACAAAAGCGACTATGTCAACAATTTATGCTCCTGTGTGGAGCCAAAAACTGAAACCAAACCCAAGACACTGACTTGTACCTCTCCTTTAAAGAACACATGGAAGGAAAGGCAATGACTCTTGCTTATGAAGATTTATGTGACAGGAGAACCAAAGAGAGGAGGCAGAAGGAAGCACCACATACAGCTGAGGAGAACTGGCAGGCTCAGAAAAACTTAATGAGCAATTTGGGGCCAATTAATGACTGGAAACAGCCAGGAGTGATAAGCAAAAGAACTTTCCAGTGGGGATCACAAGTGCTGCATGTTCTTTGTGGGGTAAAAAAAAAAAGAAAAAAGACTGCACGGAGATGATCTGCATTCATCTTTCTCTTGATAAATGAAATAATCTGCAGCATCTGAAACTAGATTAATACTTCAGGTACAGTGTCTTAACACACCTCCACTCTTGTATGTGACCTCCGTGCCAGACCAAAATAGATATTTATGGCATGAATTATGCATAAATATATACACATACATATGCATACATACATGTATATAGGACTATGATTTATTCATTATTCTTAGGCATTCTGGATAAAACAAGTGGAAACCAGTAGTGGAGGAGATGCATTTACACTGTCAGAGTAAAAACTGATGCACATTATTTATGAAGCCCGTCGTGCCAAAGTGTGTTGGTTTTGATGATCCTACTTGAGTCAATGCCACCCTTATCTGTCAAGTGAGACACACACCAATCTCCTGCTTCTCTGAGGCAGAAAAAAGGGCTCCCAGAAATGCACACCTTATTATAAACAAGCATCAAGGCACGGTCAGATGCAAACACAAGCCTTGGTATATGTGTGTTTTAATTGGCACCAGACAAAAAAAATGTACCCAGCGTGTGTGTGCACAGTCCCACAGCCACAGAGCAGGGTTTGCAGTTTGGAAATCGAGGTTTATATTTTCATTTCTGTTGGCACTGAAGAAGGCAGAGAAATAACTGTCAGAAAACTGGAAAGCAGCAAAGAAAAATGTAAAGATATTCCTCTTATTTGTCAGAAAATAAGAAGTTCAGATGCATCTTGTCATCCAAACAGTTTTGTTCCTAATGCTTCATTTTTCCTCCTTGTAGTTGAAGACTGTTTTAGAAACTAATAGAGGTGGGCAGCAATCTGATTTTCTGTTTTATGTGTCATTCTGAGATTTTGACAGGCTTTAGGTTTTTATAATTAAACAAAACAAAACCAGAAAAGAAGTTTATTGGGAATGAAAATCTGATTTGTGGGTAGTTGAAATGTGTCATTCAGGTTCCAGAGATTTACATTTTCTAACAAGATAATCCACTTTCAGTTTTTCACAAAGAGAGCGATCAGGGCTTGTTTTTCTGTGAAACATGTTATTTTGATTAATGAGAAAAAATGGAAAAACATTTCACTGAAATATTTTTGTTGGGTAGAATTTAAATTTTATGTTATGCAGGGACTGTGGCTCAGAGCACTGATATATAGCACTACAAAAATGAAGGAAGCTCCATGACAGCATTAAGTTAATTCTGGATTTACTCCAAAACCCCTAAGAGCAATATTTACTTCTACATTTTTAATAAGAAAAAATGTGCACAAGGTACAAAATATCCTCAGAATCACTAATAAGAAGGAAGAACAAACAGAAAGGAGGACTGAAAAATATTGCAGAAAGGAAAGGACCCACTCATGAACCAACATTTTGCATGGAGTTTAATGAAGCAAACATTGGAGGTTTGAAGAGATGACAGCAAACATCTATTTCCTGTATTTGTACAAATACAGTTTCTAAAGAATCTAACTGGAGGTTTTATCTTGACTGAGAAAATCTGTTACTATTACAGCAGGAGAGGTAATTATTTCTGCCCTTCAAATTTGCAGGTATTCTTAAAAAAATTAAATCCTCAAATGTTATTATTTTTTTATCACTGACCATCTTTCCCATAACCTCCCAGAGAAAGCATCCTCGAAGAGGGGATTGTGTGTGAAAATCCAAATATTGTTTTCAGTCAAAGTAATCAATTTTTGGGCAAAACTTTGCCTCTGGCTTAGCTCAGAGCAATGCCACTAACCCTGGAAAGCTCCAAAGCTCTTCTCTCTCAAATTTGCAACCATTGTTAAAATCAGACACTGCACTCAACTTCTTGACTCTCTGAGTTTATCCCGAATCTCCATCAACTTAAAACCGTTTTGCATCAACTTTTACAATGCCAGGGTGTGGCTTTCTGAGGAGGAATGCAGAAGAAAACGTTGCTCTGAGCCATCAGATCAGATCTGCTTCCCTGGCTCCCCGTGAGGCTGCAGGGATCCGTGATGGAAACACCCAGCGTGGGTCGGACCGTGAAGGCTGCAGGGATTAAACAAGCTCAGGTCTTTCCTAAAGTCTTTCCTTTGTCATTCCCAGCAGCCAAGGATGGAGAATAATTTGGAGCAGACCCAAACTCCCCAGAGCTCTGCAGCACACAGGGCACGGGAGGTCACTGAGGGTGAGGTGACATTTTTGAGCTTTTTGAAAAGAAGGGTTGGGAATAACCTGGTGGGACACAATGCCCTTAATTACTCATTTTATCAAAGCCATTTATGAGCAATCAAACATGCAAAAATTACCTCCCTTTGGTTGGTAATGTCCTGTTTTCAGTCCACTCAGTCATAGAAACAAGGCTTTTTTTCTAGTGATTCGTGTTGCTGGGATGTTGTAAGTGAAGCCAGATCTTATTAGCACAACTGTTTTCCTTCTTGCAGACTTTGAGCTCAGTAGGTCATTTTGTGCTACAGCTAATATTTGTTCTGCATAAATTGTATTCAATTTAATAAATATGATTCAATAAATATAAAGAAAATGAAGACTCATTTCTAAATAAACTGAAAGTGAAGATTAATGAGTGTGGAAGCATGCAGGATTGCTTTATGTTTTAAAGCTAGGATTGTCCAGAAATTTTAAAATTAGAAGTGTAAGGATCTCATCTAATTTTGCAGTCATAGATGTGCTCTCACCTCATGGCACACAGCTCCTGCAGTGGAGAGCTTCAGTGACTGGCAGGTCACATCATTTCTCCCCTCCCTTAAAATGCCTTTTTTTCATCCAAAGAAAATTTTATTAATGGGATTCAAATAAAAAAAAATAAACAAACTTCATATGCTTATTGGGACCAAATGTGGCCTTCATTTTAAAGAGACTAAAATCAGCTGAGATTTTATCTGATGAAAATGGAGAAGCTGAGCAAGTCTGTGGTTTACATGTCTAATGAGAAGAAAACTTATCATCTAGTGCCAGCTGTGAACAAAACCAAGCAATTATCACCTCTGTATTTAATAAAGACAGAAAGAAAAGGAAAATAATAACTGTGGATTTGTTCTTCCTGCCATGCCAGCAACAACAACAACAACAACCCCCTGAAGTAGTTACCACGTATTCAGGAAACACTTTCAACCCTCACTGTAGAACTTGCAATACTATTTTTAAATTTAAGCAAAAGCATAATGTTGAATTTTAGAAATAATACTTTCCAATGGAACCCTCTCTATTTGTAGTGTTTTCCAGAGAGTGTGCAGACTCAGAGAGGAAGGAAGCAATATTTACAAAGATTTCACCATGTGAGAAAAAACGTTAGGGAACAAGTGCAAAACATGAAGAAGATGCATGTAAATGTCTTCATAAAATACACCAAAGCTGTTAATTTTCTTATGGCCAAAAGTAATTGCTGATGACTAGAGGGGAAAACTTTCTAAAAAATTAAGAGTTTGCTGGGAACAAGAGATTGATTTGTGTTTGCTAACTGGGACTAATGAAAGCAACTGCCAACTATGCTTGTTGGGAAGAAAATGTCTTGCAGCAGCTAAAACAGAACTAAAAAGTTACGAGGCAATTCAGTGCTGGGTGCTGCAGGTATGGGATGTGCTGCACACAGCAATCACAGCCAATAAAAGATGCCTGGACTATCCCAGCTGGCCCTAACAAAATGTCACTGAGCTGCTCTGGAGTCAGTGCTGTCACCCACACCCACACCACCACAGAGGATCAGGCTCTGTCCTTGTGCTGATGCCTTAGGATTTTAGCTTTTCTATTTTCCATACATTTGTAATCCTGCAACTCTTTAGTGTATAACTCTAAACTTCACATACAGTGTGAGCTGCTGCTTTCCCATTTTGGGCAGACACAGCAATTCCTCTCCAGGCCTGGCAGTCAAGGACACCTCACTGCCTCAGGCCTGAGAGATGGAAACAAAAGTGAGCTGGGGGGAGCAAACTTGGGGTAAATGACTTCATTACCTGAAGCTGTAACTGGAAGATTAACCCCCAATATGCAAATGCCCCAAACATGTAAAGGTGTGAAATTCCATCATCCATTTTTTGGGTGTAGCCCCCTCATCTGCCTGAAATGTACCTGAAGGCCCTTCAATAAATATAACTGCTTTTTATTTTCTTAATTTTGTCTGGCCTCTGTTTTTAGGTGAGCCCATCAAGGTACCAGTGTCCCGACACCTCAGTCAGTAACACCTCTGGTTTTATTTCCCATTCCTGCTCTGAGATCCCAGCTGCTGCAGGACAAACTGGGGCAGTGGCATCACTGGCCATGAGCTGTGTGCCACACATTTCTGGGGCTGCTGGCATCGTGTGGCAGGACAGAAATGCTGGTACAGGGCACAGCTGAGCAAATCAAACAGCCAATAGGTGGAAAATTACAATGGGACCACAGAGGATTTGCTGGAAATCTCTCAGCAGCAGACAATGAAGGCAACTGTTACTTGAAGACAGGTTGCATTGCTGTTTGGGATATTTAACAGCATCTCATACACTTAAGAGTTATGTTTGTCTTTTATTTGTTTAAACAAAGGCTTTTTTTTTTTTTTTTTTGGTAGATGGATTACTTACACCAGCTATTATCATTATACTCATTGTTAGCTGGTTTTACTGGAAAGCCTTTTTAATTCAGTGAGACTGCTTGGGTTGTACTGTGTGGCACTGAGTGTATTTTTCTTACTCCAAATAGGAATTCTCATCAAATGTCCCATTTCTCCCAGCCACGCCAGCCAGTCTGTCAGGAACAATCTAAACACTCAGTAATTATAAAAAAAAACCAACCTGAATTAAAACACAGAACTCTTCATGCATTCTCAAAAAATCAGACTAGATGTTTTTACAGATGTTTTTCATGGAGTGCAGCAAGCACCACAGCATTTTATTTCTCTCCTTGATTTTAAGTTGTGTTTTTCTCTCAGAGTGGTCAATAAAAGACTTGCTGAGCCTTACCCAAGCCCTAATTGACCTTACTGGGTTACCAAGTCCCACACCAGTGTGGGTTCCCATCATCCTTGATAGCCATTGTTAAACACTGTATTCTCAATCTTATACAGGACTGCCTGCACCAGGAAACATTCATCTTGTTCCCAATCCCACTGGAATAAACAGAAGGAAAGTCCCATCCAAAAGCAGGTCCATAACAGACACCTTCAAACGAGGGAAGCATCAGCTCAGAAAGGACTTGGTAGGAGGATGTGTGGAGAGAGGAAAAGAATGTCATTTTTGGCTTGTGTGTGATAGAGAAATAAGCAGCAGGGACTCCAACACTGCTTGAAGAGTTGCTCCTCTTCCTGCAAGTGGAGGAGCTGATGGAGCAGGGGAGATTCCTGATGGCCCAGAGCTGAGCCTGCAGCCAGGGCTGGCTCCACATCCAGGGGTTGGGGTGCACAATACAGCTCATGGCAAACCCAGAACAGGCTGCCACCAAATGGCATCAGTTCTGGATGTTTCTTTGGAAAATAAGGGAGGAACAAGGATAAAACCCCTGCAAAACAGATTTCAAGCCACATGTAAGAAAAGCAGGTCCCTAACAGCTGCCTCTACCTGTTCCCTCCAGGTCAGCTGGGCTGGGGGCTGTTTGAGCAAAAACTACATGAAATAAGTTCATATTTTCTATGTGCTGTTCTGGGGCCTGATACTCCTTCACTTCCTCCTGGTTTTATACCAGATAAGCAAAACTGTCAAGTTCAAGTCATTGAAAAATTAGGCCCTGTGGCTTCCAACTATACACAGGACTGGGACAACCTCCTCATCTGAGCCCCAGAATAGTCTCTAGCAGGTAACAAAGTCAGAAAAAAAAGTGCAATGTAAGGCTGAATTTCATTCCATAGCAGAATATTTTCATGCTGCATAACATTTTATCAGTTCTGCTCTCTATTTCACTATTGAAAGGGGTTTTCTCCCCATTCTTTCTTTCCTGATGCTAATGATAACTGAGTTTGTCTTTTCTTTTTTTATCCTGGCATGATAATTTTGCAGTAATCTTTTATAAATCTCAGCATGTTCTCAGAAAGTAAATGATGGCATAATTTATCACTATTGAAAATGCATTTTTTGCCATGACAGTATAATTAGACATTCTTTTCAGGAGACATATTAAGTATATACCAATGTATTAAAGCTACTGTGCTGCAGATCCATTTAGTTGATTTATTCCTTGTCTCTGGCTTCCTTGCCTTATCATGATACCCACACAGTCGTGCATTCTCATTGCAAGAATAATAATAAAAAAAAGGCTCAGGCAAGGAAGCAACACATTGTAAGAAACAGTATCCAGAGGTTAACTAATTCAACTGGGAACAGGATGCAATTTGGCTGCACTTTTGTACCAATTCAGAAGGCATTAATTATGCAGTGATCAAAATAATTTCCCATGCATAATGCTGACCTCATTCACTAGAGGGCAACAAAACCCCAGCTTAAGAAGCCTCCACCTTCTACTTTCAATGACGGAGCACTTTTAATAAGACGTGGCGTGGATTTCATAATGAACACCCTATTAATTTTACATGAGAGCAGAGTTCCTCCTGAGCAGGCAGGCAGGCTGGGGCACAGAGAGGATCAAGGCTCCCAACAGGTGCCAGGAAGGTGCTCTTGGAGCCACAGCCCCCCAGCAGATGGGTGGGTGTGTTCCTCTCTTTGAGCTCTCTTGCCTGGCCCAGGTTACCCCACCGAGCTCTGCTCCACAAAGCCCCTGCACCTTGTACTGCTTTTGTAGATCAAAGCCTGTGGGTTTATCCAGAGATCATAAAGATGCCAATGTTCAAGCCACTTAAACTGTGGCAATGAAAACCTCTCATCCATCTGACTGGGCTTTGCTTTTGATCAGGGAGGTTTGGGGGCCCTTTGCTGCCTGGCTCTGCCCCTGAGCTGCTTCCTCTGCCATCACCTTCTCGCTCTGACTAAAGAGAATTAATATTTTCATGCTTAACCAAACTGCAATAGAAACCCTTTGCTTGTAATTTTTGAGGATGTTTGTTAAGAAGTCTGAAAGAGTTGATACTATCTCTGCCAACAGTCTAACAACTAATTAGTTTACTATGGTCCACCACGTTAGCTCTGCTAATTTAATTTTGAAAAGTTCACTCTGCATAATAAAATCTGGTAGCTGGATCTTCTCCTCCAGTTGTAAATAAGAAATAGCTATTACTGTTATGGTCTATTGAAAAAGGGCTTCATACACTGTGAAAAAATGATTACACAGACACAGACCCAACCAATTGAAAAATAATTATGTGAATTTGTCTTTTGTCCTCAGATGCAAGTAATGGCTAATGCAAATAAACTGCCAGAGAAGTATTTTATGTGCCTTTTATAGCATGAATAGGAATACATTTAACCCATTTTTGATGAATAGCTGACCGGTTTTTTTTCCCACTGGTTTTGTCAGAGAAGACAATTATTGTGACCAGAACCAAATACCCATTTCTTAAAGCACTTGCTCCCAGAAACACATCCTTGGCCTCTCCTTTAAAGGGGTCTGTCCCAAGGGGTGACCAGATATAAACAGATGCACTCCTGCGTTTCAGAGGCAGTGCAAAGATTAGGAAGGGATGGGGAGGTGCTCAGGAGGGAAGAGATGTACAAATACATTTTTCTATTACACAGTTGACAGCCCCTTGGGAAAACAAGTCTAAGAAATGTGCAACCTTGAAATGTGTGCACGCTGCAAGGGATATTTTCAATGTGAACCCTGTGCTGGGGTTTTCAAAGTCCTTAATCATTTGCTTCTGCTGGGGAAGAGGGATATAGTGAAGCATTCCAACAAACAGAAAGGTTTGATTTTGATGCCTTCTCCTGCAGAGAGGCAGAGTGGGCTGTCCCTGCTACACCCCCTGGGCAGGGCACTGCAGCCCCCACACTCCGTGCCTACTTGGCAATATTCTCCTGCACGCAGTGCAGCATGACACATCCCCTTCCCACCAAAGCATTTAACAACTTCCTTTGAAAGGCAACTCATCATACAAAAGCAGAACTAAATAAAAAAATACTCCAGAGAGAGAACAGATTGCTAGATATAGATTAGATGTGCAGCCTAATCCTTCACAAGCATTAAATATTTAACATAATCACACCACAGGTGACAGGAAGATGTCTGCATTGTTTAATTAGACTTAATTAAACATAAGGAAAATCTAATACTAATTCAGGTCTAGCTTTTAAATTGATTACAAAACTCTCTTTTTAAAGTACTTTTGTACCCAGAAAAATGTATTCTTTCATTCATTAGCTGGGGAATCCTCGCCATGCAATGCTCAAAGCCCATGAAGAGACGATCTGTTGTGCTCAAAAGCCCATGGATGAGAGGAACTTTTCTGCACTGGGTTAAGGACAGAGCCAGAGGACCTGGCACTTGCAGCAGGCTGTAACGCTGAGCTCTTCTGGCCATATTTTGTATAAGCCATTACACTCGGGACATCATTTTTTTCTATTACCTCTTTTATGGTCTTATTGTTTACAAGAAAATAGATAGAGCATTTAATTATGAGATGGACTTAATGTTCTATAACAACTCCTGTATGCAATACATTGCCTCTGGAGCTCTGCTCACAACTCACATTAATGCGACAAATGAAAAATCCAAACTAAACAGTGTAACAGAGAAGATGTTTTGCAAGAGGAGGGTGATATCTAATGCTATGAATCATGCCCTGATAATATTCTCACATCTCCCAGTTAAAGTTATGGTTCAGAACAGTGTTTAAGCACAGATGAATGCAACATGAGTTGTCAAAGAACCAGGAAAAATTTATGCCTTGCTGTTTTGTTTCCCAATCATCTTATTTAGTGACATTAAGTGGAATAGCCTGATAAAGGCCCAGCCTAAAAGGAGTATCCTCATGACTGGATTAAAACTTAAAGTATTATTTTCTCTACAAATTAAAAGGTAGAAAGGATTAAGGACGTGAAGCCATAACCATCCTAGAAATGAATTAATCAATCCAGTGAGCCCCAGCTCTGCCAGGCAGCAGTGATCAAAGTCAGTTCCAGAGGTTACCAGACTCAGGGCTGCCTGCTGTTGATGTGATATTCTATATATCATTGTGGTACCTTGGATCAAATAATTGATTGATGCAGTACTGAAACCAGAGTACAACACCTCTATGCTTTTATTGATAGTTTCTTGGTTTACCTGATGCTGTGGCTGCTTTCCTCCTCCTCTGGTTTCTGGGTTACTACAACTGATTTTTGGAGGGGAGAATACAGGTTGTGGAAATGGTATGTGCAGAATTTTGGGTTCCAGATGTGTGTTCTCTGACCATGGGAGCTGGAGCTCCTGCCATCAGCCTCGCTGTGCAGGTGTGTGCCCATCCCACAGATGTCAAGGAGGGCTTTGTACCATGCACATGCACAGGCAGGAGGTTCTGGATCTGGATTTGTGGGACAGAAATTTAGGTCTCTTCTTTCTTTAAAGAAATTAGGTCCATATTGAATTGCTGCTATAAGTTTGGAACAAGAAATAGCAAAACACCCTTAAAAGAGTTCCAGCAATAAATACCCATAATGCAGATGAGTGACACAGACTCCTGGTCACACACAGCAAAGGACTGTTTTGTTTTTTTTTTTGCTCTTCTCTGGCAGAAAGAGGTTGAGGCTTTTGCTTTTTGCTCAGCTAACCTTTGTCACGTGGTGGTGGTGAATCACACCCTGCTTACCTTTCTGGGGCCTCAGTACCTACACTCTGACATGTTTCTGTTTGCTGTGTTTGAAAACAGCTGATGAAAGCAATATCCACATTCATGGTGCAGTACCTTAGTCACTATTGTCCAGTCAAATTGGGGTTTATCTACAGAGAAAAATTGGGTACGCTCTGGAAGTTGCAACACTTACAACAGAGAATAGATAATAAGGAAATAAATTTTAAATTATGGGCAGAAATCAAGGAAAATTTCTATTTTAGGCAGCTTTTTTTCCCAGGAATAGGAAAAAAACAACAGAAACTAAATTCTACAAAGATAAAAATGAAGGATGTCAATCAAAGGGAAGTACTGTAACAGGAGGAAAGTATTGGAAACAGTGAAAATGAGTGAGCAGCACAATCCTTCCACACATGAAGTACATGGTATTGAAATTCTAGACACAGGAAACCAAATTTTGTGTGTTGAGAACTTTTTCCTCACAGGAACTGGGAGGCAATTGGGAGCACTGGCACCCAGCAGAAGGTATCCAGCACCTGAGGGGAGGGGTGAGGCCACGGGGGTGATTAATTCCCAGTTACACAAACTCAGCCCAAGGTTGATGTAGTGCATATATATATTTTAGGGCTGTCCTCTAGAGAAAGTACATTGATAAACTAGAGACTCTACTGAAGAGAGCAATAAAAATGATGGAGTGGACACAGTGCTTGTCCTAGGCAGCCAGGCTGGGTGAAACGGATCTGCGCCGTATGGAGGAGCAGTGACAAACAGGGGACAGGTGGGTTACAGGTGGATAAATGACTGAAGGTTACTGCCTGATACTCCAGCCAGAGATTAGTCCATTCCCAGGAGTCAAACACAAATTCCAGAAGGCTGTGATTCAGTCAGAGCAGTCTCTAAGGTGTCAAGACCATCCCAGAAAAATCCCCGAAGTAAGATGACCCATAAATGTATCAGTGGCTGTGCTTTCCATGTGTCCTGCCCTCTGGAGAGAGAGGAGAGGTGCAGATCCTCACCAGGAGGAACCCCTGGCTAATCCTCCCCCAGCCCCATCACACACTCACACCTGCAGGAGGGGGGCACATCCCCAGCCTGGCTCCACCACCACGTGCTGGCCCAGCCGAATGCAGCAGCAGAGTTCCCTCCAGGCCAGAGACTGGCCCCAGCCTGGGCTCAGTTCTAAGCCAGAAAAAGGGAGATGTGAATGCAGTAACAGGAAAACAACTTCACCTAATTCTCCCTGTGATGGGTCCAGTACCAGCAGAGAGCAAGGGGCAGAAAGGACAGAGCAGCAGCCCTGAGAGGCCTCATGGATGCAGTGCAAACAATCTGGGTGCCTTTCCTCCCTCATGGCTGATGCCCCAAATATCTCCAACAGTGTCCTTTTAGAGAAGCTTGTGTTGGAGGCACACAAGCAATGCCTCAATACAATGATTCAGCTTTCTGTTTCAGAATATGCCATGGTGTGGGGGGGTTTTACCTTCTAGAAACTGTTTCAAGCATGAAGAGATCAGTGCAGAGCAAACTACAGATATCAGATATTGCACATCCTTTCGTAGGTTGATTTCCATGGTGTGTAGGTTTCAGCTTTATCACAGCCCCTCCCTGGAGGACATCTGGAATCCTCAGCTTTGTACCAGAGTTTCAGTAGGGGAATATTAATGTTTAAACTATAATGGGTCTGATTTAATCTGATTTCATTAACATTTTATTAACAGCTGTGTCTAGGCAGTCATTGTAATCATTTAACTATATTTTGGGAGTGGGGTGGGAGGGTTTGAGCAATTCATGGGAAATGACAACTCAAAGTCAATTCAGTCCTGCAGTTTTTCTCAAGCACAACTCATAGACAGGTCAGTTGGCCATTAGCAGGACACAGCATGTGCTGTACAAATGTCTTCTGACATTCCTGCCCAGTGTAAACCCTGGGAAGAATGACATATGCTGGGGCTGTGCCAAGCCCCACTGGCACACAATCAAATTAATATTTGTCATAAAACCTCGCAGTCTTTCAGACTTCTGAAATGAGCTGTCAATAAAGCCAAAAAACCTCAGAGCACTAATGTGTATCACAAAACTCTTATTAACGTCCAAAGGTGCTTCAGCCCTTGATGCACTTCGAACTGTTGAACTTTGTGTTGGCAGGAGGACCAGACAGAGACCCCTGTTTTTCTAATCACAGAATCACAGACATGCACACACCTGAAATGCCCCCTCAGCTCCTGGCTGCTGTTTGGGGACCGCTGTGGTGCTCCGGTGAAGGCAGAGAAGCGCAAGCACACCAGACACTGCTGAGCAGAGGAGCTGCCTCTGGCTGGCATCAGACACTGCCTTCAGCAGCTGCTTTTGCAGCCACCACGGTGTGAAGCAGGGGCCTGAGGAGAGGAGGAGAAAGTGAGCAACGTCTCACTTTGGGTGCAACCCAGCCCCTCGGCTCAGTGCGCGATTTGCGAGCCAACGACCGAATTTCTCCACGTCATTGAAGCAAATAAAATCCAATGTAAAATCCTCTAAGACACAACATACTCTGGTACTTCATACTTAAACTACCTCCAGTTATTCTGAAGCTCCTAAGCTTTCAGCATTTCACAAAACTATCATTTCTGGATCATGGAGAGAAAAAATTGTGCATGCTATACAGCACTGCATCAAATTCTGACATTTTTAAAGACTGAAGGACTTGAGAAACAACCTTCTGCTCCCTCCCCCTGAGATAGCAACAAACAACCAGAACTCAAACATAAAATTAAATACAGTTTATCTCCTCCATGACATCTCTATTATATGCACCGAATTGGAAGAAGTTTACAATAATAACTTTCCCTCTCTAATATGGTACTTATTTCAAGCACTTGAAAACAGAAAATAGCTCAGAACATTCTCGCTCTAAGCCTGAGACCTCATTTCTCTTTACATTCCAGCCTCAGTCGTAATTCTTATCCTGGTTTATTCAAGAGCTAGCACTCCATCTCCCACATAAATTCTTCTGGATTTCCAAGAACATTGATGCCAGCTGAATGTGACTGAAATAAGTAAACCGTGGGTTCAGTGAGAGGCTTCTGATACCACAGTGGCTTAGTTTAAGACTGAAATTGAGGAGCAATATGGTAAACTCACAAAATGCAGGCATCTCTGAAGCATGCTATTTGAGGGTTTGTTCGGGTAAACCCAACCAAATTGGTGCTTTGAATTTTGTGCTTAGGAAAAATGAGTTTTTCCAGTTGTCCCATAACCTGTAAGTCAGAACAGAAATCCCAAAGAGCCAAGTGCTCCTTCCAGACACTTCAGTGCTCAGATCTGCTCAGACCATGCCCTGTTTGTGGTGCACTGAGGTTTGCAAACAGCCAGAGAACTCTGAGCCAAGCAGTTCTGACCTGCATCCACCCAGAGAGTCAAAGGATGTTGTTCCTGCTGCATCATTCTTCTCAAGCTTCATCCAGCTTTTCTACTCAACACACCTCTCACCAAGCACCACCACATATTAGTGGGATGTTGCCAACCCTGCACACTGTCAAATTAACACTGTTAAACACAAGGCCTTTGTTTACAGTGTGAAAATAAGCTGCTGTTGAACAAACGAGAGGGTAAACATTTACCAAGCTGGAGGAAAGACTGCACAGCTGAAGCTGGGCTGAGGGTGCTGCATTCCTTTCTCCTTTAAGAAAAACTTAAAGGCACAAAATTATTCCAGCGCAGTCACTCGAAGCAGAGTGACTTTTCATGGTTAGTTTTCTTCATGGGACTAAGTGAACTTGAGCAAAGCGCCAGAAGGAGCACAGATTTCTGAAAATATTGAACTTGAAAGCAAAGATGCTCTGTGTAAAGATAATGGGCTCATGGAAGAGACATCCCAATAACACATTCACATGAGGACTGGACTGAATATAGCACAGAAAAAAGGAGAGACAGCACATCACCCTTAGAAGGGAGGTTTGGCTCCCTCACCTCGCTGCACTCCTCCCCATGAGACCCTCAGTGATGGTTCTGTGGTGCCTCTGAGGAAGAAAAGCCTCACCTCACATCCCCACAGGCACCAAAATCCTCCAAAAGCAGCCCAAGGCAAAGGCTCCACCATGAGTGTGCTGGCTCAGGGAGAGCTAAAAGTGAGCAGAGTGGTGGGAAGCTTTAAACTCTCTCATTTTTCAGCACATCTTTGTGAGCGCCTTGGGTCTTCCTAAAAGCAGAGGTTTTGTGTGGTTTTGTGTGGGTCTTACTCAAAGCAGTTTTCTGTTGTGACCTCATCTAAGTCAATTGGACATAAAGGAGCAAAGTAGACCAGAAATGTAGGAGCTGTATTTTTAGCAGTCTGAATTTGGACCTCCTTTAGTCATCACAATTTTGGAACTCAAGTTCATCACCACAGAGACTGTCCATGGAGGATGTTATTACAAGGAATCAAAAGAGTCCTGGCCTGCTTGTCATGGCCTTAGCTCACTGTGCTGATGAAATTTATCCTGCCCCACACTGCATCTGGAATGGGAATAAGTTATAAAACAGGTCAAACCCCACAAACATACATACTTAATACAAATACTTCTCTAAGACAATGACTTCCTAAAGACAGGTGAACTCTGGGAATCCAAAGGTTTGAACTGCTACATCCAATTTATTTATAGAAAATAACTTACTGATATTTATGTGTATGGAATACCATTAATATAAATCAGCTCATAATATTTTGGTAGTGGTATCAGTCTAATTTGAATTTTATATTGCACAGTAGAATTGAATGCTAGACTTGATTTTTAAAAAAGTAATTAATGAGCTAAGCTACCTGAGAGAAAAACAAAATGATGATTATAATTAGAAGTGTTCCATGGCTGCTACCAACTGTTTAGATGTACTTACAGGTAGCATTTCTAATTAAAACCCTCTCAATGCTGAGACGTCTCTCTGTTCATTCGTTATTAAAAAAGCGGGACTTTTTTGTATTAAGAAATCCCTTAATAGAAAAATAATAGAAAAAGTTACATGTAATTACATTCTCTGTGCTATTTGTGGTGAGCAGCTCCTGTGAGAAAATGAGCTGCAGGTGTGTAAGAGTAAGAAGTGCTGGCTCTGACTTCACTCCTTTGGAGAATTCCACCTGGAAAGGACTTGGGATTTAGGCTGGCATTTTCAGCCTGAAGGGGTTATTGGGGTTTGTTGGGGGGTGTTAAGTCCCTGTGAAAATGGGGAGAGAGGAGGAAAAATAAATCACCCCAAGTTACTCTACTGAGAACTGCAAAATCACAGGGAGTCATAAGCACAGTCCAGGTCTGTGACAGTGAGCCTGGGGTATGGGAAAGTCTGACACAGACAGACGTGCAGTGAGTGAGGCTGAGCAATGTTTTCCCAGTCAAAATAGATTTCAAGCCACTGTTTGCAAACAAAAATTTCAGTCATTCATGAAAATCAAATCTGTAATGCTGCAGCAGGGTTCAGTTAGATTAGTTACCAGCCAAGACTCTGCTTCTCCTGTTTCCAGTATCAGCTTCAACATTCCACAGACGGGGAAAACAGCAACCCTCGAGTCCCATTTGCCAAATTCCAGGGCCAGCAGTGAAAGTTTTGGTTGTACCTAGGGGGTTTCTTCCTGCTACTACCCCAAACCTGTGTCTTTCCTGAGTTGTGACTCTCTCAGATGGGGATGGCTGTCCCCGCTGATCACGTTGTTGTTGATGCAGTTCTGTTCAGGATTCTGAAGCTCATTACCTTGCAATCATGAAATGGCCAAATGGAGCAGCCCTCGTGCAGATGAAAACTGTCCCATCTTTGGTGACTCCACCAAACTGCTGCTGGTTTATACCCCAGGCGAGTCCCAGCTCATAATTTGCATTATTATCCTTTGTGAGCAATAGCAGTTATGTTAATAAGCTCCAGCAGCAGTAAATTCTGCCTCCTGCTTTACATCAGTGCCAAAAGGTGAAGGGGAAGCTGAAATAAGGTCTAATTAAGTCCAGAAGTGCATGTTTGAAAGGTGAATAGCTGCTTCAGATGATCTGAGGAGCTGGGATATAATCCATTTTCCCACCAAAATCCCTCTCCTGGCCCAGAATTTGGCTGTAAGTACAAAGGACACAAACCAGCCTTCTCTCCTTCTTCAGACTGTGCTTTTATAAAGCAGAGGATTTATACACATTTTCTGTGTTCAATCACCTCATGATCGTTAGATATGAATTTCCTTTTTTTAAAGAAAGTATTTTGAGGAAGCATCTTAAAAGGCTTTTGGAAAAACAGACATGACTTTGAAGATGAGTCACAGAGTGCAGGATGTGTGTTCCTGTCTCCAAAACCACTGGGAACTTTGGAGCCAGAAAAAAACAATATCACAGTGGGAAGTGAGGGAACCTGTTTGCTTTGATAGCAGGTGCATTGCTGTCCACAGTTTGCACACTGGAGAGTGTGGGAACAGGCTGAAAAGCCAGAAAGTCAAAATTGGAGAGAAGGATAGGAAAAAAGGAAAATAAATGGATTATCAAAACCCCAATATTGCATACTTTGGAGGGAAAGGCCTGTAGAAAAGAACAATGAGGGAATAAAGCCACCCTGCTAAGTTTAAAGTGCTCTTTCGATATCAAGTGTGCCACATTCTCCTGTGGGAAGAATAAAAAAAGACACATCTCTGACGATTTCTTACTGATATAGAGGGGTGGGGTTTGCAGGTTAATTATGCTGAGTTTTGGGTTTGTTAATAAATTACAGCATGTCCAAACTGCTCTCAGCCACGATCAGGAATTTGGGAGTTTGGCTGCTTTGATCCAGGGCAGCATAACCCAGAAGAAATACCTAGACTGGAATTTTTATTGCTCCATCTAAAATGCTTTGCTTGCTGCTGCAGTAGAAGCAGAATGCTGTGGACAGGTGCATAGATTTATGTTTGTATTGACCACTTTTGACCTGGATTTGACTAGTGAAATTGCAATATTCATAATGTGGAGCCCTTGGCCTGATTTCTGAGATTCTCTCTCTTTCCAGTCACATGCAATATGCTTCCTTATTAATCTGGGTCCCAGTGACACTCAATTTGCACACAGAGCTGTGAGTTTCTGGCCACGTTTCTCAATGGTGTTGGGCTCAGGAACACAACAGGATATTCTCCTTTTTCTCAGCACATCCACCCACTGATGCATGGCTCTCATGTGGCAAGGAAAAGGCTGGAGTTAAATACTAAGAAAAAATCTGATGTGAAAAAACTTCAAGCTGAAGTAAACTGGTGTGCAAAATGCAGTGTGGTCTCCCTGTCATTTACACCCTGTGCAACAGAAACCCTTCAGAGACATGAATTAGCCATGCCTGATATTTATCTGCTGATGTGTGTATTGTACCACGCTGATGCAGGTGAGATAAAGGAAACAGAGCTAAAATCTCATGCCCAGCTGGTGACTCAGTGGAACAGGCACCTGTGGCTGTTCAACACCCTGCTATGAATTATCTCTGCAGCCCTGTTAAAGTGGTGCACTGTGTGACAACAGAGCTGATCTGTAACCTGTGCATCCTTTAACCAGTTCTCTGGGTCTGGTAGATGGCTTAAAAACCAGGAGTGATGCAGGTAATCGCACATGGTGGAAAAAGGGAGAAACAACTCTAGGTTGTAATTGGTTAATTAAATGTTTTGCACATCCCAGGATCATGCTGTACACCCACCATGAATGAATTGCAGGTTCAGTATTAGAAGGGAGACTTAATATAAGGGAACAGTTCTTTCTGGGTGGGATTAGGACAGAAACTTCCCTGTTTTAGTCATGCCAATGAAAACTTGACAAACACCTCCAAGTACCACAGATAAACGTGGGGTGATTATCTTCTGCAGGTTTTATACTCCATTCCTCCCCTGCCAACTGATGAAATAAAAAAACAGAGGGGAAGATATCTGAGCCACAAGGTGAGACTTCAGCTCCAAAGCTTCCTCGAGCAGAAGGATTCAGCCTGGCTTATTATACAGGCTAAAAGTCATAAAATTTGAATGAGCTCTCCAAGGTTAAAAGATGTGAAGTTTTGGGCCGATCTTTAGTAAAAAGTTTTCAAAGGCATTGAGGGAGGTTACGGAAGAAGGACAGAGGGTGAAGGAAAGCCATTGTACTATGCACTGCTCTGCAGCCAGTCCCTCTCCATCTCACTCCCCTTCTCCTCTGGAAGCAGCTCAGTGCCCAGGGCTGCGTGGGGACAGTGGCCAAGGGCACAGTGGCAGCTGGAACTGCGAGTGCCACCGAGCCTCCAGAATGTCACCGGCCGCTTCCGAGCGCGCTGCACTCCTCATGCACAGAAGTCTCTGTCAAACTGAATTCTACTCTCAACTTCACTACATAAAAAGGAGGTTTGTTCCTCAGTCCTCCTCCACATCACAGTCTTGGCTCCATTGTCCCTGAAATCCAGGGAAGCTCACTGCACTACTCAAACCAAAATTATGCTTATTTTATTATTGGGATATTTGTACTTATTCTAACATAAAATAATTCTAGGACTACGGATAGGAAACATGCTTTTTTTTTTTCTAGAAGTCAAGTTTAAATGCAGGTTTGTAACACAAAAGTAACAACAAACATAAAATACCTTCTGCCTCCCGTGGGTGCTTCAACACACAGGTAACACCTGGCCCTGAACTTCAGAAGTTCCTTTGTTAACACCTTTGAGTTTTGACAACCAGACCACAAAAGAAGACCTAAATCTAGAGTTATTTTTAAAATATGCCACAAAAAATTTCTAGACTATGCCACTCAGCTTAACAATGAAAAAATTACATTCTGGAGAAAGGATGCAATCAAAAGTAGTAAAGCAAGTTTAGCGTTCTGATAACGTGGGCACGAGGCAAAGGTAAAAACCAGTTCATTTGTTTTGTGCTCTTCTGAGCCAGCTGAAATTCAGAGCCCTGACATTCACAAGCAGACCTGAAGAAGCCAGCAAGAGGAACTGCCCTTTGAAATTATTTTTCATCCGGGGCAGTCCTGAATTACCTCTCCTGTGCCACCACGCAGCCGTGTCAGTAACGGGGCTCGGAGTGAGCTCCCCGCACTGCTGGCTCCCTGGAGAGCTGCTTTCAGTGGGAACCAAGGTCCGAGCAGCAACAAAGGAGGAGCATAAACTGCTTTTATACTGAAGCTAATGAAAACTAGAAACCATGCACTGTGATCTTTAGTGGGTTTCTAAGACATATTGAAAAGTTCTTGGAGGGTAAATGAGGCATAGAGCAATCAGCAGTGGGGACAGCGGCCACCAGAACAGGCAGCCCTGCCATTGAACACTTACACAGACAAAAGCAGAAAGACAAAGCATTCACATGACAGTTTGTAAGGAAGGCAGAGTGGGATTCAAAATGTTAAATATTCAGTAATGAAGGAAAGCATTTGCTTGTCATCCACTGCATGACAGTTGCTGTCATGGGCATTAGTGAGCTGTGCCAGGAATTCCCAGAGTAAGGCTCTAATCCTGCAGGGGGAAATTTTTTTCTTGGTTTGTTAATGTTTGCCTGATGCTGTCCACAAAATTAACTACAGGCAAAGAAACCATTTACAGCGTGCGTACGTGTAAGGATGAGATTTGCACACTAAATCAAGCAGTTACAGGTCCCAGGGTTCTTCCCATGCAGCACTGGAAGTGTGAGTAACTCCCCAGGAGAAGAGCAGCACAGCTACACTGCGGCCAGACAAGTCTTACTGCCACAAGTAATGCTCCTTTAGTAGAGGAAACGTGAGAAATAGGGAGACAGAGGGAAGATGTTTCTGGGGTATTCCTTCTTCAGGTTAGATTCATGGGCCTTAATATCTGGTTGGTTGTTTTTGTTTGGTTTGGTTCCTTTTTTCTGAGTACTGGCTCAACTAATACACGACATTAACACTCCTTGCAACATTTTTTCAGATCTTCTCCTATTCTGTCAAGTGTCATCCCCTAAAATCTCAGTTTATATATGACCAATAAAAACTCTAATTAATTTGGCACCTAAAAATATCTGATAATTCAACCTGTGCTGGCTTTGCTTAATGTAACAAGAAGCTAAGGACTTCACTCTTTCCTTGTCCTGGCTGCCAGGGACTGCAGCAGTACAGAACACAAGATCTGAGAGAACAAGGCCCTCTGGCAGAGCAAGTGGCACACAGAGAACAAGGGAAGAGATGCAGTGGAATTCTCAGGGACAGGGAGCAGAGAGAGATGAGGACCCTGGGGGAAAAAGATGGGTTCTGATGTTGATTCCACTGAATAATCGTTCAATAGACCTCTGTGAGCCATTTGGAAACAGGACCTAAATGTAAAGTAATGCACAGTCTGGAAGGGAAGGATATGGTTTCAAATAGCCTTTGTGAGCACACTGGAGCAGTTATTTTTCATGATAGAGTGCAGCATGGATCTTTTCTCTATGGGTGCTCTGGGTGAGATAAGTGAAATCTCCAGAGGATCCAGGACCATTTCCTGAATGCCATTTTATCTCCATCATCCCCAGTGTCAGCTCCCCAAAGCCATGGCCACAGATGACAATGCCAAAGTGCAAAGCCTTGCATGAAGGGCCCGTGCCTGTGCCTCACACAGCTACAACCTCAGCTGCAGAGAAACACCTCTCCTCTGCTCTAATCCCTTGTGCAGACATTTTTACAGTGCTGTGACAAAGAAGTACAAGGAACTTTGTGCCACAATGCCAAGACTTGCACTAGCAGGGCCCAGTGCCACTGGAAAAGGTCCAGATGATGCCCTGATTGCACAATGCAGTGCACACCAAAATCACAGGAGCACAGAGGGGCAGGGTACACCCAGCAGAACAAGCAGATTACCAGCAGCAGCAGCATATACTGTAACATATCTCTGCTTTTCCTGTCACTAAGCCATATGAAGCAGCTGCTGTAGAATTATTCTTACATCTCTTCTGTTGATAAGCTACTTAGCAAGGTGGAGTTGAAGCTAATCTGAGTGCTGTATGAAAAATGTGATGTGCTACTGCACTGTGCTGCTGTTTGATATTTGGTCGCCTCTTCCCAGGTACCTTTTGTGAATTGCAGCTGCTATCTCAAAGGTAAATCGCTAGGCCCATGCACAGGTAGTAAAAAGACCCAGAAAGCAGAAGCATCTGAGCAGAAGGGGGGTAAGACATTTTCTCTCAGTTTGCATCTGAAAACAAGGGAAGGAATTTGGTATCTTTAAACAAATTCCTTCTGAACTGCACAAGGAAGTAATAAAATTCAGCTTTTCTCAAGTTTGATAAATGACTTATTAATGCATAAAATCTATTTCTGAAGAAGAAAGTTTATGAAAATATATCAGGCACCATTCCTGCGGTCATATGACTGATATTGCACAGAGAAGCCAATATCTTGCAATTATTTTCTTCTGTAAATCTTTTGACAGTCTAAAATATCTCAATCAGGGGTTTTCAACCACTAAAGTTTATAATTTCAAGGTTTTCCCCTCTTCTAATCAGCAGTTTTATAACCTACTGCTCTTCCTTCAAAAAGAGCTGGTGATGATCAGTGTTTATTCCAAACCATTTAAGAAGGCAGCTGTTTATTAAAGTGCCAACAGCTATGATTGATTTCTGATGCTCATGAGTGCATCTGTTTTCTAGTTAATGACATCATTGCAAGCAAACAGATATAGCAAGCTGGGGCACTAATGGAGAACTAAAGCAGCCATGCCTTCTCTATAAAAAATAAATTGATTTCACTCAGAAAAAAAAATCTATTAATATGTCAAATGTTCAACTTACATTCCTGCCAATTGGCATTCTTATATGCAACTGGCATTTCCTCAAAAAGAATCTGTGAGTTAACAGTGTTTATATTAAAATCTTTAAAGGGGACATCTGTTAGTTGAAATTCCAAAAGTAGTGACTGATTTATGATCTAGTAAATCACATCTGTACAGGGTAAAAAAAAGACTGAACTGCAGCAAAACCAACATCTGTCATCAGGAAACTACAGGCCTCGAGAGTGAATGGAAAATGGAAGTATTGCAGAATGGGAGGGTTCACCTTAATTCTCCTCTTTTTGTGGTATTTGAGATAAGGATTTAAAATGAATATACTCCAAGCTCCACTGAAACTTGCAAAAGTAATAGCTTTTTAAACCTCATTTCTTAGGGCCGAATTCTATCTCGTATAAACCAGCTCACTTTTTACTGGCTTTACCTTTTCCTGCCTCCTCAAGAACGCACTGCAGGCCACAGCGTTGTCAAAAAGGCATTGGTGGTATCTCCTTTTAAGAGCCTCTTTTTAATATAACTTTATTTTTCTTAAAGAAAATATAAAGAGCATATGCAACCATTTCCTTTGCAATTCCTTGCATGCATCCAACAGGGATGTGGAGCCAAGAGCGCCGCTGCCTCCCCGCCTCCTCCTGGAAATCTCCAGGAAATGGTTCATATTTTATGGCAAACGGGGTTTGATGTGCTCAGACAACTCAGGAACCCTGAATTTTAAAGGCCTGTCCTGACCAGAGCTTTGGGTCTCTGGGATGCACTGGGAGGTGGAGCATGGGCTCATCCTCACCAGGGGCTCTGCCTTGGTGTTGTCCCAGCTCTGCCTCCTGGCACTTCCTTCAGGAGTCCCTGCCCTTCTCTCTCCTCACTAAATGCCTCTTTTGGTGTGTGCACGTTTTGCCTGACTCTGCAATTTGAATTGAATGAGAGGCACTAGACCTTCAAAAGCAGCCACGTGAAATTCTGCACACTGGGGGAAAAAAGGATTTTTTTAAATATCAGAAATAGTGAAATCAAACTTTGAGGCCTGAAATAAAACCTTCAGTTTTCTTGGCTTTTGAGTCTTTTTTTTCTTCTTCCCTGGCTCTTGACCTATGTATCAGCAGCTTCTGAAATTTGGAAATATTATTCTGCAGCAATGCCTGCTTTCTCCCTGTTATTTCATTGTCTCTGTGTTTCTTTCTGCCCACATTCTTCCACTGGAGCACCAGGGAACAGCACTGTTCTCCTCACAGAAAGCAGGAGATGACCTGTTCAAAGCCTAATGAGCCTGACCTCATTCAGGTTTAAATATTTAACTTTGAGACTAAATTTAACCCTACCCAGCCAGTTTTCATTCTTTTTTATTTTCTAGCTTTTCTCTTCAAATAATAACTCTGAGCCTCATATCCTTTCCCAACTTCTCTCATAAATTCAATCCTCCTACAAACAAAGAGTGTCATTCCCTATTTCCTCTTCTTATGTCTTGAAATAATTAGAGATGGATATTAAAAACAGCAGAAGGCACTGGTGAATCACTTGACCTGCAATCCATGGCAAAGCTATCAGTGATTGCTTTTTTGGTTGAGATTGTAAATCCCTCAATTTCACCCCAAAGAGGCTTCTTATAGCACACTTTGATCCAAAAGATCCAAGAAAGCTTGGTGTTGGACACCACTTGCTTTATGCAGCAGTCTGAAACCTGCAGACCCTTAACTTGTCTCATCAACAGCTCCATGTGATCATTCCCCATCAACAGTGGGATAATAAAACCCCATTTGTTCCAGAGAGAGGTTTTGTGTAGGATTATTAACATTAAATGTAATCATGCACCTTACAATGAATTGCTTCCTTATGATCTCAGATCTGACATCTGGAAGCCTGACTACTTATTTTAGTTTTCCAATAGGGAAATAAGCCTAGAGAATTGCCTGGGTAATCTCACCCTGTGCCTTCAGGGAGTTTTGAGACATGAATAACCTTTGCTGTGATTACAGTGGAAATATTTACACAGAGGGTAAACAAATATTTTGCAGAAGGTTTAGATAATTCATAACTATCAAATCAGTGGACTCATTTTGCAATGTTTGATACCATTTCATTATATTAATTAGACAACATATTCAATAATGAAAACAAGCTTCTTACAGCTTTGGAACAAGCCAAAAAAATGGAGTTGTTTCCTCATGACTTTTCTTTTTTATAGCTATTTTTAATTTACTCTTCATGAAACTTAAGGGAGGAATTCTAAACCTTGACCTTTCCTACAACAGCTTAGTGCATTATGCTGCCCTTACTCCGTGGGTAAGTGCTTTTCTAAGCATCCCTGATGCTGAATTTGATATCCTAAACATTTTCATTAAACTCATTTTTTGGGGCATGCATTATCACCTCAGGTAGCTGAGCAGCGAGTGCAGGTCCCGCTGTGATTGCGCTCAGCAAGCGCCCGTGTGCTCAGCAATTATCCAGCAGAGCCCTGGGAAAGGTGCAGTGCAGGAACATATTGGATGAGTTATGGCTGGGAATTACCTTGCAGCAGGCACAGCAATAGCACTAGAGCTGATTAGATTGTTTGAGGAATTATACTGACAAGTTTTTAAATTTTGTTTCGCTGCCGTCATTTCCTGACAACGCTGAGGTTTGGGTGGTGGGTGATGGACACACAAACAGAGTAAGATCACAGGATCAGGGTCAATTAGGTTGGAAAACACCTCTGGGATCTTGGAGTCCAACCTGTAACCCAACACCCCCTTGTCAACCAGACCATGGCACTCAGTGCCACATCCAGATGTTCCTTAAGCACCTCCAGGGACGGTGACTCCACCACGTCCCTGGGCAGCCCATTCCAGTGTCTGATCACCCTTTCTGTGAGGAAATTCATCCTGAGGTCCAACCTAAACCTCTCCTGGTGCAGCTTCAGACCATGTTCTCTTTTCCTGGGAGAAGAGGCTGGCCCCCAGCTCTACGTGTAGGAAGGTGCCCCTGCACAGGAAAGCTCTGCAGGGCAAGACAGGCCTTGCATTTCCACAGGGGGTTCATGGTAATGGCAATCAACAGATAAAAACAACAGAGGGACCAAAATGTCTTAAGGAGACTGAAGTTTAGGAAATCACAACCCATTAATTCTGCTGCTCAGAGAACCATTTAGGATTTTCACTTCTTTTCTGCCTCACTCTCAGATGACATATGGTTTCTGAATACAGCCAGCATTTAAACATTGACTGGATAAAGAGAAAACACTCTCATTATTTCAAAGCTTTAGGGAGGATAATTTAACTGCCCAGTTTCCTCTGATTTTGAGGTGGGAGATTGCCAACTCTCCTTAAGCAGCTGACCAGGGCACCCGACAGATGCACTCAGCATTAGCACATTTTACACTTTCAATGCTGAGACTTGAATAAGAAGGAATATATTATTTCTGAAGCCATCAAATTAGCAATATCTTGTTGGTTTTGTTTGTTTGTTTTTTGATTCCTAGTAAGGAGAACATACAAGTTCAAGATGAGAGGAAAAATGTACAACAAGGTAAACATATTAGTGTGATCCCTAAAGCACCCAGCACCATATGCACATGTTTGTGAGGGATTCTGCTCCAGTGAACAACTCAAACAACACATAATTTCTCTGATCCTGGCTGATCCCTGGAGAAACACTTGCAGGTCGCTGTTTAAATGACGAGAAAATTGGTTATAAATCAACTTAATTTTCAAATATATTAATCCAAAGAGAACCCAATTTTGTGTGAAATGGTAGCATTTAGAGAGAAGTATAAGTAAATCTCAGTAAGAAACTTCCTTGAGTTTCATCTTAGCTATCATCCAAATTGATATTGTCTTTCTCATTTTTCAGGTCCCCAGGTTTCAGCAGATGCAGAACACAAAAGTATGAATATTCGTAAACAAAATATTTACGTTTTGTACATGTAAGTAGGATGGAGTTTGATCTTCCCTTTCTTGCTTGACTTTGGGTAAAGTACAGGCTATGACAAACTGTCATATGCTGACAATGCTGACTGACAAAGCTGTTACATGCAATTTCTGAGGCCTTGCATTTCTTCTGAAAGGAAATCAGAGTAAGGTGACACGGTTGCTTTAATGCCACAACTTCTAACTGAGCAAGAATAAAGGTTTGAATTAAATAACATGTTTCTCTCTGTTCCGCCAGGTACCCTCTGAATGAAAAACAAACTTGCAATTGTGTCCCGCACTGGAACACAGGAACACTCATCCCCACTCCTCTCCCCAGGGAGCTTGGTTAACAGTTAACATCTAAAAGGTTTCTCCTTGCATCACAAAACTACCACACATCTCATCCCAATCAAGTTGTGTTCAAAAGAAAATGAGCTGCTTTGAGATGGTGACAGAGCTGCTCTTTTCCATGGCTTAGGTGGAGAAGCAGAGAAAGTTTCCTGACCAAGATCCTACCCTTGTGCACGCAGTTATTGGTGGGATTTTTCAGGAGAAGGATTCAGTGAGGGGGCTAATCCTGCCAAGCACTGGCTCTACTCAAGTGGAGAGAGCTTGCCAGGGATGCTCAGCATCTCACAGAGCAGACTGCAAGTGACAGCACGAGAACAAAATGACTTCAAGGTCAGAGAGATGCAGGGAACATAAATCTCTGCACGCTCCAGACATCGGCTCCACACACTGCCTATATTTCACATTAGAAATTGCCACATCATTTTTGTAACAATTTTTGGGAAAGAGAAGGGGGAAAAATTCAGCAGAAATACAAAGCAAAATAAGCTTCAAAGACAAGAAAGTCAAGGTTCCAGAAAATGTATGTACTGAATCAGAGACAATTTGGACTCCATGGCTTTCTCATTAGCTGGAGGACAAATTCTCCTCTCTTTTCCTGTTGCAGAGTTAATGAGTAAGGTCAGATCCAACTGCCTGACTGAAGCCAGCACTTTTTTATATCAATATGTAGCATGTTGGTACTGAAGGATTTGCTTTTATCTCTAAATGCAACCCAGTCTTAGAAATGTTCATGGAGCAGCAAACAAACCAACCCCTGTGGAGAAGGCAGACCAGCACCAGAGTGATGCGTGGCTGATGCCAGTGCTGATGGTCTCTTCCCAGGGGCAGCAGATCCAGTGATTGCAGCACACAAATGGGGCTCAACATCTCATCTCACACTGACTTACTGCGTGACCCTTCCCACCTCCTTTCAAGCACATCATGCAGCCCCTGTCACTTTTTTTTACCACATGGTCAGGAAAATAGTATTCCCATGTTTGTCTAACCCACACAAATTGTGAGAACCAATTACCGTTTGTGAAATGCTTTGAATACACATTGTCTGAGCACAACTAAGGGAGAGAATGGTAATTACTCATAGTTTTCATTTTCCAGCACATTTAAAACAATTTTCTGTGCCTCAGCTGAAGTGATCACACCCAAACCTGGTCTCCCTCAAACTCCTGCTTTCAACAGGGAAACATTACAGTGCAAATGTAAAACAGACCAGAGAAATCTGAGAGTCTTCAGTAAATATGCTGCCTGTTAGATAAGATGAATTACAAAGTTATTCTCTTGAGCATTTAAATTTACAACACTTTCATCTAATTGAAGCCATTCACATACAGCTTGTGCAGTGTCCTTTGGATAATGATGAACTAAAGTGTGCTAAATACTTGAAAAGCAAAGATTTTCCTCCCTGAATGAGAGGGGAATGTATCTACAAATACATTTATACCTATATATAAAACACAGACAGATACAGGTGATTTTATGAAAACACCAGTGTTACAGAGAAATCAGGTATCTATAGTAACAAGATGCTGGTATTCTAATGTCACAGTGCTTCCTCATAATAGGACCATTAATGAAATAGTTGTTTGATGTTCCATCACATGCACTGAGAGCTTTTTGTGCCCTAAGTAGACAGCAATACAGATGTGTGCAGATACATCGTTATTGCCAAAAAACTCCTCAGCAGGGCCATTAGAAAAACCCATCATTGCAGCCTCGCTTCCTTTGATTGTAGTTGAAATATTCCCAATCTACACTCAACAGCAAAAATACCTGCAATTCTGAGAATGCAATGGTTTCCCATGTGCTGCAATGTAAACAAACAAACAAGTAAACAATCAAAGATTAAAAATCATTAACCTGATGAAAAGAGTTCATTTGCAATATGGAGCTGTTGGGTGAGCTCCTACCACATTTGAGGACCCATCAGACAAACTTGCTGACCCTGGAGTTCTCTCTCATTCCCTGGAAAATCTGTACTTCACTGGCATAAAACTATTTATGTATTTTTTAATCAAATAAAGAGATAAGGTCTAATCTTGGGTAAGGATTATTCACTACAAGAGATTCTTTAAATTTGTTTTTAAATCACTATTACTACTTTTTCCTATGCAACAACTGTTTTTTTTTTTCATCAGCAGATAAAGCAAAATCCACTCACATTTGGATAAATATCCTTGACTGATCAGACTGTCTCATCCTTGGCTGGCAGGAATTTACATGTTGCAACACAAATACCTTCCTTTCTTTCTTTTGGTTGTAAAGTAGGAAAAAAATCAGTTTTAAAGCCTCAGATGTGAAGGTGAAATAAGGTTCTCTGTGGCTCATTTGTACCAACACACATTAAGAGTGTATAAGGCTGGGATAATTTTCACTTTTCCACACTCCAAGGCCCAGGGCTGTAATTTTTGGAAGAGAAGGAGCTTCCTGCTGTTCCCAAGCCCTAAACTGAGGAGCAGATCAGCTCATGGTGTATTTACAACAGCCTATTCTGACATATAAGGCCTGGCAGCATCATATCCTCCTCTTCAGCTGGACTTGGAACTTCAGTGACAGGCAGTAACTTGTTCAAAAATACTGCTACACTTATTTTAGGTCTGTCTCAAAGAAATGAGAGTTTGGAAAGGATGTTTACTGCAGATGGTGGATTATAAGGGGTCACACACATGATATAACAAACTGCTTTTAACAAACAAGTAGTTTGTCTCCTATTTTCCAAACAGGTTTATAAGGAAGGCTTCAATCTGGCTCTTAAATTTCACTTTGTTTTTAAAGTACTACTTCTCAGCTTCAAAAAATGAAAACAGCACCTTGAAAACAAAAGCCAACATATTCAGGCATCCGTGTGAAGGTAAAAACAAACACCTCAGAGACAGAACAAAATCAGCATGTGCAATCCACACAAGTATGTTCCAAGGAGAGTGGCATTACACAGAAGCACCTTCCAGTCTCCAGGACATTCTCTCATGTGTCACACTTCTGCCTGTTGTCCCTGCCTGGTGATGGCTCTCCTCACCCACACGACAGCAAACCCACCTTGCAGTGATGTGCTCTTCAGTTCAGTGCCCTGAACAGACTCCGAGCAGGGCAGAGCCCTAAACCTCCTCCAGCTTCCAGCCCTAAACCTCCTCCAGCTTCCAGCCCTAAACCTCCCCCAGCTTCCAGCCCTAAACCTTCTCCAGCTTCCAGCCCTAAACCTCCCCCAGCTTCCAGCCCTAAACCTCCTCCAGCTCCACGTAAAGGGAGCCAGGCAGAGGCAGGAGCCTGATCCCTCCCCATGGCACAGGAGCACGGCAGAGGCTCATTTGCCACTGCTGGCAGGAGGGTGCCCAGCCCCAGAGCCCTGGCACTGAGAGCCCTGGGGCACCCAGTGTCTGCAGCACCTTCTGGCTGCAGCTCCCCAGGACTGTCCTCACACACTGCTCCTCTATATTTGACATGGGAATTATTCTATTGTGTTTTTATCTGTTAGAAAATTGATTTTGGAGGAGTGTTACAATACTGAAATTAATGCTTATTAAGGAAGACACTTTTTATTCTCTGTCCTACTGCACATATGTGCATATATTTCTGCAGGAAAAGGTAGTGACCATGCTGCCAAAGCAGAAATGTGTGCAGAGCTTTTAGACCAAAACAAAAGATGGATGTCTTGCTATGTAAAACACATCCTTACAAAGGACATTTTCACCTTGAATCCCATCAGCCCTCACTTTCAGACAAATTCTCTTATTGTTTGTGTGCACTCAAACAGCAAAAGATGCTTCACACAGCTACAGCTTTAGAACTGTTTGCCCTTGGCCCAGGCCCATTGGAATAAGTAGAACTGGTAAACATCCTGCTCAAACACTGCATTTCTTTTGTTATCTAAGATGTAATGAGTCAGTTTTTTTCCCTGAGTAATTACAAAGCATTCTCGGTTTTCAAACCTTTATGACATTCAGCAAAATGTGACTTACAGCATAGAAATAATAATAAAAGCTCTCTAAAAATTTATAGCCTCCTGCATGTCATAAAAACACCTCAGACATTCATTATATCTCCCACTAGAAAATTATTTCCATGGTATGCTTTAATGAAGCTGGAGATGGTTTCAACACCTAGGCTGTTGAGAAGGAAAACTATTATTTTCCTGTGGATAGATTGAGGCAAGCTTTCAGCCATTTAGCAGCTGCAACATTTTCACACACAGAGCTACACTTTCCTTATAAAAAGGGAAAATTAAAGACATTGTGATGATTTGATTTATGAAATATGGGTAACTAAAGAAAAGGGGTGGTGGTGGTAGTGGTGTGAAAAAAAGCCATAACCTGTCCAAAGCACTGAATTACTGAATTTGGAACACACAATTACTTTTAAATACAAAACCATCTTTATAATAACTGCATAACAGCATTATAATAGCATTAAATAATATTTTGTCCAAAAGCCTGGAAACCATAATATAGAGTCTAATTGATTAGAACTCAAATTCACTTATCTAGAAATTTATTTGACCCAGACACAGCTATTTGCCCCACCTATAGGTACAAGGAGAGTGTGCAGAGCAGGACCTGTGGGGGTTCTTGCAGAGGAAAGAGCTCTGGAAGGGGTTGCACACAGGGAATTCTAACGCCCAGGACAGCATTAAAGGTTCATAAAATGTGACAAAGCCATATTGAAACATTTTGTTGCTTTTAGTTACATTTGGAAAAGTTTTCAACGATTCTTGCACAGGACCAAATAAAATTCCCAAAGGGAATGTACACCTATAGTACATTAGTCCTCTAGTGCTCCTTTTTACTGCACAATACAGAATTCAAGATTAATAACTTTGTACCAGCACTAAGTTCAGTTTATTTCCTTATATGCTTTCCTGAAAGTCTAAACACAGCAAGTAGGGCTTATAATTATCTCTGTAGAGATTAATTGTTATTAAGACTTGACTCAGTTCTGTCATGAAATGTAAATATTTTCCTTGAGTTAAGCCAGAAGTAAATCACAGCATTACATTTGATGTAATTTCAATGAGGTGTTTGTGACATCTCCAAACTGCAGGGGGAATATAAAAGCAAAATATTGTCTAGGAGTGGTTTATTGCTGTGAAGCTTCTCTTTGCATCTTTGTTTTCTGCTTCCACACCTCCTTTTTTCTCTCATTTAGAGAGCTAAATACTGTGAGAGCAGGAACTCTGCAGTCTGTTTTCAAACAGGGCTGCCTCTGCGCCCATGCACGTTTCTCTGGAGGTCTGCTCTAACCTGGACAGCACTTCTTGCCCTTTTCCTGACATTCTTGCCCAAGCCAGCTGCCGTGGCCACGTGGAGGCTGCAGAGCCAAGCCAGATGTGCTCCAAGGTAGACTTGGTGCTCTGAATATCCAGATGTGCTCGAATGGGAACTGCTGCTCTGAATGGCCACAGCCCAGGGAGAGCAGCAGACGAGCTCAGCTCCTGCTGAAGGAGCTCGCTGCAGCCTGTGCTCCCAAGGCACTCATCTCAAACAAATGATATTTCTCCCCATCAACATTATTAAAGCCTTTGTGTCATCAGATCTATTTATCACTGTCTGTCTTCCTTTTCTCATATCACACATCCTGGTCTAACCAAATTCTTAAGATTAAGCATCTCTCATGAGGCAGTGGTTACAGCCTTCCTGTCTTTTCCAGCTATACACACATAATTAATAATAATAATAATAAATAACTGTGTGCAGCTGGATGAATTATTTATAAATGAATATACCAAAATGCTTGACATTATCTTCGTCTTCATATATATCCAAGAAGGATGACTGTGTATATTTCAAAGTAATTTTTCTGTTAGCTAGAGGAGCAAGAGTTTTGATGTGTGCACAGTTAAGTACAGTCAAGTGAGTGCAATGCAAAGCAAAACTTTCCCAAAGCCACACCATTTTTGGCAGAGCACAGAGCTGGCTGTGCAAACAGGAGGCTCTGCACGTGTGCACAGTGCCCACAAATACAGATTCATTGCTAAAGCTGTGCAGACATTCCTGCTTCCATTTCTTCTTCCATCCGTGCTCCGTTGCCTGACAATTTACCAACGTTTTTAAATATAAAACTCACTTCCCTCCTTTCTGCAGAACTGCAATTTTGGAAACTGCCTAAGTAAGTGAATTTTTTTCCTGTTTCCATTATACTGGGATCATTTTAACAGAGTAGAAGAAAATGCCACATAATATTCTGTCTTACACTTTAAAATACAATTATAGTCAAAATGTAAATCTAAAAATGGACTCATGGGACCAAAGTCTCAGACACTGTAAACTGGCACAGATTCATTCTCTTAGGCAGAACTGGAGTCTACAGCTGAGAATTTGACATAGCAGCTTTATATCAATCAATTCATTTAAAACTGCAAGAGTTTCCAAGTAAAGGGTTTTCCTGTTCACCAGCCTGATAAACAAACTTGTAAATTTAGTATCACAGTCCTTGATATTGTGTAAGTGGCTATAAATGATTCTGTAGTCAATTAACAGTTCTGGTACTGATATATGAGCCTGATTTAAGCTAAATCAGCCTTCCATGTTAGGGACCTTGGTTTGTGCAGCAAATGCAGCTCCAAATTCAGGCAGCAATTTACCCCAAAATTTATCTCTAAACTTATAGACTTGACTCTGGACCATACCTGTACTCCATGAATTTTTATTCCCTAATTTCTCTGGGCTTAAAGAAATATTTCTTTACGCAGACCCCCCCACAGTATTTATGGTTGTCCTCCAGGGAAGGTGGCAGGAAAAGCAGAGTCCTCCCTGTGAGTGGCCATGACAGCACAGACACCAGTACAGGGGCTACACTGGGGATGGAGCCTAAACCATAAACTACAGAGCCTAAACCATAAATTATAGAGCCTAAACCATAAGTTAAGTCCATTTTAGATCTGCAGGATGAGTGGATGTGGCTTTGTCCCACCTCTAAGCAAATCTAGTGCATCTCTAGCTCCAGCTTTTCAGCCAGGTGTGTGCCAGTGTTCAATAATTTACACAGAACATTGCCTGCTTTTCATAAATGTTTCTGACTTTCACAGACAGCTCACTAGCAAATTTCTGTCTACCCAGCAATAGGAGTACAGAGAACAATTCATATTAAATAAAGCAAACTCAAAAAACCATCAAATACATTTTTATATCTTCCTCATTTCCATCAAATGGGTCCTACCTAGAACTCTAACACCTCTAAATTTCTAATAACAGACCCTTATTATCAATACTCAATAAAAACAGAGGAAATACCTAAGTGAAACCTTTTTTATTTCAATGTATTTAAAACACTCCAGTGGTATGTTTAAGTGAGATAAACCAGTGTGTGTCTGCTGATGGCAGTGGAAGCTGAGGGCTGTTACAGCATCACAGATGAGAGGATGTTACCACTTAGAAACTCAACTGGATAACGTGGAGAGCAACTCTTTTAGCACTGCTTTGTATTTCAGAGGCTCTCCTAATTTGACTTACCAGAACAAGTGTTCTGTTTATTAATAACTCCCCTGATTTCTATAGAAACAACCAAAACAAACAGAATTTTCCTATACTTTCCATTGCTGAGTTCAAATGCATGACTGTACAACTAAAATAAATACCTAGGAATATTTGAAAAATAATATAATTATCTCCAAAATGTGCTAATAGTCCTAAAGCAAATGGGTTTTTATTGCATTTGTTACTTGTGACCTCTTAGCTCAATAATTCAGCAGAAGGTGACTGCAACCACTTTCCATCTAATGGAAGGGGTAAATGCTGCTTGGTTTGTGGATATTTCTGCAAATCTCAAATAATTGTTTCTCTGAAACTGAGGAAGTGATACTACACACAAAGATGCACAGCCAGAGGATTGTGTAGCCACAGGAAAACACCAATTATTGCACTGAGCAAAGCAAAGAGACACTCTCCAAAATCCACAGCTCAGTGTGGAAAAGGGCTTGGTATATTCCTCGAAAGGAAAAACACGTGCCAAAGCAATACCTCATGTATTAAAAACAAATAATCAATATGAACTTTCACTGATAATCAATAAATAATTGATTTTTCTAATGGAAACAATTCAGAGAGGCCCAAGTGCTCTAATTCCCAGCTCACTTGCACTAACAGGTCCCAGCACAGAAATGTGGCGCTCAAAGTCCTGCTCAGCACACAGGACATTCCCTGTTCACACTCACTGGAGAGATCTCCCAGTCCACAGCTTCCACCCAAAAATGCACTGTCTGAATGAGATTCTGGCCCAGTAACTCCTCCTTCTTCCTGTGATCCACTCCTGTTGCTACCAGTTTGGCATCACAGATTCATCCATCGCAAATAAACTCTCTAGACCCCTTGCTCATGTTGTATTACCACTTTCCCTGTGTGTTGCAATTAAAAACTCCAGTGGAAGTCAGCTTATCTTTCATTACAAACACTGTTTTACCTGCCCCTGAAAATTTCTGCTTCTTTAAACTCCATCAAATAATATGGTTAGTTTGGGTTTCAGTCTGTCTGTGAAAGAAAAAACACACAAGAAGATTGTGGTAATGGAGACCCCGGCTGACATCTTCCTTTGTAATGTTTTTCATGTGCCTCAGATATTTTCATTAAATAATTCAGCATCTGAAGGGGGGAGGACAGGACAGGAAGAAATTGATTTTAGAATTCATCATTAAATGTCCTTGGGTTTTTTTTCCTTCTTCCCTCTCTTTGTCTTTCTAATAACAGTGTGGCATTGTCTGTGGATAGAATCGAAGAGAGAACATCGGATAAGTCAGATCATTGCAGGATTGGTGTAGATACGTAAATTTTAATGTCTAAAATCTTATCACATAAGATATTTTCTGGGAACTCTTCATGGAAACTGCTCTTTTTTTTTTTTTTTTTTTTTCCNTTTTTTTTTCCAGTGCACAAAAATATCCTCTCATTCATGCCCACAGAAAACAGGGGTTTTTCACTAAGTGCTCTCCAAGTGCACGGGCTGGGATGGCCTTTCCATCTCCTCTGGCTGGCAGGTCAGCTGCCTCCCTGCAGCACCAGCACGGACTCCTGAAAGCATTTCCAGCTTCATGAGCAAACCCAGAGAAAACACGTGAAGTGTGACCCTGCAATTATGTTGCACTGAGCAGCAGCAGCCCCTCCTTGCCTCCTGCAATCTCCCCTCTGTCGGTTCAAATGCAGAGAGCACTGATGAACATTAATGGCAACCAAGGCGAAGATAAGCCTCAACACTCATTTTTAACCTGTTTTGGTAATAAGCCCAGGGACTGCCATTTGAAGCTAATGAGACAGCTGTCAATGGCACGGATGTGTTTTAATCCCACAGAACTACAGGGAGGGCAGAGGAATCTGCAGATTGTCTGAGTTAATTCTATGAAGATCCCCGTGTCCTCAATGATGCTAAAAAAACTCTCGTGAGAAGAACTCACGTTTCTGTTTTGCCTAATGTAGTGCAAATAAATAAATCAATCAAGGAGCTGTGTCCCATCACAGAGATTACCTTGTGTTTGGAATTTCAGAGAAAGATCAGCAAGTTTATATAAATTTGTATGGGAAATGAAGGTTTTGTCATGGAGAGAAGATTTGCCTGGAGGAAAACTTTTGGATGCTCTGTGAGAAGCAGCCCTTCAAAAAAATCCTGATCTGGCACAGTCTGGGTCCCCTCTGCTCCAGGTGAAGCCAAGGGCAGCAGGGTCACCCAATCCAGTTCCCAGTGGCTGAGTGGCAGCTTTGGAATGACACCTGGAAGGGCCATTCCAGAGCAGCAGTGTGACTCCAGGATGGCATTTATTGTGCACAGAACATGGAGCAGGTACTGGGAGCCTGTCAGACTGTGCCTGGCAAATTATGTGCATTGGGAATTTTGGGTTGTTTCACTCCTGTTTGTTAAATCATTAAGAACTGGTTCTGATTTCCCAAAAATGTATTTTCAAATCAAAATGCTGGTGTTCAATTTCTGATTTGTTTATGAGCCAATCACTTGACAGATCTTAGCTATACATTTTTATGGTTAATATTAAAATAGCACTGACATTATCATTCCAGCATGGCAGAAGGTGTTGAGTGTCATCTGGGCCCTCCACAAAGCACAATTTTTCTCTGATTGTTGCTTCTTATTTCATACCACACCTGCAGTTTCTGTCTCCCCTCTGCATGTGTGAACTGACCCGTAGATTTGCACAGAACAGAAATTTCAGGACTTCAGTGTGGAGCAATTGCTCAAAGTTATCACAATTCTACCTAATTTCATAAACAATTTGTCTGCACACATTCTGTCATACTCTACTGATATTTTCCTGGATACCAGGTAAGAAAATGTTTCTAAACTGGAAGGAAATGCTTTGGAAAATTGCTTCTCAAAGCACCACACCCTTCATCTCCCACATCGTGGAATTCAAAGGTACAGCTCTCCTCAGCATCAAAGATTTGCATCACAAGCATGTAACACTACCTGCCTTCATAACTATGGGGATCATTGTGTTTGCACATTTAAAGTTGTAATTTAACTTATATTTAGGGTGGTTATTACATAGTTTAAAGACTTCATTAGCAAGATTCAAAAAGGCCATTAAACACCATTTTGTAGTTGTGGTGAATAGAAAATCTAAGAAAAACCTTAAAGCTGGTTGCAAAATTAGAAAACTCTCCTGTGGTTTTTGACTCATGGTGATCATTCTTTTAAGGTTAAAATCAGTTATTATTTTAAGTTTGTCTGTTGGCAAGTGTGATTTTTGGCACTGCACATACAGTTGCTGATGTGAGTCCTGTTTTGCTTTCCCCAGCTTTTCACTTAAGGTAATTACCATGGGAAAACCTTCCAAAAACAAAGATCCAGGGCATGAAGTTCTCACTCACAGAGCATCAAGAGATCCACCACAGAAGGTGGATTGACTAACCCACTAGGAGCAGGGTCCTGTCCCCACGTGCAGCTTACAGCCAGTACCCAACACCCCTGAGCCCCAAGGGGTCTCTTACCTCCTCCTGCTGTGCCTTCCAGCCTCAACGCCAGCACAAAGGCTTGACATTTTACTTTACACAGACCCTAATCAGTGAGGTTATTTCTCAGAGAACTTTTCCAGCTAAGAGGTATAGAGGAATATAAATCCTGTCTGTGGTGCAGCACGAGAGCTCTGAGTTAAAATATTCCCTTACACGCTGTATCTGTTTTTATCCATCTGTGTCAATGACAACACACAGGGAGCCAACAGCTTCAGCTATAATTGCTGAGAGTGTAGGTACAAATAAAACCCATTTTTTCTCTTTAGTATATACAACATATGGAGCAGTGCTGTAGGGTCAGGAGAATTATGTCTCAGTGTTCGTGGGCAGGTTTCTGACAGGGGTTTTATTTTTTGGTGTTGCAAGCTTTCAAGGAGTTATGACACTATTGTTTCTTTTCAGAATGCCTTGATTGAGATCAAAGTTCAGGGGTTATATTATGTTACCCAAAGATTGCTTTGCTCCTGTTCTCCCCAAAGAATTTTATGGAGCTGAGCTGAGCAGCTTAAGAGGCAGCAAGCCTTGGCTTCATTTTTCCTTGCAATAATTAAAATCAGGACTAATGAAACACAATTAAGCTCATGTAAAAAAGAGGACACTCCAGCCCACAGTTTTTTTCCTTGTTTTCCTGCCGTGCTGTTTACAGAGTGTTTAAAAAGGAGTTACTGAAAAGATGCAAATTGTTTCAAACTGTTTTCATTGTTATATTTTCTTTCACTTCTGCTTTCCAGGCCAAAGACTTTCAGGGTAATTCTGACTTCAGTGCCCTTTATACTTATCATAAAACTCCACAAGGGAATTATCATACGCAGGATAATTAAGCATCTTTGCTGATGGTGGGCTTTGACTATGGCAAGATTCTTACAGTACCAGTCTTATTTTCTGAACTATTTTGTCATTTGCTAATTAGAATCTGGCCCTAAGGTCTTTCAGAAGCAGTTTCCTGAACTTGTCTTATTATCCCAAACTTTTTTCTGAGTTTTCCTAGCCATCATATAGCAGCTAATTGCTAATGTATATATTCACTTACAGCAGAACCTCTGTCCTTAGTGAAGAGCCCTTTCCTACAGACCTCTTTTCTCCAATGAAAAGTTGAAAACTGTTGCCATGAGAAGGACAGAGAATGGATTTGTTGTGAAAACCAGCAGTATTCTGTCACTATTTCAGTGTGTGTACACTTCATCCTGGGGATGCTGTGTGTGAATATCCCCAGAGCCCCCAGACAGGAGCTGAGATCTGAAACCAAGGGTTGCACACAGCTGAGAACGTTTGTGTGCTATGAAATACAAGATCACTCCAAGGTGGAATCATGGCTTGGAAGCCTTGGAGCAAAGTTCAGGGAAATGGAGCAAGATAAAGAGTTTAATTGTGTGAAGACTATCCTGTTTTACTTTACACATGTGGATTTTCCCTGTAAAGCTAAAAGACTATTGAATATTTAAAATTAAGCACACAATTAAATCCTTTTCTGGATTCAACCCAGACTGCTCAGCAACTTGCTGTATTATCCCTCTGGAGAGCAGTTACTTTGTCTTTTGAAAGCCAATTTGTCCACCCTTAATGAATCACTTCTTGCCTCTGTCCTGTGATTTATTTCAGTGGTTTTTACACGCATTTTTATGAGATGAAACAACCATCCTGCCACCCTTCAAACACTTCTGACAACACAAATATTCAGCCCAGGGTAGCACTGAATCCCCATTCCTGGCAGGATGAAGATCCATAACATCACCTCTGGAGCACAACGTGTGAAGTGCATAATCACACTGCCTTTGCCAAGCTTGAGCAAAAAAGGCAAACACAGAAAATTGCAGCTCAGGAGGATGAGATGGGAGGTGAGTCAGCCACCAGCCCAACTTTATCATGGCACAATGTTTCTGTTCAGCTCTACAGAAATACAAAACACAAGAGAATATAAAGAAAAAACATCACTAACAGGTTTGTGTACTTCATAAACACATACCTAAGAGAACTGCGGCTCTGCAAACAATCTGCCTATGACTGACAAAACATTTATTGAATCAAACAAGATTGTTTTGGCACTTCCAAAACAATTGAAATGAGAGGCAAAAGGATGAAGTGAGGATCTGAGTGGAACTATCCAAAGGCAAAGGTATCAAAAATACACAAGGCACAGGACCCTCTAAATGTTATTTTTGCACATTTTCTAGCAATTCATTTTGCTTCGTCATGGGCATAAAAATTGATGACAGCCCAACTCTCTCACACACTAATTATTTCTCATTATAAAATAAACATTGTCCAGTTCTTAGCGCATTCCTTACTACAGAAAAACATCTGACAGTTGAAAGAGACAACTGTGCTTTTCCAAGAGGAGAAAGGAAAGTTTAAACAAAGTAAAAACTCTTTGACAGGGCCCGAAATTGGAATTAGGGAAAAAACCCGGACTGGATCAGAGCCAGAATGTGGAAAAACAAGGATGGGATCATCCCTGGAATGAGGAATGGGGGAAAACCCGGGCTGGATTCCCGATGGAATACGGAATGGGGGAAAACCCGGGCTGGATTCCCGATGGAATACGGAATGGGGGAAAACCCGGGCTGGATTCCTGCTGGAATACGGAATGAGAGAAAACCCGGGCTGGATTCCTGCTGGAATACAGAATGGGAGAAAACCCGGTCTGGATTCCTGCTGGAATACGGAATGGGAGAAAACCCGGTCTGGATTCCTGCTGGAATACAGAATGGGGGAAAACCCAGACTGGATTAGGGTCAGAATACGGAATGAGGAGGAGCTCAATCAAGCCTCTCAAACACCAGAGGACTGAATAAAAGTGTTCTGAACACCTGTCCCATGGCAGCAGCAGAAATTTCTCTCTTCCTTTCCTCGTGCCCCTGCGCTGCAGGGACACACCTGAGGCGTCAGTGACCGCACTTCCCCTGGGATGGGAGTGAGGGCAGAGCCCCCAGCAGTTGGAAAGGCTCTTGTGGCAGCTACAGGAAGAGTAAGGAGGAATCAGGATGTGAATATATTTAAAGAGCTAAAACAACCCCTCTCTCTGATTTAACCTGTATTACAGCTCTCTGGGTTTACTCTTCCCCTTCCCCTCTCTGGTTCTTACCAGAGCACTGAAGCTGATGAGAACTCAGCTGGGTTTTGCCCATTTCAGCTCGGGCAAACTGGTAAACAAATGCCAACACAATTCTGTATCTTCTAGACTAAAAATTGCAGCTTGCTTTTCTATAGAGTAATTCCAGCACATGGGGTGTTTTTCAGGAGCGGCATCTCAAATCTATGGGACCCACACCCATTCTGCCAAAAAGAAGAAACCTTTTACTTGCACTAAAGCAGCAAAACAACTCCAGAAACTCCATCTGAAGCAGAAGCTCATCAAATCTACTGTACATGCATTATATGCATCACTACTCCCCAGAACAACAAAAATTAGCCTGTGGCTATAAGAAAGTACAAGTTAGCAAGGCAGATTTTCTCCTTTTCCTCTGTTCCTGACGTGTGGTGGAAAGACAAAGCAGCTGTTGTAGGGACCATGCAAGATCTTAGGCCACGTGGAGAGTTTAGAAGAATCAAACATAGGGGTGCAGGTAGAGAACAATGTCTTGGCCCCTTTTAATAAATTTCTCTCTCTGGATTAGATAGATTTGGTTACCTGCAAGACTTTTTACTCTGATAGTCTTTGGAATTAGCTGTGCTGGGAAAACTGCTGAAGGAAGTGTGAGGAGTGTGTCCACAGCTGAAATGGATACTGTAATACTGAATGACATTTTATATTTTTGGCACAAGAATGGTACTTAGTTATTTTAAGCTATCACATTGCACCATGCAATGGCAGAGGGAGCCAAGATGATAAAATACCAGCTACATATTCCGAGGCCTATTCTGCCCATCTATTTTTAGGTATTCAGGTTGCTATCAGCTCTTATACCATTTCTAGGGGAAATAACATGACAGACCAACAATTCAGTGGAGGGACTTAGAGCAGCCTGTCAAGCTCAGGCTGTCAGAAAGACCCAGTTTGTTGGTATTCAAATTACTAGGGAGCTGGATGACCTGAATGTGGCTCAAAAGGCAAAAAAGAAATCACCCACCCTAATAACCAAAGGGAAGTCATTGCAGGAGAGGTTTGGAGGAAAGCAGATACTAATGAACTTATCTACTTCCTCTCTACCCAAAGAAAATCAAAGTAATATTCAGGATATTGAATTCCAACAAGATACCCATCTGTACGGACTTCCCTAAGATGGAAACTAAGTAGCTGGAAAGTGACTCTGGAATTCTGTTTCTGCAGTTTCTAAATCAGACCATTTCATAATTGGATCTCTGATACCTGTGATCAGATATGGCACTCGCAGCAAATTCTGAAAATACACACATTTCTTAGGGAACAAGAAGAAAAACCTTGCAGAGGTTAGCAATAAAATAAAAGGAAGGAAATGGCTCTCAACCTACCTCAAAAATTGTATATATTTTAAAGTTCTGGCTATGCCTCAGTACAAGTACACATAACCTTTAATACCTACATTGTTAAGATTTGCCAGTTAAGAAAGTGCTATTATCTGGCTTTTATAGATAGAGAACAGCACACAGAGAGCCTGACTAACTTGTTCAGTGTCATAAAGGGATCACACAGCAGAGCTGAGAATTAAACTTTGTTCTCAGAGCTCTCCAATAAATGCCATTGTGGGTGAATTCTTTAAATAAAAAGCATTTAACAGGAAAAAAGGGGAGGCAAGGGAAGAGGAGTTTTGTATCTCTAGAGATAAAGAATTGGAAGTGTTAGGAGGAAGAAAACTCAATGCAATTTAATGTGGGAAAGTGCTATAAGGGACTTCTAATAAATAAATTAATCTGGCCACTAAAACCAAAGCAAGAAACAAAAACTAAGAGGGTGGTCTACTTCTAATTAATTTTTAAATGGAAAACCACATTTTTAACATGAAGCAGAAAATCAAGCCTTTTTCATTCCCAAATAATATTGAAAATGAAATCAGAATGTATCATCAGGTCTTCATAGCATTTAAAGGGGAGTTTTTCTGATTCAAACTTATTATCCATTCTACAATGTTCAAAATGACCAGAAAATCCCACCCTATTTATTATGTTTTTATTATGTTACCAGTTTATTATTTATTTACCAGTTCTGTAATGGTAACAGCTCATCAATTAAGAGGTGCTCTATGACATTGCAAGGTTGAAGAGGGTGTTTTTCAACTCGAAATAATCAATAATTTAGTTTTGATCAATTCTAATTTCTATGCAAATCAATGTGGTAACCCTGGCCCATCTGTTAAGTGAAGCCCACACTGAATGAACTTAATCACATGAGCAGTCTAAATTAAATCCTGGCTTTTAACTCCATACTAAAGGGAGAAATCACCTGTGATGGTCAAAAGTTGGCCTCAGTGACACCAGGAGTGGGGCCCACCAATAGAATTAGGGACACTGAAATGTCAAGTGTTCCCCCAATATCCCAGGAGCAGCTAAACAGCACTGCGGGGGATGCACTTTGGAAGCCTTGAGCATTTTTAAAATATATTCTCTGCAATGTGGCACATTCCATAAGAATTCTGTTGCACTTTATGCATTTATTTATGCACACCACATATTCATGCCTGTCAGGAGATGTCTGCATGAAGATTTCCTTTAGTGGACTCCAAATGATGCCTCTTTTACTGGAGTTGAAACACAAACAGCAAAGCTTCCCCTGCTTTAACATCACCCCCATTAGCACAACCTCCTTAAGCAGTTAATTCCTGCTCTAGGATATATTTGTAGCATGGCTGGTATATGGCTTAAGGAAAAAAAATTCCTATAGAAATCTGCGATCTGGCCTGTCTCCAATTTTGCCTTCCAGCAAATATTTTCTGTTTGCTTGCCCATTATTCCTCAGTGAGATTCTCTGCTGTAACATAGACATCCACATAGAATGGTTTATGTTTGTTGTTGTTGTCTCCTCTGAAGACTACAATTAAAATCTTTCCCTGCTCCTAAATGTTTCCACAGTTGCACGTTCTCCAAATGAGCATTGTAAATGAACAATGAGGAAGGCAGCACACACGAACAGAAGAGAAAAGAATACAGAAAAAAAAAATATCCCGTGCACTTTCCTCCTTAAATCACAATGAAGATCATAAAACCCCCATGAAAACAAGGGAATAATCCTCAATAGCTTGGAGCTTACACTGACAAAGTGCATGAAATCTTCCTTCTGGTGTTTCCTTCCCCTCCTTTAATTCAGTTGTAAACTAGCTTGGAATAAATTCTGGAGTCTCCAAATATGCATTGAAATGAGTGTGACACAGGGAAAAAAATCTGCTTAGAAATAATCTGTATGTAAGGTTGCATTGTTCGAAGAAGAATTTTTCCAAGCAATCCTCTGACTTCATGTCCCCATGAGAGGGACTCTGTTCATCATCTAAAAGGCTGTAATTAATTGGGAAAAAAAAAAACTGAAGGTGATTACTGGGGAACACATGGGAGGTGAGATAGACTATTAAATTTATTTCCAAGAGGGGATGTGGAAAGTATTACATTTCCTTGTCCAAATAACCTTAGTTAATATACATTGATCAACTACTGCTTCACATATATGCTCATCTTATCAGTTTATCAGCATCTCAAGGTTTTGTGCCAACTGTTCTGACATGTTCTCAATAAATATAGCAATAGCAAAAAGGACAAAAAATAATAAATGGGAAGATCCATCTTTCAGTGACTACTACCACCTCAGTAGATCAATACATGTCATAACATTCTTATCACTTGGAAAACAGAAATCCTTTTATGGCAATAAATCCTCAGTATTTTAGTTATTAATCTAGATCAGTCATGATGGACCCACGAAATTTCAGACTGGCACAGGAAAAAACCCCAAAAATTAGTCCAAAATAATTGTGAAAACCATGTGATCATAAGTTAAAACATTCACCTTCCTGGGTTTCATGGGTCTGAGGTTTTTGCCCAAATTTTCAATGCCTATTTAATGGGACAGATTCTGGTTTTATCTTGTGGTAGAATTCTGCAAAATAAGTAAAATAAAACTAATGTGCTGTTTTATATCTTACTGTCATTCAGAGAGAAGTCAAATCCTGCTTTTTGGCATGGGAGCATGACAATTGTCATACCAAACAATACAACACTGCCAAATGCAGAGTAGAATATTGCTGCTGCAAGCCATGAGCAATAGCAGGTGTTACAACACAAGCTGTTGAAATTCGTGTGGTTTTTTCCACATTTCCACACTAGATCACTTTTTTATCTAGTAGAACTAGATGTTATTGTTTTTGATGATGATGATGGTGATGATGATGATGATGTCTGTATCTATCTTTAGTTAGTGACAAGTAAAATCCAGGTCATGTTGGCTTTTAACATTGTAGACCACACGGTGTTTTTGTAGAGTGATAAATTAAACATTTTTCCTTTAAAGATAAATTTAACTGTTGGACTTGATGTTCTTCAATGTCTTTTCCAAACTAAAAAAATCTATGATTCTATGACTCTATAAATTAACTCATTTTCCTGATTAGAGTAAACACTGATAGTGACTAAATCATGGTTGTGCTAAATCATGATTCAGGAATGTCTGTCATTATTTGCCAATTCACACCGAACATCAGCCAGGCTTTAAGAGTTACATATGTGCAATTCACTTTGAGCCTAAGAGCTGCTGCTTTGACTGAGAAGGTTGGAAGAAAGCTTGGATATAAAAATTATATATAGACTGTGTATGTTCATGAAAAAAAGATGGCATCAAATATAGTCAACTTTTCTCTCACCCAAGGCTTGGAATTTATATAGGGCATATTTCAGGGAAAGGCTGGGGCTGTATTTTATATCTGGCTGCACCACCACAGCAGCAATACTAATCTTTGGCACAGGGGAAAGCTGTCATGTCAGACAAACTCCAGCTGTCCACTCCGCCTGTCACTTCCTTCAGCTTCAGGTCTGCAGCAGGGGATGGAGGGGTCTGTGAGCACGTTAGCAGCAGCACCCGAGGGACAGGAGCAGGACAGGAGCTGCTGAGCAGGGGGGAGGGTGGGGAGAAAGGGACACAAGCACATTGGAAGTGAGAAAAGCATTAAGAGAAGGTAAGATGGGCAGAAAATAAAAGCCTGGGCAGGGAGCAGAAAGAAAAAAAGATGATAAAGGGAAAAGCCACTGGATGTCCCTTAGGGATATTTGCTTTTTGGCAAGCAGAGGAAGTTGATGCACACTTATTTTGGGAAGTTCTCAGTGTGCAGGTGTCTTTAAGGTAAAGCTGGATGGCCCTTGGCTGGCTGCCACGTCACTGGAATGATTCCTGCCCCAGAGCAGGACATCAGGACATGCATGATGGACTCCACCTGATGTCATCGTCTGGGGCTTCCAGCCATGTGGCTCTCAGGAAGTGCAAAGCTAGAATTTGTGGAAGGCAGTTCAGAGAGAAAAGCAAGAGATCTTTGCCTTCTGAACGTGAGACATCCTTTGAGCACCCACACCTCAAGGTGAACAAAACCTTAAAATTCAACACGTAGGTGTTCTGGGTTCATTAACAGAATAACACTCACAGGAATTTTAGGCTCAGGTTCACTCCAAGTTTATGAAAAATCTGGTTTTGGGATGTTTCTCCAGTTGGCTGATACTTCCATGGAGTGCTGACAGAAAGAGAAGCCAGGAGGCCTGGAACACTCCATGATAGCACAGCCATGACGTGTGACAGAGGCCAGGAAATATCCCCTCCCAGAATGTGGGGAATTAATTGCAGCATTTTCATACTCTATAGATGAGTTTTTGTGGTTGGCAAAGCTGAGAGAGATTTTTGAGATGGGTGTTTCTACACTTTGTTATTGGGGTAAGCATCAGACCCCTCTCAAATACATTACCTATTTATTTAAAAGTCTTTTGAAAATATGTTTTCATTCATTATTCTGTCTAAAATACTGCTGAAAAGTATTTTCCCTGTGTTTCCATAGAGGTGGATGTAGCATCCATCCACAATCAAGAGCATCTTTATCCAAAGATAATGGAACAAGTAGCCCAAAGGCTGTTATTCCCCTGCACTTCTTATCAGTGGTCCTGCAGCTGGTCTTGAAGAAAAAAAAAAAAAGGAATAAAAAAATTTACTTCACTCTGAGAATTAAACCACTGAACATTCTTTGCAGCTTTATACTTAGTCTAGTACTTTCTATTTCTCTTAGTTTGATAAAACTTTGGTCTATAATTAAGAGCCCTACAGCGTCACCCCAGTTTTCAGAGGTCTGGAATACATTGTCATATGTCTTTTTGGGAAATTTTAAATTTCTTTCCAGTCTTTTGTCAGAAGTTGTATGTACTATACCACTGAAAAGAGTTTCTTTTCAGTATAAAAAAATAGTTTCTTAGAAAATAATAGTATCTATAAAGCCATTTAATTTTCTTTCAAGAAGGGTCCTCCCCTTCAGTTTAGCTTTTGTTTGGCTTCTTTTAAGATTTGAGGATTTGCAGACGTGCAGTTTTGAAAGGCTGGTTCATTACTTTTTTCTTCCTCTCAATCATTTCATCAACTGATCATACAATGATATATGATGAAACTCAGATTCCAAGGAACAAATGAAAACAACCTCTAAAAAATATGAAACTGATATTCAAGAGCCAAATAAATCTTAAACATACTTCTGAGCTCCAAAGAAAGCAGTGTTGTGCTTTTATATTTCTGTATTTCTGTCCTCTTTGCCAAAAGACAGGAGATGAATCTGCAAGGAGGAAATGACCAACCCATGGGCTCTTCTAGGATGTGACACAAGAGGCTCAATAAGAGTGGAAAAAGAGAAAAATGAAGAGCAGAGCTGAACCTGCCTCACTCAAAATAGCTGATGCAGACTACAGGAATGTGTTACAATCACAGATTGTTGCTAAAACAATGACAAGCAACTCTCCCAACATTTTTGTCATTCCTCTAAGAATTTGTGTCCACAGTTAATTTTCAGTACTGAATCCCATACTAACTGAATCCTTCCAGTGATATTTTAATTAAAACATCAGGATCACATACAGAATATTTTAGCTAATTTAAGTCATGTTCACTGTGCTCTGATTGAATTTCATTAAAACTCACTGTAGGTGTATTAAAATTTTACAATTTTATTTTTGTCTACTTTTTTTTCCCCTGTGAGTGATGTTTCAAGGGCATATCAGAAACATACCAAATCAAGAAAGACTGTTCAGCAAAATGAAGCTTTTCCAGTGCTGAGTAATTAAAGCTCTGCAGGCTTCCATGGCTTTGTACAGAGCTTAATCCTCACTAAAATTTAAAAGTAATGGAAAAAAAATCTATTTACCACCATCACAGTAAGTCTTCATTAACTTTGTATTCTTGACACTATTGCCAAGAAGTCATTAGGAATCTCCAGATGCAATGGGGAGGGAAGGTTTTGTGGTCAGAGTGTGGCTACATATCCAAGGGGTGACCACAAACATTGGGCTTAAACTTTCCTCTCTGTTTTAACTTCTGGTTGTCAAAATAAGGATGGTAACACCGAGGTCCTGGAATTACAGAATGCCAAAAGGTCTGCAAGCACTTGAAAAGAAAATAAAACAACCATCATGGGTTTAATATATTTATAGTACATCTAAAATTAGCTGCATATTTACTAAAAAGAGTCTGTACCTCAAGGAACGGAGTTCTAATCTGAAATAAAGAAAGAAGAATACAAAGAGTTAATCATTATCCTGGGAAAGTCAATGTGGTGAGGTGACTGCATTTATTATGAAGCACCTTTTATGGCTTCCTGTAGATTTCTCTAGCTTTGGTGTTGGCAATTCCACGAAATGAAACCACAGGCTGAACAAAGGTCATTGGATAAAGTTAATATAGTGTGTTGCAATATATGAAAACCCCCACAAATTTCTTCCACGGTTTTTCATTTCTCCAAGTCTAAATTAAACTTCCAGCATCATATGCTGCATAGAGCCTGGAGCTGCCACTAATATACCTGTTTCCACGTGAAGAAGCAATTGTTTCTCAAGAAAAGATTATGAAGCCAGCAGAAAGAGAGTGGGGGTGAATTTGGTAAAGTTGCCCAAAGTGGAACTCAGCCCTTTTTGCATGATGTATCCTGCTTTGCGTTCTTGTGTCATATACAATTTTGATAATCTCCATAAGCTCCCAAAAATATACAAGAAAAGAAAAAAAAAAAAGTCTTGCTTCTCACACATACAGAAGGTCTTAGCAAACCCCAAATCAAGCGACGTACAAAATTTAATACAAATCTGCCCTTGGGGTTTTGTCTCTTGCCGTTATTTCCACCAGAGCAGTCAAAGCCACCCGTTCCATGAGCGCTCACGAACAAGTGGCAGTGGAAATAAACAAAATAAACACCCCTAAATTTGGGCAAATCACCGAAACCCTGCAGCGGTGAACGCTGGCAGTGGAAAAGGCTGGGCAAACAAAATGTTAAAAGATGTTTTTCTTTAATTTGGTCCAACAGAGACGCAAAGAGAGTGCCCAGACAAGAAAGGGATCCACGGATTAATCACGCGCTTTGTTCATGCGACGCCTCTGCTCAGTTAAACTTGCCCTTCCTGACCTGCCTTCAAGAGGTGTTATCATATATTCTCTGAGTATTATTTTGGAAAAAAAAAAACAAACAAAACAAGCAATTCTTTTTTATCGATTTCTTCTGCCAGATTTCTTGATGCAGAAATACATTTTGTGATCAAACTTCAGCCTTTACTTCTATGATAGTAAACAATATATAAAGCATTTTTTGCTGTTTTTTAAAAGAAGAATTTGTGCACATGTGGTGAAGGAGGTAGAAGAAATGGGTCATTTCAAATAATTCAAAGTTCAATTCTCTGTGTATTTCCTGTTCAGTTCCTTCAGCCTACTTAACAATAACCATCACTAGAGATTAAGAGTCTAGTATTGCCCAGAAGGCGAAAAAAAGTGGAAATCAACTTCTTCAAAACTTTCCTTCCTAATTGCCAATTAAATATTAATTAAGTCTTACTTAATACGTAGATCTGCAATGCAGCTGAGTGCCACCAGAGCATGAGTCACATCCCTCTGATGACTGGCTAATGAAGTCACCACTATGTCAGCCTGCACACACAGGCATGCAGAAGTTCACATCTACTGAAATTAATTCTTAGTGTAGTTTTAACATCCTGAAAAATTGCAAATAACCTTCCCACCCTGCCCTTCAGGACGTCTGCAGACATCCCTGTGCCTCTAATGCTAAACAAGGGCTGTGTCTGTCTCTCTTTCAGGAGAAGGTCATGTGGCTTCTCATCCTTGGAAGAAAAGGACTGGCTAAATCCCCAAAAATGTGTAGCAGGTACATAAACTGTCACCTTGAACTGGAGGCAGGGCTGATGGCTCCCAGAAGAATATTCAAGAGATTTATTTAAAGAAACAGAAAGAGAAATCTGGTCTTCCTTTAGGTGCTGATCATATGGACTATAAAGAAGTCAAAATCATTTAATATCCACTAGACATATTTATAAAATAAAGCTAAAAGAGAGGGGTTATATGGAAAGCCCATGTTTTATTTAGTCAGGGAATAGGCAAGGATGGAAGAAAGGATGATATGCAGCACCTGACTGCTAGAGAATGTGGAATCACAGCACTCATCTATAATTTACAAGTTACTGCAACAGTTCATATACAGCTTCTTCACAGAGTTTTCACACCAGCAGCCAGAGGAACGCTGACAGAAGGTTTTCTGTCTTTCACAAAGTGATGATGGTCATAAGCTATTTTTCTGGAAGTTCTTAAAAGAAATACAAAGATAGAGAAATATGCAACCCTACAGATTTTTGTGAGCAGGACTGACTGACAGAGTGACTTTGAGACCACCGAATTCTTGGAAAGTTGTATGCGGTGCGTGGGGGGAAAGCAAAGAACCTGTTCAGATTGAAAAAGGGAGAAATTACACAGCAAGATACAAACCCAAATATATTTCTATACACAAACCTAACACAAAAGTATCAAATCATACCTTTATCTAAGTTGATTTGATTTTGAAAGAAAATTCTGCAGATAATTTTAGGCGAAAAGTGAATTAAGTAACTGTTTATTCAGATGGTGGCTTCTTCACTTGACAGCAATTGTTGAGTGTGAGGAACCAACAGACCCCACCCTGCTCAGTCACCCAGGGCTGGCTGTACACCTTGTCATTAGGAACACAACAAACACTGAGGAGAGTGTTTAATGCCTTTCCTCAGAAATGGAAAAACATAGATTTTCTCTAACAAATATCTTGGGAAAAGAAGCTTCATGTTGTCAAATATTGAGTAACTTAATCAATATGCAGCAGTAAAGAAAGCTGAAGCACTCTGAAATACCATTACCTCAGCAGGTATGAAAAGCAAGAGTTCAGCCTTACAGGTTTCAGGGGGGAAATGCGGCAGGTTTAATTTTTCTTTCCATGAAAAGGATTGTCACAATAATAACTGGCCTCAGCAGAAGCTCTTCTGTGCATAACAGAGAAAATCAGGAAGAATACATACTTAAATATCTAAAATCTGTCTTGGAAAGTCCTCCCTTTCCTAGCTTAAAGAAAAAACCTCTGTGTATTTCTGTATAGAAAAAAATATGTCTCAACATTTCCATGGTGTAGGAGTGTTTAGAAAAATTGTAAATATACTACAAATATGAGAAAAAAATATTATTTGCTTATGATACTTTTCTATCTTAAGATTTGCATTTAATGTCACTCAAACAATGCAGAGGGAAGTGGAGATGTCAGTTTTCATGGTTTTCTGGTTTTAAATACACATAGAATAACACAAACATGTTTTCTCCAGTTTCTCCACTGCAAATGCAGTATATTCCCATTTCTTAGACCGAACCCCAAGTATATCCATGACAGGTGCTTTGTCGAATCTTCTGTTCAGTTCTGCTTTTAGAATGTTTTTATTTTGAAAATAAATAAATAAATAAATAAATGTATGCACACACACACACACACACTTTCCAGATCAAAGATCTTTTTCTCAGTAAATGAGCTCTTGCCAAGAAGCAGCTATCAAGCAATCAAGTAAAGAGTAAGACAAAATCTTTGCCTACTGCCAAAATTCTCAGCTTCAGGACTCACTAAGTACATAAGGGAGATGCAGAGAAGGCTGAGATCATTTACATCTTCCCAGTTATCAGAGAGATAAATTCACTGGAGCACTGGAACTCCAAGGAGAAGCCATATCCAATTGTCAAGAGGTTTGCAATAAAATGCAGAGAGTTCACCAGAGTCTTTTCCCTGGCAGGACTGAGCTCTGCTATTCCAGTGGTGCATTTGCAGGTTATTGTGCAAGCATCTCTCCTGCCCTTGTACAACCCTGGATTCTCTTATTAAATGGCATCACGGCTTGGCTTTGGTTTGGATTTTGGGGCTTCTCCAAGGTTCTGCATGGGAAGAAGGCTTCAGAGTCTGCTTGCTGTTGATGCACAGGGCCAGGCACAGGCCAGTGCTCTGGAGCAGGGCTCGGGGGTAAGAGCAGCACTCCCCAGGTCATGGAACTTTTCCTGTAGGACTCTGTCTTTAGACAGAATTAACAAAGTCCTGGAGAACCAGCAAATTATTCAGCAGCAGCAGTGCCTCCAAAGAGGAGAGGAAGGGACAGGGATGTCTCTGGCTTGCCCAACAAGCCCCTCCCCAAGCCACTGTCACTGCCCCGCCTTGGGAAGTGCAGCACCTCTGCCAGCCACGGGCAGTCCTAACCCAGCATCTCCTAAAGCAGCATCTCTCTAAACCAACATTTACACCCTGTAAATCCTTTACATCCTTTTACATACATAAAACACGGCATAAAACATGGTGTACAGCTGGAGCTGACCTGGGAGCTGATTTGTTCCAGGCTCCTCCAGTGCCATCCCAGTCCCTGCAGAATTCTCTGCCTGGAGCAGCCCTTTGCCAACTGCTGCATGTGGGGGATTTTCCAAACAAATTGCAAGTTAGCCCGGAGGCCACTGGACCTGCCCTCCAACCAAATCACTTTTCTGGTGAAAATCAAGATCCAAATCACTGGACACTGCCAAATGGAAGGTACAGCTCCCCACAGATCATTTTTTAAAGGCAGAAAACAAGCCAAATGCAAACTGAGGTTAATGCAATATACACAAGAAGGAGAAATAAGATTAAATGTGATGTATGTGCCAAGAGGCCTTCTGCAGGCAAGGGAAAAAAGAGAATAAGGTTAACATCTTTGATTTTTCTCCGCCCCATCCCCAAGAGCTGAGAGGAGTCTTCATAGCAGCAAGGTCAATTCTAATCTTATTTCCTTATTCCTCACAGTTATTTCATTCCCTTCATTCCCTTCGTTTTTTAAACTTCACAGCAAAAATATTTTTTTCCAGAAATTTCAATCCAGGATCAGTTAGATAACATAGCAGCTCATTTTAAATAGCTAACAAGCATGAAATATAAAAAGAAACCTCTTTAAACAATAGCCACCTGCAACAAATATTGTAAGAAAATGCACTCTTTTCTTCTTCTGAATGATTGCTGCCTCTCTTGAAAACATTAACATTTTGCACACACACAAAAAAATGATGCAATTAGCAAGAACTTTCTCTATTTCTGTTCTCATTATTGCTGATTACCAAAAATTATCAGGCAAATAATGGCTGGTTTCTCTTCTTATGATCAATTTGTTCACCCTCCATCTGATTTCTCTGGCAATGAACTCAAATGTAGCCTCTTGTGTCTGTGGCACTTTGTAAGAGGGAGAAGAGGGGGGAGGGAGAGTGAGAGAAATTAAACAGCAATTATGTGTAAAGTGTCAGAAAGCATTTAAGTTATCTGTGCCAACTCAGAATTTTACTTCAAACCCTGCAATTTTTTAAAAACATTTTTGTTAAAATCGTTAAGTCCTAGAATCATGTGATTAAGCCAGACTTGATTCATTAAGGATAACAATAAATAAAACCAGCTTCTCACATAGCAGAAGGATTGAAAGCGTGTTCTCAGTATAAGTTTGAAATTACTAAAATGCTTAAAAGGTCCAAATAAAGTCATCCCCCCAAAAAACTTTTTAAAGGGAGACCTCAAATCTCATAATTTCAAAGGCACTCATGATTTTGGGGTGATAATATTCATTTTTTAATAGTAGGGCAAGTCTGTTACCATGGCAGCTGGCAAGAGATGGGGATTGCTTCCACTTGAACACCAAAGCACAGCCAAGTTTTCAGCAGTTGCAGAAAAAGCTATCTGGGAACAGTGTTGAAAAAAAAACCCCACAAAACCACCCAAAAACCTGTGCTGAGTTCTACATTGCCAGAGTTATTCCTATTACCATCCAACTCCCCACTTTAAATCTATCTGGCACAAACCTTTGCAAGCTGCAGTCAATCTTTGGACTGCTGCAGAGGCACCCCAGGATTTTTCGGGAGGGGTAGGAAAGATTTCTCTTGCTTGAAGCATTTAATGCCCTGAAGTTGAGGGCAGAGCTGAGCAGGCTCATGCTCTGCCTGGGAGGACACCCCCAGCCCCCTCCAGGGAGCTCTTCCCTGAAGGCACAACTGCACTTCCCATACTTAAGACCAGGCAAAATGATTTGCTTTTCAAAATGGTGAAGAAAAAAAAAATACTATTCTCAGCCTGAGACTTTGCATTTTAAGCTTTAGCCTGGAGCAAATTATTAAGGCAGAATTACTGTCTAAATCCCTGGAAATAGGGGTTTATAGTGGAAATACTGACAGATCCATAACTGTAGCCATGCAAATACAGCAGATAAAAATATGTATAAATGATAATGTAATTTAATGGCTTAAAGAACTTTTACTGGGGAGGAGGGAATGTCTGCTTTATTTTGACAGTGTAAAATGTCAGAGCAGAATCCAAGGATGTAGCAGAGTCATACTCTATACTTCTTGGAGATTATTTGACAAGAACAATTTCAGTGTTCTATTTAACGCACTTATGACAAATTTAAGTGATGAATTGATGCCTGAGAGACAGTGTGGCTGGAATTAGGAGAACAAATTTTCTTGTTATGGGAGCAGCTACAGGCCAGCTCAGTGCTGAAAGGCATACTGAAAGTTAGGGAAAGGAAATGTGAAAAGAGTATTCTGTCAGTGGAAGTGAAAGTGGAAAGCTATATATTTATTAAACCATAATGTCACCAGGTTAGACTTTGAAGTACCTGAGAAGCACTGACTCCTCAAAGTCTGTGGATACAAGAACAGGATCAAAGTCTTTTTGGAAAAGTCGGTTTGCTAAGAAAAGCAAACATTACTGTACAACTCCAGGTGTCACTTCTAGTCAAATATCATATTATTTCATTGATCTCCTCTAATATGGAGTAAAATTGAGCAAACTGCTCTATAAAAAATGAACCTTGATTTAATAATAGTGGAATGAAGCCTGGAATCATTCTAGAGGTCTCATTTTTGAATCATTTTCCACGCTCAGTAAACAGTTACAGCCACTCTGAAATCTGCAGTTACTGGAGGTCTAATTTCACCAATGTCCCAGACAAAGCATTTCAGGGGGAGAAACACACCCATAAAGAATATTGAATTGAATATTTTTAAAGCATAATGTGAAAAGCAGGGGCTGTAAAGTGCTGCCTGATCTACATCCTCAAAGCAGCCACATGTGCAGATTTTTGGAAAGAAAGGTTGGCCACCTGGTGAAGGAACAGATCAGGACACCTGGATCCAGTTATTAAATCTCTCCCTTTGTGGCCTTAGCAGCTTAATACTTTACAATTTTTTCTGTCCATCTATAGAAGAGGAACAATCCTTCCTTTCCAGAGTGGAGACTATCCTCTCTTCCAGAGAGGAGAAATACAGAAATGCCTGTGCAGGAGACCTTTCACTCTGCTGGAGAGTCACTCTGTCCCTAAACTGAGGATCTGCAGGCATGGGGAGTTCAAAGGATGTTGACATCCTTAAAAACACTGCTTGTGTAAAATAGGGATGGGAGTTCAAGGCGAATACAGCACAACCTGCTGCTGCTGCTGCTTCTTCTAAGCTTTATATATTAGTGATGGGAGAAGAGAGGATGAAACATTGCATATATTTGGAAACATTGCAATTGCAGATGATGTATGTTTTCCTAAATTTTCTGTATTTAAAGTTCTTTGCAGATGGAGAGTTATGCCAGATATAAGGGCCTATTAAATGCAATATGAAGAGTATTCTCCCTTAATTCAGAAGAAAAGTGAACACTCAACAATTCAGATATCGTCCCCATAAAATCCTGTTGTGGAGTCCACGGAGTCACCTGTATGTGCTTGTGGACTTCATAAATCTTCAAAACCAAACTTGTGCTTAAATTTTTCTTGATTCTGCTCACCCCAGTCCCTCTCTCTCCTAGTGGTTCTTCCCACTAACATTCAACTTCACCCACTGACATTGTAATCAATATTTATACTGTTTGGAAAGAAAAGAAAACATGTCTGGCAACTTAAAAGTCAAACCAGGAATTCTCTCAAATCATATAAATACTTATGGATCTGAAATCAATAATTAAAGCAAGAAAAATCTACCATTACTATTTTTTGTAGTTTCCATATTACTCTACTTTATCAAAAGCCACACACTAAGTGATCAAATTAATCTGAGGCATTTAGAGCAGGGACCATGTGGCAGCTTACAAAGCATTGGTTGTTCACAATAATTTGGACATGGCAAGTAGCCAAAGGACTGCTCACAAACATATGGTTATTTATTTCCACTAAACAGCCACTAATACAGCCTGTTTGCTACATTACTTGATAAATATAACAAGCTTCAAAACCAAAAAGGACCACAAGGGTGCAAAGCAATTAATGCAAACAGGCCAAAACATCGTGTAGAACCACCAGCATCCTGAGTCCCAGTGTGATTTGCTAAATTCTTTTCCACTATCCCTCAACAGATCCCCAAAGACTGGCTCAAACTTAATGTACTGTAGCATGTTTGACTCCTTTGTTTAATCACATCTGAAACGGCACCTTCTGGAGTGACACATCAGCTGAAAGAGTTTAACTGTTGTTCTGAAAACAGCATTGATCCATGTTCTGCTTTCAAGGCTGTGAGAGGTGCCTGTCTGTGTAAAAAAAAGGTGAGGGAGTGAAGTCCATCTAAGTGGTGACAACAACGGGGTAAATTTCTTTCAGTGAGAAAGAAATTCACTTTAAAATGTATTTCATCATTTCAACTCTTCCCATGAATTTGGATTCTTTGCTCCTTGCCAAGCGCCACAAACCAAATCCTTAGTTGCCCATGGAATGTTAGAAGCCAAACAAAATATTCAATTTTGAATGAAAATTATACCAGAAGAAAATATTAAAGAGAAATCTATGTGTGGGTCTTCTTCATTATCCAGGTCACACAGCTCCCAAAGCAATCCAGCAACTGCTGCTTCCCAGAGTCAGCCAGGGCTCTGAGGTGGGTCCATCCAGACCTTTTCCTTGCCATTAGCAAGCCAAAGCTTTTTGTTTTCAGGATGCAAACTGGGCTGAGCACACTTCTGTAACAGAAAACTAGAAAGCAAACCAGAAGAGACACATAAAAGGCCACAAGCAGCAATTTCCCTCCCAGCCGTGTTCTCGTGGGCAATTTCTCACTTCAGGACCTGGTTCTTGGTCCCACAGAGTCTCTGGGACACTTCTCCTGCCATCCCCATGAACACTGGGGCTGTAACTTCCCTTCCCTTCCTCCACCTCCATCAGCTGGAGCCACCCATCACCTCCAGCTCCCAGATTATCTGCTGCTTCCAAAATGCCCTGCTTGATCCAGGCACAGCTTTCCCAAAGGAGGGGAGCACACGTGCTGAGGGCAAACAGAACAGGTGCTTTCTGCCACCTAGCCCAAAGGTTTTGAAGGCAAAACCCAAGAAATTCAACACATTTTATGGCTCAGCTTTCCTAAGACAGCGATGAAAGATGGGAGGGCAGGAGCCCACCCCTCTGCTGGGAAGCTTCTAGACCACCAGAGCAAGCTGTCATTTTTTTTAAACATACAAATCTTGAGTCAGAGGAGCAGTTGTTGAATTATGGTCTTAAATCAGAGTGATTCCCTCTGCTGGGATCTCACTGGGGATCATCAATAGCTCATCTGAGAGCGCTGCTGCACAAATCATCCTCATCCCAGGATCTGTTGTATGCTAATGAAGAACTCTGACTTCTCTGCTCAGTTAGGCAAGATTAAGTGACAGGATTTACAACCAGAAAATGCAGCCAGAGGGTTCAGATTCTGAGGCTGCCAGAAGGATGCACCAGCCACAGACTAATGTTTGAATTTGGCACTCAGGGAGGATAAATGTTTAAGGATAAACACAGGGAATAGGTTACAGAATATTTTCTCTGTATCTAGAATAACTATATGACCTACAATATCACATTTACTTCTTCAGTCTCTTACAATATACTAATAGCTGCTAAAAATAATGGCCAAATGCTTTCTAATAGAAGCATTTTTCTGTTAGAAAACTAAAAACTAAACCATGGTAAATTGGTAAGCAAAGTATTCTTTCATCTTCTTCTAATGGAAAATAACTGAATGTCATTTAAATAGAATTTTATGAAGAATCCTGTTCTTGACTGAAGGTATAGAAGGAGAGCTTCCTCATAAATTGATCTTTCCTGGGGTTTAAGCTCCACCAGAAATCCTACTGGAAAAGGGAACTGACAAAACCTTTTCCATGTTAGCAAAAATAATACTGTTAATTATACCAGAGAATAAGCTGTCATTTCAGAATTTGCATATACAGAAGGCTCATTAATAGTGATTTCTAACTTTCTTTACCAGCGTTCTCTTAACAAGTGCCATATCTTTTGGAAATGAGGAAACAAAGGCAAAAGAAGGGAGACACAGGATGTCACATTTCCAGCCCTGAGCAAGGAACAAGACAACTTTGGCTGCAGCAGATAAATCTTCAGGCTCCCACACTGGGGGATGTTATTACCAAGCTGTGGAAATCAAGGGGCAACATCTGTGAGGGTTGGACAGTGGACATGTGCCAAACCTTCACAAAAACATGAGACATCCTGGAGAGGGAGAAGAAGGAAAAAAAAAAAGATAAATTTGGGATGCCCAAGTGCCAATAATGTTTGTAAACTAAAGCCAGTGTAGCAGACAGCAGGACCACAGAGAGAATTCAAGGCACAGCCAGAACAGTCAGTGACCTTCCTAAATTATTCATAATGTGTCATTTGTTTGCAGCCTGAACACTTACTTGAAACTCACAATCAAGATTTGAAGCCCACTTCTGGTTTTGGATAAACAAAGACAATTTTTCCATGACCCATTGAGCCTAATTTGAATCAAGCTATGGAACTTGCCTAATTAACCCATTGGGTATTTTCCTGCACTCTCTTTAAACCACTATTGACATTTGTTTTAGTGCATCCACACATGGGACCACCAATCAGACTCTTCTTCTCTTGTAGAACATGCCAGATTTAAGCTCCAGTGGGAAAAAACCAAATAATTCTCATTTCAGCCAAACGTTTTTAATTCTTGGAAAGGATGTACCTCAAACTGACCTCTGAAAATCCCAACAATTCAATTTATTATGTCAAAGCAATAGAAAAGGAGACAGTAAAGACCAAAAGAAATCAGGACATGCAAAAGTAAAGATGTTGACCAGAGTTAAATAGCTTTGGGTACAAAGATCTGTACACCGAATATGAAAAGCAAGGGCAGCTCTAGGATGTCCTTAGCATGACTCCATTTGCAAGAGTCTGGTATCAAAACCAGCATGGAAGCACAGCTACAGATAATTTTCTGCACTTCTCTTCCTCCTTCCTTGAGTTCAGCAGGTTTTTGGTCACCTTGATGACTTTGGGAGGTGCTGGATGGTGGAAAGCAGGCTCGGGTTGATGGAACTCAGAAGCCAGCTTGTGCTGCTGCTGCCTCCCCACCCTCTCTCCAAGACGTCCCAAACATCAGGACCTCCCTGAAAACCAACCCAGCAGTGACAGATCATTGTGCAACAGCACCCCTGATCAGGGGGGACCCTAATCAGAGCCCTCAATTACCCAATTTCTTCAGAAGGCCAAACAATTTCTCTGTCCAAGGCAATGGCACCCATCAGTGTTGCTGGGCCAGCAGAGTCACAGCTGTTTTCCACTTTCACCCAGGGCTGTTTTCCTTAAGATCCTGAAGCCCTTTCATGCAGAACTCCTGCAGACAAAGGGACTTTGTCAAGGAAAGCCTCAGTAGCTGATTCTGGTGACAAAGTGCCCTAAATTCGAGGTGTTCTGTTTCCAGTGAGATAGCACACAAGCACCACAGTGCCTCCCTCTCCTTGGCAAGGATGGGCTCCAACAGCTTCCCCACAATAAAATGTCCCCAAAGCTTCAGCTAGTCAAAAATAATGAGTCTCCTTTCTCACCACCGTGCGTTTGCACTTCCTTTCGATTCAGTATCGCTGGAATATGCAACTGGAAAATATTGCAAATAACTTAAAGACTTTTTCCCCCTCTGAGATTTGTCAATTTATACCTTCTTTCACTAATTATCAACTATTAGCATGTTCATAACTGTTTACTGAGATACACATCTGACTTTCAAAACACAAATGCTGCATCCAACCCATACAGCATTTTATCACACATCAAGTTATAAGACAATTCGTTACCATTTCATTCTTTTATGCTAACTCCAAAATTCAATCCAAGGTTTCTCTGCCTTAAAAGGCACGATTAGTTTAAATTTCTGGAAGTGGGCTTTTTTCCATTATTCATATTTAAATTAAGTTCCCTTGAGATGGAAGAAAAGCAAGGAATTTTTATCAAGAGACTAATAATATAACCAGTGAAAAATCTGAGCATTTTTATATTGAATTTATAAATCATGCTAGCAGTAACCAAACTGTTTAAATAATACATAGAGTTTAACTATAACATACTTATTGGCATAAGTAATTTTAGTGCTTTTTAATGTAACAAATCACTCAGAAAATATTCTCAGTTAATCATTAGCATACTCAAGCATAGAGAGAGGTATATATATTGTTCCCTTTATAATTTGGTAGGAATGGCTGAGTCATAAAACCTCACACTTTGTGCCACTTGATTTAAAATTTCCTGAAGATGTTTGGGTACCCTGACAAAGTATCAATTTATCTCTGTGCTGTCAGCCACACTCTGGAGATGGAATAGCTTGTAATTAAACTCAGGAGCAGGGATTAATTAAAATATACATGTCTGAGAGTGCATAGATATGTATTTGTGTTTATTATAGAAACAGCAAAAATACCCTCTAGTCCAGATATGTGTGAAATGAGCCTCTTCCTCCCCATCAGTGTTTGTAATTGTATTTACCACAGAAAGAGAACACAGAAGTGATGACTACACAACATTACTGGGGGCAATGGGGTTTAACTTTGTGGGGTGTAACTTCGGGCTGTGGCTGAGTCAGGCAGTGCTGCTGGACAGATTTCAAGGTCTCATTCTGCAGGTGATGGCTCATCCTGAGCACTGGGCCACCATTTGTCCACCCACCCCTTCCCAGGTCCTTAGGAGGCAGCAGCTCTGTGACATTCAGAGGGGTTGGAGATGTTCTTTGTAGTGTCCCCTGTCCCCTCCCACAAAGGAGCCACCCAAGGGTCACACAGGGTCTGGGTAACAGAGGCTTCCTGAGCAGATTGGGGGAATCCACTCAGGGCAGTCAGTGTGAGGAAGGACCAGAGCTCGGAGAGTTTAACCCAGACATGCTCCACTGTCAGCCTCGCCCACGTGAGGTGACATTTTAATTACAAGGGGGCAAAGCTGAGAAATTCGTGTCAAACCCCAGATCTGAACTTTCCCAGATTACTACAGTAGTAAAAAGTTGAATTTTGTGCTGTTTTCCTGTCCCATCTCTCATTTTCATATTGGAGTTACTTATCTATTAGTATTACCATCAATATTCAGCCAACTTCAAGGCATTTCCCTTAAAATTTCATGCGTACACTCTATTCTTGCTCCTTCAGTGACAAATTCCCATTCAACTGATGCAGTTATTGTACTAGACAAGAAGAGATCTTTGAGAAAATGACATTTTAGGGTTGTTTTTTTTCTGCTTTTGTAATGTTGCTACCTTGTTGAGCACCAAGTAATTTACCTACAGCATTATAAGACACAAGAAATAACTCAAACCCCCATGGATATATTGGAAACCTCAGGTTTATCAGTACCAAGGGGCCAGGTTCATGTGCAAATTTGCAGCAGGGCAAATACCCTAATTCATCACATTGTGTAGTTTTTATGCTGCTGTATAAAATTAATTGGCTTACTCTGTTAGGGATATTTTATGATGAGGTCCTGTAATTAAGAGATCTGAGATGAAATAGAGGGTACGAAAAAGCTGAATACTGCCCGCTAGCTTCAGTTTATTTTTTATGACCAAACTACTTAAATTATCAATTAGCTTGAAAAGTCTATTTCTTTTTCAGATGTTTAAATATTAAAAAGTGCAGAGTCCACGAAAAAAAAATATAGATTAAAGCTAAAATAAATGTCTTCCATATAAAAATGAAAAAGATTAGCACAGCCATTACAAAAATCATGTAATTCATGTGTCACAATTGCTGGAGATTATTTAACTTCTGAAAAATTCTCTTCACACATTTGGGTTCAGGAGAAAAGCAAGAGTAGCTCCATTAAGGTCCTTTCCTTAGAGAATTGTTTCCCCCTAAATAAAAATATCTACAGAGAAGCAGGTGGGAATTACAAGGCAAGGAGAGCAGAGTGGTTGCACCTCACCCAGGAATATGCCAAGATAGAGAGCCACAGTTAAGTGGTTCCCAAATTAGTTCAAGAATCCATATTTCTTCAATATTTTAGTATTTCTAGTGCATGTGATTTCAAATAAAGTGATGAGTCCCTGAAACGTTCCTTTAGAATCTGCTGAAAGGGAAGTGTGGCACCCTTTAGAAAATGTCACATGTAAGAAGAAACTCACTTAAATACACAGATGCTTCATAGGAAATTCTATCTGGTTGATTTCAGGCTGATAAAAACCCCAAACTGGGCTTTATTTTACACTCATCTGTAACTTTAGGGCACTCTGATGTCTAGCACATCTGCCTGTGTGCACAATGACCATTTCTCTAGACTGTGATAACCTTTCCACTATGATTCCCTTCATTTGGTGCTGAAAAAACATAATTAATTTGCCTTATAAGTCCTTTTGGACAGGAATACTTGTCTTGATTTTATTTTAAGGCACCAGGGACACATGCAATGACTCACCAATAAATAACATTAAAACCTTAAGCTCACACGGTCAGCAGCACTGTGGTAACAGGAGGCAAAAGGGTGTTAGTGAAATTATTCCAACCCTTTCACCTCACCCAACTGAGACACCAATATTTTTATTGAAAAGCTATGTCATGCTTAAAAGACAAATCTTTCAGCTGTCATCTTTTCTCCTTGGCTAGAAAAACCTATTGTTAGCAGCTGTGAATTTCCCCATCCTTCAAGTCACATCTATGGCTCCAGCAAGCCCAGGCACTTTGTCCAAGTTGCTCCACTGTCGTGTCTTAATTTCAGAGTGATTGGAGGATACACTCCAAATTTCTCAGGGGACTCTCATGACCTTGTTGTATTAGCCCTTCAGATGGATATAAATTTTATTCCATGGTTCAGCAGACAGGGGTTCTATTCTCAGTTCTGTGATTATTAAAAAAAAAAAAAAAAAAAAAAAAAAAAAGGCAGCAAAACACTGAGGGCCATGATTTTCCAAAATAGAGGCATTTAAGGAAGGCTTTAAATCTGTGCAAGCTCCTGAAAAAAGTGACCAAGAAACAGGCCCAGAATCTTCCTGCCACGAATGGAAGCTGAAGAAGAAAAGAGGAGGCTGATTTTCCTGGAGCATCTGCACTGCAGAGTGAAATGGGCTCTGAAAAGCCTCCAGACAATGTGGCCACGCTGATCCATCCCTTGTCTGGATCCCTGTCCCCCGAGGGGTGTGTGGGACAAGCCCTGCCTGACCCCAAGGTGTCCAGGGGCTCTGGCACTGTGGAGCTTTACCTGATCTGCTCGGGTCAGAACAGCAGCTGCACAAGGGGGAAAGCACTCGTTTGTACAGATAATAAAGCACTCGTTTGTACAGATAATAAAGCACTCGTTTGTACAGATAATAAAGCACTCGTTTGTACAGATAATACATCAGGGCTTCTAATTAATGCTTCTTGCTTGCCTTTGGAACAGAAGTCACTTGGAGAATGTGCTCTGGCGAGATGAAGCATCCACACCAAGGCTCTCACAACACAGCTCTCTGAGGTCAATAGCCTAGCTAAATTCCCATTGTGAAATGAAATTCTAAGCCAGATTTTCAAAAGGCTCTGTTTTGGTTTAACTCAATACCCACTGAATTCAACAATAGACCCCCCGGTCTAAGAAGGAGCAGTTTTAGGTCAACACCATTTCTCACTGCATACTTTTCAAAAATATGCACAAGTACTTCACTTAGAGATTTTGTCTCCAGGGACTAAAAACCTAAATATCAGGGAAAATTTCTGTTTAAAGTATAGGAGAGATGCTCTGAAGCCTTTCCTCTTCTGCCTTGTCTGCAAGTACACCCATCCTGAGGAGAAAGGATTTATTACAAGCTAAAGAGGAGCATTTGTGGGTGCCCTTTAACAAGAGGTACCAGCACTACACCACACAGGGACAAAATAATACAATTTAGGCTATTGTATTCTTGCAAAGGAGAAGGTTAAAGGGGAGATTGAGTTGTGGTTGTTCAGCTCAGAAGAAGGATTAGCAAGGGAATGTTGTTGATACTCACTGAACAATACCTACAGCTGCCTTTTGTGCTGTATTAATTTTCAGCAACAGAACAGCAGCCAGGAGAAATTTAAAAGGAGAGCCCCAAGTGGCTGATACCTCTGTAAGATGCAGGAGATTGCCCATGAGACATCACAGAAGTGCATTGCATTAAACACGTCGATATAAGGTAAAGTAAGAATAATAAAAGTAGCTGAGGACAACCCCGCCACACACGGTGAAATTTCTTTTTAAAAAGATATTTTCTGGAGATGTCTCAGCCTGAAAACACAAGCAGTGGGCACAGCCCAAATTACTACTGATTGCTAAGAATCATGGCCAAGAAATACCAGAAGAGAAATGAAGTAAGATGCTTAATAAGCTTAAGCAGAATGGTTGTTTATGCATTTATCTTGCTTCAAGAAATTAGATTTCTAAAATATCTGCTATTGGCCATACAGTATTTTGCCTCCTGTGTTTCAGAAATTTAATTTAGTCCCATTCTTAAATATTCAGCATGCATGATGGTTCATTTCCTAATCTACCATGAAAGAAACTCAGAAAATGTTTATACTCATCTCTTTTTTTGTGGGAAGGGAGGTAATCACAGCTTTGTCTCTAATGTGGTTTCATGCTTTCCTTACAGGCATTATTAGATTAACCCGATAACTCTCAAACAAATTTTGCCACCAGTGATGATCCAAAGACATTTTCATTATAACCTTTCAGTGTTCTGCATATCATGATTACCACTTAGCAGGTGGAAGAACTGTGCAGTAAAAGCCTTCACTGAGGAAGTTCTCTCATATGGATTGAACACATTTTCACCAAAACTGATTCAAAGCACAGATTTGTCTGTGTCTTTGGTCTTTTGCTATTAGACAAAAATGCTTTGTTTTGCTGCTATGCTTTTTGCTGTCAAGAAAACAATATTTAATTCTTTTGAAGTACAGGGATAATATCAAGCAGATTATGCCAAACTGACCTTTTTTTTCCCATCAAGACCAGGAGACAACCTTCATGTTTTTGCCTCAGCAAAACAGCCACTCTCAAAGTGTTCTGTGGTTGTTTTCCACGCTACTCCGAGCTCTTTGCACTGATAAATTAACTGAGTGGGTCTTGTGAACAAAATCAGCAGAAGTTGAATTTTCCTGCCAGCATGTTGGCCTCCTTACTGGAGGAGTTTAAGAGAGGTTGTGCTCAGGCTTTCCTTTTTTTCTCTCTTACCTTGACTGTTACTCAGTCTGTTCCCACCTCTGTCCCAGCAAGGCTGGTGTTAGTAAGCAGCTCTGCCTGATGGATTCTCATTAAGCTGCAGCTTTGGTGGAGTTTTCTCTGCTGCTGCCATTTATCTCACACCTGAAAGGATCCTCTTCCTGCAGGACAGGTGGATTTTAAGCCTCCTTTTTCTGTCTCCAGAGCTTTCACTCACTTGCTAAAAACTCGCAGCAGATGCTGTGAGTTGTTAGGAGCAGTCACGGAACAGAGGGGTCTGCAAAGAGGCTTAAAAACCCAGGGCTGGGTATGGGAAGGTGCAGGGAGATCTAAACCCTCTCTGCTGTCAACAGAATTCGAGGACACTTGGTACATAATAGAATCTGGCTCCTAAGGCAGGTCAGGCTGGAAACACAATACACTTCATCCTGGAACAGGTGAAAACAAATCCCCTGCCTGGCTTGCATGGCTTCAGCCTGTATTTTAGGCAAAACCCAGCAATTAATGTTTTTTTTCAGAACTATAAAATCACAGGAAAAAAAAAAAAAAAGCAAGGCAAGCCAGTGTTCCTTGTCTGGACCCCACTGACATCCTGTAAGAAATCAGAATTGATCCACAAAGCCCTCTTTTTTTGCTTTTCTCTTTATAGCTCCCACAAGCAAGCGAGGAAAAAGAATGGGACAAAATTCAAGCAATAAATGGATGTTTGAATTTCAGCTTATGAACAGAAAGCACAGTGCCAGCAAGCCAACATCATCTGCAGCTATTTGACTTTTTTTTTTGCAATACTCTTAGAAAAGTTTAGCTGGTCCTCTGACTTTAAATGTTTGAGAAACACAGACTTCAGCTGTTATTCCTGGAATTGTGATGGTCTTAGAGAATTCAAACAGCCCTAATGCAGTTGTGAGCTGTATCCCCCTCTGCTCTCTCACAGCACGATGAGGACACCCTTATTGGAAGGGTGGTCCTGGTATCTTTGGGTTTCCACATTTTAAAGAGAGGTAGATTCCCAGAAGGTGGAAAAATCCTTTTCCCAGTAAAGCAAACATTAATTAGAGTCATCATAAACCTCCACGACCCAGCTGAAGCTGGAAGTGGTCTCAGGGATCAAGGCCACAAATTTGCAAAGGGTTATAAATATGCCTTATTTTATGGAATGATGCGATTTCCCTTTGGCTTCAGGGGAAATATTCACTGTATAAAATCACACAGATGTCTAAATCTGAGCTGGACATGTTCCCAAAACCTGGAAAAAGAAGCCAAGAAGATGGCTTATTATACCAATTGTAGCAGAGAATACACCGTTCTAAAAACCAGAAAATATAATTTTGTAAGAAAACACTCTTACATCTAGAATTTAAGAATGAACAGCATCCAACCATATCAACACTCTGCAGAATGATAGGTTTTTACCTTGTTCACCCAAACTTGTTTGCTGCATTATTCAGAAGTGACCTAAAAAATTTGCAGTGCCTTTTTGCTCCTTTTCCCAGTCTATCACCAGGGATAGATGGGATATGATAAAGAAGAATTGCTTGCATATAAAGCGCACAATTTCAAATTCTAGGCTTTATTTTGGGGGTACAAGTTATACCTCCATCTGCACATGAATTGCTGGTGCAAATATTAACATTTGAATGGGAAATGGCCTGATTTATGAGCATGTGCCAGGTTGCCAGCTCTGCAAGTGCTAAATCCATACCCTCTCTTCCACGGGCAGGCAAATTTGCTGAAGCTGTATCTCAGCCAGGATAGAAACATGTTCCTTAAATATCTCTAACCATTGATGGTGAGGTGCAGTTCCAAAAGGCTGGAGATGGCTTATTCTAGAGTAGAAATAACAGAGGTTTGGTGCACTGGTAGATTAAAGCAATATTTTGGCATTTCCATACCAGCAGATCAAGAAGTGTCTGAGGCCCACGTGTGAGACAGACCTGTCATGATTTAAGTTGTGCTAGAAAAGCTTTATCAGGATACCAGAGAGTTGTCACGAGTATTCAAAATTACCAAGCAGAGAACACAACCTGTATTCAAAGTTTTACTATTACAGGAAGATAGTATAAACTCTTCTATAAATCCCTTTCTAATTAAACTTTCAAAGAAAAAAATAATTACTAAGCCCATTTATCTGAACTTATTAAGATTATTTATATGTTTGTTTCAAATATTACATTAACAAATGTTGACAGTTTTCCAATTAATAAATTAAAGTGTGCCAATATAAACAAGCAAAAGGAAACAAAAGACAAGATTATGAGAAGTCGTTTCCATAGCTCCTGAGCACCTTTTAGAGGAGAATAAAGGTTATTATTGAACAGTCAATCTGCACTGACTCACAGCAAGGAAAAAAAGGGATGAACGTCTCTTTTCTACTGGTTTGATATCCCCAGTGTGTTTTGGGGTTTCTTTTCCTTTTTACTAAACTATTTAACCTTGGCAGAACATGCCAAGAACACAAAGGCTGAGACAGACCTTTATTTTACAGCACATAAATTTAGGAAGGAATGATGATTGTTGCCAGTTTTCATCATTTCAGGTTTTTTGAGAGCCATCTGATATATGTTATTAATAGTCCATAGGAGGAATACGTTCACCCCAGCCCAGAGTAACCCTAAAATGAACAATCCTGCTCACACACAGACAGCTCTAAAATGCAAAACCCCACAGATGGAGGTGCTTCATGCTGAACCAGGCTGACTGAACTCCCAAGGGAAGCAGAGGGGAAATGTCCCTCCCCTGGGAACAGGAGGGCATTTCTTAGCCAGCCAAATATACAGGCACTGCTTTGATCTGAGGGGTCCATGTGCCCCCACAGAAAGGGGAGAATCTTTCTCTGAGGCAGGGCAGTGGCAGATTCTCCTGAACTCCTTAACTCTGACTGGCCCCTGAAGGGCTCCAAGCAGGGCCAGAGAGGAGCTCAGCTGGGAAAGGTGGAATTCAACCCAACACACACCGGGGATGGGGCGAGGCAGAACCTCTGAGGAGGTGGTTTTGACACCCCACAGGGTAAAAGAGTGTGCTCTTCATCCAGGTCCTGGCCCCACAGAGATCAGGAACAGAAGAAATGTCTGTCAGTGGTCAGCAACAAACTGGAAGTTGTCACGAACCAAGGTGCTGGGAAATACAGCTGGACCGTGCATTTAGGTAACCACACAATAAAGTTTTGCTCCATAAATTTCTCATAGGAAAAATTGAGCCAGAAATTTATGGACATACATGGAACTTAAGGATACAGGTAAGTTTACTTCTCTTAAATACACATTGTGTGTTTTAAAAAAACAGAGATGCAGAAACACCAAGGGATTTGCTAGAGACAGAAAAGAAACAATTGCAAGAGGTGAACCTGGACTATTGTGACAGAAAAACTTCGTATTTTCTGTCTGTGATGCCAAACAATTTAAAGTACAAAAGGTCTCATAAGATCTCAGTGTGAGTGGACACTGTAGGGAAAAAAAGAGGGTATTATGTATGTTCCCAAGATTCTAAATGCATTTTTTTCGTGCCTGAGGAGATCTGACACTTGATTAGGCTGAATCAGGTGATGCTGTCAGACAGACTTCACCCATACAGAGACACCAGTCATGCACTGTGCCTGTGCCCCAGTTACAAGTGCTCTGGTCTCAGGGGTGTTGAGCTCCTGAGGTGAGTTGTGCTGTTAATGAAAGGGTCACAGCAGATAGTGCAGTTCAAAGCCTGTGATGGAGGATTGGCTGTTCTCACAACCAAAGACCAAGAGATGTTACCAGCTGAATGCAAAGATGTTTTGTCAAGTACCACTTATCAGAGCTGATATTATTTCAAAGTCCTAGAATGGACAAATTTTGCAAAAGATGCATTAATTTTATTTCAGATATTTTTCAGTACTTAATGCATAGATGGACTAATTAGAGGAATGTGTTCATTCTTGCTTAAATCTTTTCTCTGAATATGTACATTAAGATACAGTAGACTGAAATCTTAAGGTAAATTCATGTATTTCCTCATACGAATAAGAAAAAATGCAGATTTACCCTGACAACTGACAGCTATAAATTTTAAAAAAATAGTGACCTCTGTCAAATGAACTACATCACTAATGAAAATAACACAACCTCCAAAACTCCTCAGTCACACAGAACTGCACAGCTCTGACAGGCCAAGGTGAGCTTTCCTCCCCCAGACTGCTGATGCAGTTCTCTGCTGACCCTGGAAAACTCTGCCATAGACTGGCAGATTATTTCATTGCTCTGAATTGACTCTGGAAAACATTCTTTTTTTCCTCTGTCAATTTGGTTTTTGGTTTCTCTGCTAAGGATATCAACTCAGTGGGCAAATATTCTGTGATTTTTCTGGTGGGTGAACCTATTACCTCTCCAACTTCTAACAACCTGCAGACCACCAAAAGCCATGAAGACCATCCAGCAAAAACATAAATATTTTGTAATCTGATCCAAAACAAGCAGTCCAAGCATGAAACAATTCTCCAGATGCAGTTAGAACTATATAAAACAGAAGATGAAAATATTCTTGTGTGGTACCTCACATGCTTGGCCTGAATCTCATTAAACAGGAGCAGGTACAGCCATGGAGCATTGTAGGGAACTGAGGGAGCTCTCACAAGACCTAATGATGTAGGAGAAGGCATCAAAGCAGCCTGGACACACCCAGGATAGATCTGCTCCCATCCTGATATCAACAACTTTTTCTTGGAGGTTTTTGGCAGCCTCACTCAGTTACATCAACAAATCTCTGAGTCTAACTTGATTTGTTATGGATTTCCTAGCGGGTGTATTTGAAGCAGCAGTTTTAGTGATCTTTGGAGTAGAAATTCTGGGCAAAGAGAAAGCTTTGCTTAGAAAGAGGGACTCAAGTGGTCACACACCAATAAACTGATTCAGGGGATTTTTACAGCAGAAAATCTGCAGTTTGGGGGGAAAATGCAAATAATTTCAGACATTTTACCTGCTTTACTAGAAATCTGAACTACTTCAAATTCCAGCACCTGACTGTTAGCAGATCTGAAAATAGGTATCTTATCTTAAACCTGGCATATTTGTGACAGCTGTCAAGTATTTGCTGACATACCACAGACTGAACTGTGGAGCTGTTGAAGCAAAAAAAGGAAGCTGGTATGGGCTGAGCTAATAATCCCCAGATTGAGCTGCAAGCAGGTTCTTTCCAGGTAAACCATAAAGCAAAGTGTGAGCTCAGCTGCTCACTCCAGACCTGGCACTGTCACATCTATAGAGGAGGGAAACTGAACATCCAACCTGAATGGAAAATCTCAATGTTCTCTCACCCGTGGAGCATCACGAGGTGTCACTAACAGGGGTGGGTGCTGCATGAGCTGTGGCTCAGGATTAATCAGCCTTTCAATCTGACTCCAGGAGAACATCCAGCATGGAGTCATCAAAATTTCACATGGTTGCCTGTAAGAGGTCATGGTTACAGCTGAAAGTGCCACTGGATGAGAGACAAAAGAGACAGGAGGAAAAGGATCCTTTAACACAACAAAAGAAAGATCTGCCATTTTCAAGTTTTACATATAAACCCATAATATTTATTATAACTGCAAACTAATTGGTGTTTTATATTAATGGAAAATGCTACATCTCTATAATGACATGTAAGTACAGACTTCCACTGTGACCTCTATAAAATCCTCTGAAATCCAGGTTTTTCCCTAAGAAAGGCCCACACAGGTTCTCATACCACATCTTACTCTTTATTATTAGATGCTTGTACATGTCACTATTTTTTGTAGACATGCATCAACATTTTTTATCATTAAACTTGAAGTAAATGTGTAGCTCTATCAAATCTGATGATTTTAGAAATATGAAGTTATATATAGACAAAGATGGGGGGGCTGGGTTGCCTTTTTTTAAAATTATATCTACTCTAGGAGCCTCTAACTTCATACCACCACGAGAATTGCAGATGGGGATTATTCTGTGTTTTCCAATCATCAAACCATACACAGTTGATGTATTTTGAAATCACCTGAAATCAGAAAGAGCAGCCTAGAACAGCTTTGTAAAGCAATAAATGAGTCATCTTTGCACACTTTTCCCTCTCCTCACCCCTCTCAATCCATTTTCTCCTGGCAGCTCCAGCAGTTGCTGCCAAGAGAAGATGCAGGAGACACAAGACATTTGTCCTTGTAAGCCTTTGTCAGCCCATTTCTAATGTGATAACCTATTTTGTTTGATTAAAATGCATGAAAGTAGCTTTTAAAGCACATCCTACCATGGAGTTTAATCCTTCCCGAGCAGAAGGGGGGATAGGGAAGATTTTTGTTGCTGTTTTCTTATGCCAACACTCAAAATAATCACAGTGCTTACATTTGGCTGGGATAAAAATTCCTTGTCTCCCACTACTTGGCAGTGTTTTGATTTTCTTCAAGTCTTGAAATTTTATGGAAGTTCCAAAACCAAGCACTGCAAATCACATCAATTAATATGCTGAGCTCTGGAGCACAACTAAGAGGAAATGCATACATTTATATAAGCAACACAAAAAAATTGTCAATAAATATTTTCTAGAATTTATTTACTCAATCATCTGATATGCAGGGATTTCAGAGGCAATTTTTCCCAGTTGCATCAGTATGAAAAAATGGAGATTGAAAGTCAAGGCCACGTATCCTTTTCAAACACTAACCAAAGATATACAATATACTATAATCAACAAATATAAATTATATGAAATATATGCATATATACAAATTCAGCTATCCACTTTTTCTGACATTCATGTAAAGACCTCTCTTAAAGTACAAAGAAAATCAGTCTACACCTCCTTTCTCAGTATTCTGTGAACAACTTAGGCCTCCATTTTCTTTAAGCAAATACTTAGAGATTTCTGCAGAGCTGGAATTCCTCATAAGAAAATGTGAATTTCACTGCTTCCTTTTGAGGACTTGCACTTAGCATCAGTTGCTCAGCTTTAACAGTTGTAAACCATTAGCTGCAGTGTATTTACTCTTGCTATGCAGATGTGTGACTAAGATGGAAAATAAAATATGAAACTAAGAAAACTAGTGGGAAAACAGATTTATTTTCTTCTTTATTAAACTGACTTTTAACGACTGAAATTCATTCAAGCTGCTTCCCTCTTCCCAGAAAGCTCGAGTTTTAGGAATTTACAGCTTTGAGGAAAACAAATTAGTTCAGAATTATAGCTGAAAAATCACATTGTGGCATGTGATGTCAGGATGCATCAGTCTTGTTTTATTCTATGATACAACTCACCAGGAGTGACACAATCCAAAGTGACTTTGCACAAGACAACGTCAGCTAAAACACCTGAAACAAATTACTTTTATCAACATTATAGCTGAGACAAGTCCACTTGTAAGAATGACAATTTACTACTTTCAAATGAAAGTGAAAAAAGAAAGAGGTCCAAAGACATGGCTAAAATGTTTATGAACCATACAAGAACAATATGTACACGAGAGACTCCAGGGATTTTATTCATTTTCTGTGTCACCTACACATTCTAGGGCAAACCTCACACTTTCCTGTCATCTGCCAAGTGCCTTTGTACACACAAAGCCAATGAAAATCTAATTCAGTGGAAACACAAGTGATCATTGCCAACCCACACGTGCACCCCCCCTTCCCTAAACTGATCAGAAGCTGCTCCTCCAGAAAGGGCTGAGATCAAGGAGCACCTCAGATCATTCCCCTATTAATGAGCTTCCTACATACACAAAGGCCATTTGGAATATCCACAATGGAGTTTGCTCTTGTTTCTCTTGCTGTTCCAGGGCTTCTTGCCCACTGATCTTTGAAACAGGAAGCTCACTTCCCTCTCATCTCTTTGGGATGCTGCCTGTGCTTTTATTAAGGTATCAGGTGTGATGCAGAGACTGGAATAGGGTTCACAGGAAGGCTATTCGGTCAAAACAGCAAGTCACGCTACCTAGTTAAAAAGTTAATTGATGTATTATAACACTTCCCAAATATTTCTGTCCTTTTTTTCTTCTTCTCTTCATGCAAAAAGTTCCTTTGTGTCCTCCCTCCACCTAAACCCACAATTTCTCCAATTATAAAACTCGACTGAAGGCCAATTCAAAGTTTGTGGATTAGCACAGGCTGTGATTCCGTGGCGGGGAGGTGCAGTGGGCATCGGGTCAAATGTTGAGATGAATTGAGGCTGACATCTTTCAGGGACATTCTTGCACATCTGAATTGCAGAATGTGCTCTGTGCCAGCTTAATTCAATTGATAACAGAGGCTTCACACTGACCACGACACATTTCACACGTACGACCATTTAAGCACAATGGGATTTTCTTCTCAGAGCGTTTCTGGAAACATAATGACTTCGAGATTATATTAAGAGCATAATACAATACAAGGCTAAAATCTAAATGTTATCTTTAGCTTTCTCGGGAAAAGAGCAATTTTTATGTGTTTTAGCAGGTCTTTCAGAATTGTCCTTAAACAGTAAAGTTATCTCCACACTAAATATATTCAGTAAGAGGCAGAATTTGCCAGATATTTAGATACCCACTCGATATGGGAAAATACAGGAAACAATTGAATTTTCTACAATCTACATGAACTCGGTGGAAAATGTCCCACATAGTGCCTAGAAGTACTACTTGCCATTAAGACCTCAAATGCCAGACATAATCTAGACATCTGTAATCAGCCAATCAATATTTACTTTTCATAATAAAATAAGAAACCATTTCCTACGTATCATCCAAAAAAGAGAAAGCATTTGACTATACAGACTCACATGCCTTTTAAAATGCTGTCCCTATCTTTACTCCCACTTATAAATCAAAAACTAGAAAAGGTACCAATATTTTATGCATTGCACCGTAAAAATTTAAAATCAGATTAGAAAACATGGTTGCCATGGTGCCTGAGAGCTACAGTTTCATGCAAAGCAGTTTAACAGAAGCAGAAGAATTGAACCTTACAGCGGGCACGGTATCATCTTTAGATGAACTTAAAAAGAAGCTGTAAGGATATTTCCAGGTGGCTGGATGGCTTCTTGTTCTGCATTTCAGGAAGCTGCATCTCTGTATTTGCAACTGCTTCAAACCCTCTCCAAGGGCTGAAATGTTCCAGGGGTGAAAACTGGATGTTCCTCGAGTCAGTGGGGGTTTTACCAGCGACTTCAAACAAGAGAAGTTTTCCCCTTGGCTCTTTGAGGAAGGATGACAAAAAGAAGCATTTAGGGAGAACAGCAGCCTCAAGCCAACAAGGTCAGGCTAACCCACACTATGGCCCTGCTCCCTCGCTCACAGGAAATGTTCCTGCAGCCTATTTTTACAAAAGCTGCTTCTTTGGATCCCCTGCATCAAATTTGAGGGGAAAAGGTTCACAGATTAATGAGAATAATTTCTATTTCACAGTATGATTGCAGGTGTTGTACATACTCTTTTCTTTGTCCAGGGGCACCATTAAGGAGAGAGAAGAACAAAGAGAGAAACATCAGGAATACTCTGGCACATAAAAGCCAGAAATAATAGGGACTAAAAAATACCTAGTTTTCTATGCAAAAGACTTTTTTTTCCAAAAAAAAAAAAAAAGTCACCTTTTTGTATTGTTCTTACAGAAACATTGCACTGGAGAGCTCCTTCTCCTGACATCATTGAAATTTGATTCACAGAGACATCTAAGTTTCCCAAGAAAAATCTACTTCTCTGACAGCCAAGAACCACCTCGACAGATTATTAAATTACTCGTCAGGAGTCTGGGCTGGCCTTTCAAGTTGTTTAACACCTACTGTTTTCTGTTCTGGCAGCAAATTAATGGTCAGGAGAGCAAGCTGGTCATTCTTCCAGATTTTTTTTTTTGACCAGGTCAAAAGACCGTAAGTTCAATGCTTTTTAAAACTTAGTCCTTTCAGCATGACTAAACATTAGAAAGGTTTAAAAAACCTGTTCCCAGCAGTGTGCTCCGTGTAATTTATACACCTCAGCCTGTGAGCTCGTTAATAGCGAGGGCTAAATCTGAGGATGAAAAGCTGCCTCCTGTTTTGCTGGGCCACCAAGAGGCAGTGCTCTGCCTCCCACTGCACTTCATTCCCTGATTTCTGGGCTCATCCAGGAGGAGCAGATGTGGCCAACAGGCAGCTAGAAAGAAAAGGAAATTGGCACCAGCTTCCTTCAGTGCTTTAGTGAGATTATTTACTCTGAGAGACACACTCCTAAAACCGACTTCTGATCACGTCAAGTACCACGGAGGGCTTTGTGCACTAAAAGAATTTGAGAGAAAAGCAAGCCAACAAACAGGGAATCTGCCCCAGACAAGTGCCTTGATTGCTGTTATTCTGCAGCCCAACGGGATTGCTGAGCAAGAGAAAAGATAAAGGAGCCCTTTGTAGGCACTTGCAATGACACAGCACACGTGTATGCACATCATGTACACCTTTCACTGCTTTATCCTTTGCTGCTGGGGTTTATTTTGAAGGAATTATCTCACTTTGTAGTACAGAGGATTGCCGGTGGTTTCAGGAAGGCTTTTAGGTAGATATAACTCCCTTTAAAAATAGCATTTTAACAGAAAAGGGGAAAAAAATGGTACAAAACTCTCTCAATGAATAATTTAATTTTGCCAAGAAAAATGAGGTATTGTGTTCAGACAGCAGCACAATGCATTGCAGCGAGTTATAAACTGCTGAGGCAATGTCCCAATGTCCTGACACCAAACTTGAAGGGCCATACTCTTCACTCCTCAGGTGTTTCCCTCTTTTCCACACAGCCAGATCCCACAGAGCCACCTTGTGCTGACCTCTTCCTGCCCCATCAGGGAGGCAGAAGGTGAGGAGCAGGGACAGCCACCCACAGCCACTGCAGCAGCTTGGGCTCATCAGAGCACTGGCACAAAAAATCTCCTCGTTGAAATTCCCCTCCCTGCACCTGCAATGTGCCTTCCTCAAGGAAGCTGCACTCACAAAGTGACAGGGCCTTGCCTGCTGTGTCTGGGCCTGATTAAGAGGACACACAAAAATTTCAGATGTGTTATTCATCTCCAGGTTGCAAGGAAGGAAGAGTGGCCATCCCACCCACTGCCTACCCCGCAAACTCAAAGAGGATGTGGGATGGGAATCCCTTGAGTGGCTGCTCTTGGAGAGTCCTTCCCTCTCGGGCTGTTTCCCAGCACTTTTCCCCTCCTATCTTCAACCTGTTTGCTGTGTTTGTATTTTAAAGGCCTCAGAAATTCTGAGGAAGCAGGAACCAAGTTTGTATAGACACAACGAGCCTTACATTTGTGGTTCTAATTAACACAGTTAAAATATTAAAACTCTTGATTTCTAGGAAAGGCAACAAACATTTCAATCTCTGCTCTTCTCTTCCTTGCTATCACTCAGTCCATTAAAAAAAATTATATAAGTTTCAGGCTGTTTAATTCCATTTTGAAGAATGCATTCAACAGCACTTAAAAGGTGATACCATTAGCTATTCATTTTCTCCAATATGTTTCATATTAACAATAAAGTATCATAGTGCAGAATGATTATTAAAATCTAAGCAATAGGAGCTTTAGAATAAATGAACTGGCACACTTGACTAACCTTGAAACCTGCTTTATAGATTAAAAGTGCTTTTTTGCCATGAACACTTCGGTTGCTTCACTTTCTTTATGTTTTTCATATCTGAATTCTATTTCATTCTTTCCCTGCATACACCTGATTCTATTCAAACAAAGCAAGTCATTCTGAAAGCACTGAATGTGCACCTGATCACCGAGTTTTCCTACTTTTAGGTCATCAACAATGGGCTCGTGCTCACACCGAGGTTCTCAAAGCTTCAGCAGAGAACACACAAAGCCCGTGCTCATCAGTTTGATTGATCAAATGGATCAATCAGGGCATTTATGCAGGTGGAATGTTTTATCACTCAACCCCAATTTGAATGCTGACCTCTAAGTTTAAAACAGAATAATTTAGAGTATTTAAATTTAGGTATCATAGGTATAGAATATTGTGGTTGTCAACAACAGTGTAGTGTTAATTGCGACAACAGTCTGTAATGAAAAATTTCTACTCCAACAAAAGCTTTTTTTATATTGGGGGAGCATGGGGGAGGAGAGAAAGCCCCAAAAACTAACAACTCACAACAAGATTTTACCAAAAGCTTGTAAGCTACAAGGCACAAGAGAGAGATATTAAAATGAAGATAAAATGAATAGGACAGAACAATTATAACACATTGATAAAAGCAAAGAAAGGGGGTAAGAAGTGTAACAGAACTGAAATAAACTTGCACCTTTGTGGTTTGTGTACACCCACAACTGAAAGGTAAGCAACAAAAATTGCATGAAATAAAAAGATAAAAGGGTACTCGAAACAAGACAAACAAGCAAAATCAATGTAAAGCCACTTCAAGTCCAAAAAGAAATGAAAAGGAATAAAATAGAAATCAATAGTATTTAAAAGGATTAAAAACAATAGCCCACCCATAAAGCACATTTCCCTTTTGGTTTTTAATTGACATTAACATCTAGAGCAAACAGCACAGGCCACAGTGCTGCAGATGGCTGCACAGCAATTTGTTCCTGTAAGGAAGGTTTTCACATTTGTTAATTTATCTCATTAGCAAAACAATCAGTTTTATTTGAGATGAGCATGAAATGCTTTGACATGGTGTACCTGCGTGGAGCAGGCTGGAGTTGGGTGGGCAGAGCACAGACCTGCAGTTCTCCTTTGGGATGAGTGCTCTGTCACAGGCAGGAAGGGAAAGGGCCAGCATCCCCTCCTGCATGAGGCTCAAACGGCCACGTTGGCAGGGAAAGGGGCCTTGGGAATCTCATCCCAGCACACTCCTCACATCCACAAACAAGTGGACTCCAGCAAATGCAATTGGCTTTCCTTGCCAGGCAGAGAACAGCTAAAAGCAATAGATCCATGCAGACAATTCTTTCTATTTGTTGCTTTTTCACCTGCTCTGGCTCCTGCTGCCCAGCTCTGTATGTGCTGGTGTGGAAGAGATGTGCAGGAGGTGCACAGGACAAGAACCCAGCTCTGCTCCCTGTCTCCTACAGAGCAGCAGCACACCTGGGTCAAGCAAAAGTCAGAGCCTTTGGCCATTACAAGAAGGTGTGGGATGAGAATGGTTATTTTGACAAGAAAGGGGGAAAAGGAATCACAGGAGGAAGGGTCAAGGCTCATAGTAAAAAGCTACAGTTCTTCATGGATTGTAACCTCAGGGTATAAAATTGCCCCCTCATGCCCAGAGACCCACATTCTACCATGGAAATAAATTCTGCTTTTATTTTATGCCAGGCCCCAGCTTATTTACAAGTCCATGCAGGCAGCTGATTCCTGGCACTATCTGGCCAAACAATGACTAATTGTTACTGACTTCCCAGATGGTCATTCTAATAACTGGAGAAGGGCAACCAACCCAGCAATCAGGTTTCATTTAGCTGAGGATAGCACAACAGCTGTCTTTTCCTTTCCTACACACTCAAGCAGAGCTTTCTGTTGTTCCAGTAGTCTCTTGAGCTTGCAGCAAATAGAGCTCCAATGAGCTGGAAAGTCCTGCTTTAGATGATGCTTTGCTGAGTTCTCCCCCCTCCTTCCACACTGCTCTGCACTTCTCTCCACTGCACTGTAACTTCATGTGGGGAAAGGGGCTTAAATGCAAGGGCTAACCCCAGCCTGTTCAGAGCATTTGCATTCAAAGGTGTCTTATGAGAGAGAATCCAAACTCCACACAGAAAACAGAGCCTTTGCAACTCAGTTCAGGTGGTTCTTGCTCAGTTAGGGATGAACTGGTCAGTTCCTGCAGCTCCAGATACCATTCTGAGCAAAAGATACACACAGCTCAAAGGGAGAGGCCTTTCCTGAGGAATATTGCAGCAGTGGAAAGCAAGGGAGGTGAAACCTTTGCCTGGTAAAAACTGTTCTGGCTTCTTTAAAGGCCAAATGAGCCAGAGGAAGCTTTGAGGCAGAGACAGTCTGGCACATGCTCTGCTATAAACACTGAAACTGGGCTGATATTCCCTGGAACTGCTTTGGCTGCAGCAGAATTAAAACTCTTTCAACTGTGTGTTTGCACTTCAGCAGAAAACCATTTCTAGCCTAAATATATCTCGGAATGTGTTATGGTTCCTGACTTCCAGACTGAATACACTTCAGCCAAGTGCCAATCTTGAAAAGTTATCAGCCACTGAGTCTAATATTATCTCAGGTGAGAAATCAGATCTCCTCCACAAAGTCTTAATTTGTCATATTTCTTTCCTTGGTTTTCCAGGCCAGCCTTTTAGGCTATGCATTTGGTCCAGTTTCAGCCCAGGAGCAGCAGGTTTAACAGACCACACGTGAGGCAGGATGCAAACCTCGGAAAACTGAGGGAAGAGGAGATTTTTGGCAGGCACATCTTACCTGAGGCTTGTCCCCACCCAGCTGTCACCTCAGTGACCCAGTTTTCAGTGGTGCCAGCACCAAAACCCCACTGGCTGCCTTCTTCCTGTGGCAAGATTTGGGTCACCCTGCAAGCCCTGCGAGAGCAGAGCTCCTCTGCCAGCCACAGAATGCAGCTCCACCGCTGGAAACCCTTCCCTAACAAGTCTCAGGTGCCCTACCCTACATTAGCCATTTGCAGAACAATTACATGGGTAAATGCTACAAATTGCTAATCCCAGCACGGTTTCCCTTTTGTTTCTTTGCCTCCTAAAATTATCCAACCAGGGAAGTCAATACTTGCAGCACAACAGAATTCCAAACTGCTTCTTTCCTTGTGGTTTTTAATTGCTATTGTGTTGAAAATATAAAGATGGCATTGCAAATTTTTTCTGAAATACTTTCACTGGGAAATACCATTATCTAAATGCCAAGAGCTGAGTTTACAAATGATAAATTTGCTGATGTATCTGAAAGGGAATACATTACCCTAAACTTTTAAGGTAACCCACAGCATTTTTGGGGAGCTGGTAAATCACTTTGCAGCTAGACACAATTGTTGCAGATGTAGCATATCAGATGTTCTGAATGATAATTTCCAAGTGCTTTTATTAAGCCATATGGCTTTTATACATGTTGCTTTTTAAGTATAGCATTTCCAACAAAATCACACAGGTACATAAAACTTGTGTACCAGAACTAGGATATCCTAAAGTGTTTGAAATTTTGGGACTCAGAAACCATTTCACACCTTTTCAGCAATTATCCAGAATCATGAACAGACTTAGTGACTTTCATTAAATAAACATTCACTAATATAAGAATTAAAAACATTTACTGGTGAGTGCTTTTATTTCCATTAGGTATCTGTATTTATTTATCATTGGTCCTAAAATTTCTGAATTTGGGTCTGAGGAGTGTTTCAGGCATGTGACTCCCAGGAGGGGAGATGAACATAACCCCAGGGTATATGGATTTTCTTCATGAATTGAATGTGAAAACTTCAGCTTAGAATATGAACTTCTACTGGCTGGGCAAAGAGTGTAAACCCCGAGCATGAGAACACAAAGCTTCAGCATTAGACTGGCACAGAAAGGGCACTGAACACACAGTAGCATGTAGCTATGTTTAGGGAGACTGTTAATGGCCAATAAATATTTATTTCTGCAAAACCATCTCCACGTAGGAGCCTAACTCAAGCCAAACATATCTGAATCTAAATATGAACATAACCTAATAAAATGTTTTCATTTTTAAATTATACATTGCATTCAGGATTTTAGAATACATCAAAAATTCTCTTTGTTAGCTTGGATTAATATTTTAAAGCTGGAAGTATGACAAGGAGACAAAAGGAGTACTGTAGCAGATTAAACAAAAATCACCCTTGTCACATTAAAATAGCTTTTAGAAATAAAGGGACAGCTGTTCACAGGATGAAAAGAAGTTGGAATAAATGAAACAACTACATGATGCCTTGATAGCCTGATGTATGCACTCCAATGCCACAGATCTCTCTTTGTACAATATTTATATTTGTTTCTCAGTAAGATTAACTGTGTTCTTATTATTCATTTGCATTTATGAGTCGGTTTCAAAACAGCTCTCAGATCCCCTCCACATCTCGGTTTTGCCTCTAAGTGTGATAGGAGAAGAAAAACAACACCTGTGCCCTGCAAAAGAACAGAGTTGCTGCAGAACATAAACTAATGAGAGGTCAGGCCACTTGCTTTTTTCCTTTTTCTTTAAGAAATGGTCTGAGCATGAGCATATTTCCTAATTTTGCTTCTATAACAAAGGAAAAGCTAAAATTTTCTGCAAGTTGCTTTGGATAAGTAAAATAGCCAATGTTCTACCCTGTGACTGCATCTGGTTGCCCAAGAGAATCCTCTAAACCCTGGCACTCCAGGTAAGGATCTCTCACAGCTCAGAGGGCACAACTCCATTAAAAGCCAGCACACAGGCACATGTGTGCAGGGCAGAGAGGAAAATTAACATGTTCTCTGAAACGCAGTTAGATCAAACATGAACCACATTCGTCCCATCCGGGTTGATAACTGGTTTGATTTTAGGGCTAGCAGCTCACCCCAGGAGCTTCCTCAAAGTCAGTGTTTCTGCTCGAGCCCCTCTGCACACCAGCGGTGAATGAGCTGAGGGAAAGTCGAGTTGTCACAGCAAGAAAACCTCAGCAGAGCTTGTCTGCCCCCCAGCTCAGCTGGGACAGCAAAGGTGCCCTGCTAGATGTGTTCTGTGGCTCTCAAAACCCTTCAAACAGCCCTGACACCCACTGCCCAAAACACCCCAAATAGCACGGACACCCAATGTCCAAAACACCCCAAACAGCCCGGATACCCACTGCCCAAAACACCCCCAAAGAACCCGGACACCCACCATCCAAAACACCCCAAACAGCCCAGACACCCACTGCCCAAAACACCCCAAACAGCCCAGACACCCACTGCCCAAAACACCCCAAACAGCCCTGACACCCACTGCCCAAAACACCCCAAACAGCCCTGACACCCACTGCCCAAAACACCCCAAACAGCCCCGACACCCACTGCCCAAAACACCCCCAAAGAACCCGGACACCCACCGTCCAAAACACCCCAAACAGCCCGGACACCCCCTGCCCCAAACACCCCCAAACAGCCCGGACACCCACTGCCCAAAACACCCCCAAACAGCCCGGACACCCACTGCCCAAAACACCCCAAACAGCCCTGACACCCACTGCCCAAAACACCCCAAACAGCCACGGGCGGCTCTCTGCAGGCTCGTGGTTATTTCTGCAATCCCAGCTCGGCCAGGGGGGAATTCTCCTCAGCAGAGCCCCGGCACCACCCTGCTGACAGAGCCGCTGCTCAGCCTCCTCAGCACGAGGAGTTCTGTGCCTGGAGCAGCTCTCGGGGGTTTCTCTCAGGAAGGAGGGAAGTGGCTGCTCTCTGCCCGGCCCGGGGTTGGTGTCCCAGAGCGGGCTGGCAGTGCCGAGGCCAAGGGCAGCTCCCATCTCCTCTGTCCTGCTCCAGCAAGGAGAAATGGGCACGGCCTGGGGGAGCGGGTCTTGGGCAGAGCACTGGGGGAATACTCAGCGACTGAGGCACTGCAGTCTCCTCCCTGTGCCAGGCTGTTGAGTTTTCAGATGGTTTTTACCCTCACAGCAACAAGGCTGGACAGCTCCAGGTAAAACCCCCATCTCTTGAGCACCTACACCATGAACCGGTCGTGTCCTATGTCCCATGCCGGGGGGAAACAATTCCCAGTAAAAGGGATTCTATTCTGTCTCTGCTAGCCACCATTTCACCAGTTTACCCTTCAGAAACATTCCATTTTGTCTGCTTGCAAAATTACTCCTTAGAATATTGATTTATACAGGCAGTGTCTGGCTCTGAACTTATTCATTAGAGAAGGATTAAGGTGGGCAAGAGGAAAAAAACCAACGACATTCTTTGGAGTATATAAGCAGTGTGTTAGAAATTAAGCACCACGAAAGTGAGTCATAGGGTAGAACAGATCGATGGTAAAATTCAAATGAATGCACTTGCCGCTATCAAGTGATCCAGAAATGCTGATTCTCCCTGCAGGGCAAGTGCTGTGCTATAAAGGAAACAAAACAAAAATGAATTTATCATACTGTTCTTCACTTGAAGCAAAGTGTGAATACTTGATAAGAAAAACGTATAAAGTTGAAAAATAAGATTAATGTAAAACAATTTTGCTTTGCTTTTTGTCCTCTTGCTCACAGTGAGCAATGCTCTCTACACATTACTAGTCCACTATAAAACAAGAAAAGTTTGAATGGAAATCTCTAGAGAAGTCTGGAAGGCAGAAAGGGAATAAAACCCCAGCCAACAACAGCCCTGCCTTGCTGCCCTGCGTGGATCCTGCTCCATTCCTGTCTCCATGAGCAGGGAAGGAGCCCGTGTGCTGAGACATCCACACCTCACTGCTACCTGAGACTCCCTAGCAGAGGGCAGCTGAGAACAGACTTAAGGCTGCTTTAAATTCCACCCTGGGACAAACGGGATGCAGGCTGTTCCAAGGCCTGGGGACTCAGAGAGGCAGTGTTGAGTCCTTGGGATTTTTAATACGTTTTTATTCTGCCTCCACTGGAGGTGAAGGCTGACTCAAGACCCTGCTGAACAACTCGGGTGCATCTTTTTGGACACTGATTTTAATGCTTGGAATTATTTTGCTGAAGGACTCTCAGCAAGCGTGTGCCGAAAGAAGAAGGATTAAATAACTCCTGTTTACCTGAGAGATCCCTTCATGGCAGACACAGACCTAAAACCTTGCCATTTCTCTGATTACAGGTGATTTAAGGCAAAACTGTATAAAGCAGCATAGCATGACGTGTGACTGCTCTTACCCCACCATTTCAGTGTCACAGTCCTGCCACATATTTTGGGGAGTAATTTGTCCCTGGCTGATACCCAATGCAGATTGCACCATGCCTGGTGTGTGAATCTCAGTGATTCAGCGAAAGGAACACATGGTAAACAGGGCAGGTTTCTGGACATATTTTCTAAACAGGAATGACAGAATTGTTCTTTGTTGTTTTCAGATTAAACTCTTTTTCTTTGACTCTGTTAGGAGCAAACAGCAGAGGCAAAATGAATCCCAGACTTTTCTGACTGTATCTGCTTCCTTCCATTGAATGGTGAGAATGCATTGCTTCCTTTAGGGCCTTACTCCAGCCTGATGGTTTCCAGTAACACATTTCATGTCACTCCTAGACGTGTCTGAAAATTGTTCCAAGTATTTTCATCAAACTCAAAACAAGCTGAGCTATTTGTAAGTGTAATTTGTAAAAAACAGAAAAAACAAACCAAACAAAAAACCCCAAAACAAACCAACAAAAAACCCCACAAAAAACCAACCAACAAACCCCCCAAAAAACCAAAAAGAGAAATATGGCTTTACTAGCTTGTGGGGCATTACACAAGCAGCTCTAATATGTAAATAGTTACATGAAATATTTGAAAATACTAAGTAAAAATAAAAAGTTACAAAATACTAGAGGTAGGGTTGCAGCTAAGAGGGACCATTTTGATTGTCTCTGCTTCATACCCACAAAAAATCAAGAATCATTCCCACATCATGTCTATACCTCTTGGTTTAATTTGCACCTGCTCCATTGAAATGTTATGAAGAACCTGTTGCACCTTGAGGTACTTTGGAAGCTGCAAATTAAAATACCAGGATTTTTCTAGAGCCAATTGTCATTTGTTAAACCATTTCTCTTCTAGCATAACTGAAGAATATTTTTATAATGAAAAAATTATTTTCCCCAGTTCTTCTTTTTCCAGGGGCAGATATTTTTCTATTCAGTGCTCAGTGTATGATGCAGATTAAAGATCATTTATACAAGAATACTTAATATAATAAATAGCTCAATTAGGAATATTAGTATGAAACAGAACACTAGGTGCAAGCATGTTCTAAATTTTTATGGCTCAAAATTTTGGGGATGCATTATAAACGCTGTGTGGGCTGTTTCTCAGACAGGATGCCTTGACCAGAGCCAAGGAGCAAGAGACACTGGAGAGAGAAATAAGGTGAGAAAATGAATGAGAGGGATTGATTAGTATAGCCACCACATCATATAGGAAACAACAGTTCAGATGAAGGAAAAAAAACCATAAAAATGCAGTTACATGATATTTGTGACCCCTGATTTTCTGCGTGCCTGGGATTGTCCTGGAACACCATACCCTGCTTATCCCCAGTTTTTAATAGTTGATCTACTTAGGAGGGAGCACAAACCAACCCAGTGTAAATAACAGACTTCAAATAAGACCATGGTTTGTCCAAATGAAAGAATCTATAATATATGTATTTTCAAACCTGAAAATAATACAGCAGATACATTAAAGGGGATCTAGCTGTAGTTCAGTCTCCTCTGGGCACGGAGATGTAAACACGCTTGTTCTGCATCACAAATAACGCACCCGATCAATGTTCAGCCTTTGAAACATCCTGAACAAAGTTGCCCTCAGAATGATCAGAGGCAATCACACTGTGAGAGGCTGCTTAAAAGCTTTTACAAGGATGTTCACAGTAGATTTCACGTGGCTTGAATACCTGCTGTGGTTACCCAGAAATGTAGGGATGCTGCTGGATGTGTCCCACTCAGGGTTTGGTACGCCTGCAGCTGGGTATCCACAGAGAACAGATCAGCCCCACGGGCTGATGCTGGAATGCCTCCTAGCAAGACAAATTTTGGAGTTAAACAGGGGCACTAGGCTCAGCAATTACAAAAGAGCGTCCACTAAAAGCAATCTAAATATCTAGATTTCCAGATTACAGAGACACAGAGCCAAGGGCTCTGCTGGCAGTTCAGTAAAATCTGCAAGGGATTGGCCTGCAGCACTCCCAGGAACCACAAACAGTTGCAGAGACGCTCCCTGAGCCCGGGCAGGAGGAGCAGGGATTGCTGACAAATGGGCTTTGTTTCCTTAGACACCCACACTGAACCTGACAGTGCTTTTTCCATTGCATGGGGGGTTATAAACACAAATACCAACACAGCACTGCTACAGCCACGCTTAAATCCAACCCTGAAGTGTCTTCTGGCTCAAGACAGGAACCAAACAGCCCTTCAGAGACCAACAGTGCCGTGTTTTGAAGGATGCATAGTCCAAGCCTGCATTTATTAGAAAATCTGGCCACTCATCCTGCAGCCTTCTAAGATTTGCCAAAGTAAGTTGACTTCAAACAAGCACGATCAGCACTCACTCACTTTGTGTTGATACAAAAGCAGAATTCAGCTCTGTGATATTGCTGCAGTTGGCTCCCACTCTAGTGCATAAAAAATTATTGATCAATTTGCAGACCACTTGGAGAGGCAGCCTGAGGAGCTGAGCATGAGATAGCCACAGAAAACATGACACTTCCATAGATATTTTAAAAGAACAAAGAAAGGTGAATAGATTGTGTAATAGTAACCAGTAATTTAAATAACATTTAGATTTAAATAATAAAAAGATAGAACTTTAAGGTACAGAGAAACTTCTTCATAAAGGGGAAAGAGAAAGAGACCTGTCCTCAAAATTACTATTAATTACAAAAAGCTTTTCACCTTTAAGGATAACAGCTGAAGAAATGCCAGACCCTTTTGTATCTACACTATTTAAAAAAACCAGGAAGAATACTCATAAGCTTAGACAGTCAAACCTAAAATCTTGACCATAAGTGGGAGCAACACTAAATCCTCCCCTGAAGTTGGTTTGGCCTTGCTGTTTTATTCATGACAACCAGAAGTTATGGGTCAATTACAGAGTTCATAATCCAATGCTACAGTTATACAGAAAGATGAGATATTTCATTCATTCTGCCTAAAATTGACTTTATACAGCATCAGTTATTCTAAACATTGCAACATCCAACTCGATATATCAGATTCTGTCATAACTACCAAAACCACTCAGTGCTTCCTTCAATAAACCTCCTTAGGTAATTTATTCCACAAGTTCTAAAACCCATTTAGACCTTTGCATCACATCTCACTGCAGATTCTTCTATGAATTAAATACTGTCCTTTCTTAAGGTGAGAAGCTGCTGCTCTGACTACACAGACTTTGTTCAGTGGAGGTTGAGAAACTTCATGGCCCTGAATCCCAAATCCATTTGGATGTCAGACAAAAATACTGCAGGAGCCAGGCAGGAGGCCTTGGTGCTCTGAGCAGGTCACATTCCTGTGAATGTCTGAACAGAGTAAAATTTATAGACCCTCATTTTCTTCTGCAGGAGCTTATCAGAATAGTTGGTGTTCAATATTTAACATCTTCCCCCTGCCAAATTTACACTTAGGTTGAAGGAATGTTTTAAATAAAACTTTGATGTACATATTATCAGTGGGAGGGAATAGAAAACAAAAGCTGTCGAGATGTTAAACCTTAAACACATCACTATTTCTTGTTGACTACCTTTATGTCCCAAATTTTGTACTCAGGATAGCCAGAGGCTGTAACCTCTTTGTGTAATGCATTATTTCTTTCTTCTGCTTTCAGAGTTTTTTCAACTGATTTGAGAGAAAAGCAATTTTTAATGTTTATTTTTCTTTTCCCTCAAAGACAATGTATTTTTTTTATATTCAGTAATGATTTTCGACATCCAGACTTTATCTTTAATGTGCTTATTTCCCTTATATTTACTTTCTTGTTTGTATTATGTAGAAATTAAGGTTGGTTAAATAATTCCTAATTTTTTATTCATTAAAAAAAAAATTTTTTCACCCTTTATGAAATACCCTTAGAAAGAGAATCCTACATGTCTTTGCAAGAAACATTTGAAAATATCCACCAGAGAAAAAGAGACATTGCTGATAAAGTTTCCCAGGTCATAGGTACCACACCAAATCTTTAAATGCCTGATGAAATTAGGTAAAAACGTCAAACTTCCATCTGGGCAGTTATAAAGCCCTAAAATTCTGATACTATGGCAAAGTTTCTTCCCTAGCTGCAAATTCTCAACAGCAAACACAAAGAGCTGCATAAGCAGGAGCCAGATGAGGATCCCTCAGATGATTGTGTGAGCAGAACAGAGAACACAGTGACACCAGAATTACTGTCACTGATCAGGGATGAGCTGCTGTGACCCACTGAACCTGTGCTTTTGCTTTTTTTTCGTTTATGCTTGCCAAGGTTGTCTCCATCCTGCTTTAAAAGAAAGATAACAAAGATCTTCAAATGCTTGAATGGCTGTAATTTTCTACATAGAACCTATAATAGTATAAAAGAACTAATGTGCAGTCTGAATAGGTAAAGGAGAAAAATAAAATAAATTGGTCTAGCAACATTTAAATGATGGCAAATGTAAGTTTAATATAAAACCATATTAGAACAATTGAGATTCACGAGAGGCTGATTTATTATTTATATAACACACTAAAAGTTATCTGTAAAGGAAATTGTGTAATATGTAGTAAATTAGACAAAGCTGCACTATAAATTGGGATTAAATCTTAAACTGGTTTTAATATTTAATGTGCTATCATGCCTCACATTTTCAATAACGCTTGTTCAAAGTTCAGGAGGAAGTGTGAAAGCAGACCGAGGAGGAGCACTTGCAAACCCTTGCCTCCTGATGATGCAAATTAAATCAGATCATCCCTTAATTGCCAAAACCAGACAAAAGTAGCACAGATCCTGTGCTGAGGACCTGGTCCAAAACTCACCAGGGATACTGGAAAAACTCTCGTTAAACCCAGCAGAGTTGAGGTCACAGTAACTGCACAGGGTGCAAGGAGATGAGTCCTTGTGCACGTGAGAATGCATTTCTTAAGTTAAAACTTGTTTATTTGTGGAGTTCCACAAAGGTCCTGGGGAACACTGATTTCAAGGGTATTGACCTGCATGGCTTAGTCCTGCCTCAGACATTCAGGTTCTGCACTACTGTGAAAAAACAATTGTCTCACTTACAGTCTGTGGCCTTAACACACTGTGCAAAGAGAATAAATCCAAGTCCTTGACCGACAAGGTTTATAACTGAAGATGTCAAACAACAGGCAGACAAAAGCAGGGACAGTTCAAGGAAACCATGACACAGCTTTGGTCAGCACTTCAGGCAGAGATCTCACACGCTGGCAGTCTGACTCCCCCAGGAGAGCTCCAAAGAGGAAATGGCTTTGTTTCACTCAGGGGTAGGGGCAGTCTCAAGGGCAACGTGGAAAAGGCACCAAAATTCTCCCTCTACTCTATGGGGCCGTTGTCAGGCTGGGGGGATGTCAAGCTACAACCTCTTCATTCTAGAAAAAATGGGATACAGCTTTACAAAGGGAAAACGGTTAAAAACTGGTCCAGTGGAGAAGATAAATTACAGAATCTAAGGAAATATTTCAGCAGCAATAATCTGAATGGAAATGAGTGGGTGACACGGCTGGAAAAGATCACAGCAGAGGATTTGCACTACTAAGCAGGACACAAAATGATCCTTTACCTGCACAATACTTAATTTACAGACCACTAAAGTCGTATAATAGGTATTCTTTATGAAATCACTGGTAAAATATAAATATATCTGTGCATATGAGCAAAGAGATGTCAGGGTAAAAATACTACATATTTCAACTCTTCTCCATCATGTTAAAATGCCAGATGTCTAAATGTATGAATATGCTGAATCCAGTCAGGCCAGTCTCTCTGACAGTGGAATATTTGGATGGTTCCACACTAAACCTGTTCTCTGCCTGTTGTCTGGACAAACCCACAGGAGTTTTGTTTGAGTTTATGTTGACTTCAGCAGTTTAACTCCTCTGCACTGCTCTGTTTGATGCCCATCACTCCCCTAAAAGCATCACAACTGTGAGTGGAGCAGATTTTAAAAGAAATGGTATAATTTGCAGCTTAGACTTCACTAATCTTTTTTAAGGCTAATGTGTTCTGCACAAGAAATAATGTTTAGTTGTCTGGAATGTTTTGAGCTGCTTAAAACACCTAATTGTCATGTTGATGAATGTAAAGTAGGCACAAGGCAGATAAATGTGGTCCATGGTGAATTGGAATTACAAATGGTAATACTTCCTAGCACTGCTGCTGTAGGAAATGTAGATTTAATTATTATTTTACTTTAAAAGACATTGTTTTGCACAAGAAAAGGTCTCCTTATCTGCATGAACTTCAGACTGCTGAGCTAAGCAGTGTGGCTGCAGTTTTCCCTGAAGGACAAAGGAGACCCTCCATCAACAACCCTTATGGGGACACAGCTTGGTCTGTGGTCCTGCTTGACTCTCTCCAGCTCCTGCAGTTTATTTCTTCATTATCTTTAAAACTAGAGTTTGTTCGTGGCTAGTTATGATTCAGGTCAAACGCGACACAAATCCAAAATTATTTTGTATTGGTGGCATACTGACTGTACACTATTAGTGCAATATCTGGGCCTAAATAAACAACATGAAAACTTACATTACCAAAAAAGACAAATATATAGGAACAAAAACCCAAAAAGAACCCACATCCTCCCCTTGAATTCATTTTGGAAACCAGTCCAATTTTCCCCCAATCCCAATGTCAGTAAGAGTTTTAGGCATTACACTAAATAATTTTTTTCATTTATAACAGCCTCTCTCTTTACAGTTCCACAATCATATAGCTTCTAGATTGTTCTTGTATCTTTGCCTATCTCCCGTCCCAGCTTTATTTCCATCCTTGTTACAAATATCTGAAAGCCAGCAGCAGTGTTTGGGAGTTGGCCTGACTAGGCTGCTTTTTATTATCTAGCAAAACTGGTGAAAGATGTGAGGATGAGCTTAATTCCCAAAACTATCCAGTCACTTTATCTGTTGTTGAAAGGAAAGTGATACATTCTTGGATCTCAAGGGAAAGGTAGATTAGAAAGTAAAGATTTCCATGAAAAGCACATCATTCTCTCTCTGCACTTTCAGAATCCACGTTTCTCAGGAATGTATTTATATTTTTTTCCCAAAGAATATTGGAAGTAAAGGTTTATCGATTTCTGAAAAGCACAGACTATGAAAGAAACCGCTGTTCTTCTTTTTGCTAGAGACATCTGATGTTCAGAAGGTAAAGGGTAATAAATTAGAATTCCAGACGTTTTCTGCACCTGCTGCCTCTGGCCTCAGTCCCAGGATAAAAACAACAACAACTGAAATCATCCCTAACAGCACGAGCTTGACAGCCGTGGGGAGCAGACCCACTTGTCACTCACACAACATCTCCCCTGTAATGAACCGTGCTAAAGATTTCCCTGCAGACTGGGATTCCTCTCCAGCAGGGCACCAGGTGCACAGGGCTGCAGGACCAGGCCTGACACAGCTCCACTGACTTCAACATTTGGCTGGAAAAATCACACAGGGTGGAAATCAGGATACAGCTCCAGCTCTGCTGGGCTGTGCTCGATGCACAACTACAACCACAGAGCCTCTCCTGGGGGAGAAGAAACCCTGGGAGTGCTCCTGTGTGTGTTTATTCTCCAGATCAGCATCTGAAAATCCCTCTCACTGCAGATCAAGGATGATAGGATAGGCAAATAGTCCATTTAGATATTTTCAGGTGTGTCTCTCTCTATACTTTTACCACTCTCTTGGAAAAATGTAGCTCAGATAAATGTAAGCCAGTCTCTCTCTGGAAGAACACACTCTGAAATATATTTCTGGTGCTGATTATAAGCTAAGAATAATTTATTTAAAAAAAAATCTCAGTAAGAACATATCATTATATGAAAAACAATATGATTTCCTGCTTGGTATTATTTTTATGAGTTCCATTCTTTCTTAATAGAAACTTGAATAAAAACTGGTCTGGCCAAGCCTCTTATTTTATTTCTTTTATTGTAACCATTAAATCAGCTTTCATTTCATTACTCTAATTGTGCCTGGGAGCAGCAACTGCCACCTTAAGGCACATAACCTAATTTAAAATGCTCACAGCTCATTCCACCTTAAAATATATTGCAGTACTTAGGTTCAGCACAGCAGGTCAAGCTATACAACAGCACTCTGGTGATCAGAGGACTTTTTGGCAGTTAAATCAGGAGAAAGACTGAGGCAATCCAAAAGAAGAGTAACATTTCTCTTGCTTAAAAGATACACAGAAGTTGACATAACCATTTTTTATTTGTACCTTAAGTGTCTCCAGAGGATTCTTATTTAGGTAGAGATTTCTCACATAAGGAGCATTTCTTGGCACAGCACACAAACATCTAATTCACTGGGATGATTTTTACTGTGGGGATTATACATGTAAAGAGCCACCTTACTGGGCTGGGAGGGGAAAATCCATAATGATGATGTAGCTGCCTGTTTGTGCTACTTGTGTGGGCCTTTCTCCCATTGTTTCTGACTGTTCTCAGCCTTTATCTAGTCCAGGTCTCCCTGTAAACTGCATATTCCCCCTATTTTATTTTTTATTCCTTTTATTGATGGGGAAGTGAGACACACCACAATTAAACAACTACCTGACATTACGTAGGGGTGCAAAGACAGAGCTGGAATTTAAATTTGGGTCTCCTCCTTCCCAGGTGAGTGCTCCATGTAAAAGGTGCTGTTGCAGCTACTCCTCCTTTCCTCTCTCATTACACAGTGAGCAGACTCACATTCCCTACAGCAGGATTTCCAAAAGACTTTCCCCTGGCTGAGGGATTCCAGCCCCTGTAAAGGAGGCCATAAACTTTGCTTGAGGAGATGTGGGGCAGATCTTCATTAGCAGGATGTGCAATTACAAACCTGAGGTGCTGTAAGGTGCAAACCAACATTTCCAGTCTCGAAGATCTACAGACAGCCCAGGAGCACATCCCACCCACCTGAAATCCCTGCCTACAAAGCTCTGCCAGCCAGTGTCTGGTCCCTGCTGGACCACAAGGAGCCAGAAAGGAGACAAATCCATGAGGGGAATCAGGATTCGTGTGAGGTGCAAGGTCCAAGGGAACTCAGTACAAACAACTCAAATACCTGTAACCTGGTTGTGTGCCTTGGGAGCAGGAGGGACATTTTCCTTTGTCTTGCAGTGAACCAGGCTGATGGGACATAACTCCCCACTCTCCTCTGGAGGCAGCAGCTAAGGAGCTGCTCATTTCATGAGCTAAACAGACCCTAATTGCACCTCCACACCAGAGGCACTGATCAAGGACCAAGCAGTCCCTGGACTGGACATCAACAATGAATTCTACTTATGAAGCTGTTTTAAATATGAGAAAACAAGAGATGGATCACCCCATAATAATCCTACTTTGATGGTGCAACATCTCTGTAAGTATTTGCATAAACACATATTTACATATTTCTAGATACTCACATGTCCCACCCATCTATAAAACAGATTCTCAGGACAAGTACCCATCCTTTCATATATGTGTTCAAAAAAAGGCAAAATACAAATTTTAAAACTTCCTCAAACCTTTTTGCAGATATTTTTAAAGAAGTTTTTCCCCTTCAAACAAATCAGCATATTTTAAAAATGCTTCAGTTGAAGTGTCATTGATAAAATACTCCAGGCTGGGGAACTTCACTATGTGATAAGAATGACTTAGCTGTGAGCTGAGGCATCCCAAAATGACAGTTTTCAGAAAACCCTGATTCTGTTTTCATAATGTAAATGAGATGATTGAGTGGCATATGGTTATCCCGTTGTTATGACATAGCTGTGTGTATTTTCTCTGCATCAATAAAATTAGAACTTGAAAAAAGCTCTCATTTAAACTGGAGCATGAACAAAGCCCTAATTTAAACACATCATCCATATAATGTGCAGGGATATAGATATACATATGCATCACCCTGATCCACATTACAGCTGACATCAACCTGCTTCAGAGGTAAGGACACCACGGGTCACTGGAGAGCCACAGTGATTGCACCAGGCACACTGCTGCTCCAGGACCAGGTCATGGACATCACCTTTACTCACTGCAGGAAGGTGAAGCCTTCATCTTGGCATCATTTGGTTTGAATTCCTGATTATTAGGAGCCTGACTCTCAATTGTTGTGTTTCAGTCTTGGAATTGTGTTTCACAATAGTGCCAAATTTAGTGAAAATACTTGCAGTGCTTGCCCTAAAATATTTTGGATCCCATCCTTTGATGAATTTTTCATTATTTTTACAAAGTGCAACAGCCCAGGTAACAAGGACACGAACCTGTTGCCTCTCTAGGTGCTTCAGGGGCAGAGGCTCAAAAACCTGCCACAATTCCACCACGTCTGCACAAGTGCTGTAATTTTGCTCTCAGGATGAGGGACACGGGCATCTCCTGCCACCTTTTTGTCTGCATGCTCAATAAAAACAATTTTAACAGAGAATTGCAGTACTAAAACGAGTGGATCATTAATTTTTGAGTATCTTCCCTAGACACTATCTGAGCAGCTCTGGAGCAGAACACAAACATCTAATCCACGAGGATTAATTTTTACCACAGAGTATTACATATGGTGAAATGTGTCACATAAAATCTTTGTGATGCCCTGGTGGGACGAGGGCTTTGGAGAGAATGCTTGTTTTGAGAGTTGTTGGAATATAACTGAAAAATGACTTTACCTGAAAAGGCAGATGAGAGACAAAGGCTTTTAGGCCACATTCAGGCAGGACTGGCAATCACTCAGGAACTGGCTGATGGCTCCTGTGATGCAGTGACTTTTTTTGTGCATATTGGCAGCTTCCTTCTAAACTCAACTTTGTAACCCAAGTCTCCAGCATGTTTAGAATTGCAGATGTGTGTTCTGAGAATTTGCAGTGTTTGCCAGAAAGACACTATATGATATTAGCACAGTTGGTTCTGAATTATAAACCCAAATCTGATGTTCTATGACTCACAGCCTCAGGAAAGAATTAGATGAATATCTCATAAGGGGAGAGACACTGCCTGAATATCGTTATAGTGGAGATATGCTGAATAATAACCATTATCTCCATATGACAAGCTACCATTCTATTTAGGATCTGGTGTGCAGCTATACAAGCAGAGAATGCCACAGAGATAGCCATATCTGAATTATCTTTAATATACCTAGAGTGCCAGAAATCAATGGAGCTGCAGCAGCAGCACCTCACTCATGGCTTTTTCTTTCAGTTCATGTCCAGGATGCCTCACTGACACCCCTGGACAGTCCACTCTGAAATCCAGGCTGTCCCAGCACTTCCAGAGTTGCCAGATAAAAGCTGTCCCAGGTATCCTGCTTGTGCTGTAATCACCCCTCTGGTCACAGCTCCAGTTTGGAACCAGCACTTGAAATATGGAGGGTATTTACCAGAGCCTCAGGATAGCTGGCCTTTCATTTAGATAACCAGCACTTAATTTCCATGTACATCTTTCTTGTAATAAAGTCCCTCATGGCACCTAAAAACAATTGGTACAACATGACTGTGGCCCCAAGTAGATCTGAGAGGAATTTCTGTAAATAAAAATATTTAGAAAAGTCTGAGTCATGTCACAGACTGGTTGTTTTTAAACCTAGAGCGACCTTATTTTCAGGGTTTCCAGGTTCCATCATGTGCTAGGATTTCTAGGATTTGCACTGGGTATTCCTCTCTCTTCCAGGACTTAGGAGCATTAGAGTTGGCTTCAAGAACTTTAAGTAAACTGTGTCCAAAGAATTACAACAGAGAAGTGAACAACAGCTTGTGGCACTGCAAGACGTGTGGTCCCATGTAAATCAATCTGCTCCAAGCATCCCCATTATAATTCTTTTTGAAAGGCCCAATAAATGCTCGTATAAACTGATCATAAATCACAAATCCTTTAATGACTTACAAGAGGACACTGCTTTGCATGGGGAGGAGCTGTGCTTCCATTTGGCTGACTTTACTGCCTAACTAGGCTCACATCTGGAACAGCAGGATTTATGGCACCTCCAGGCCATAATTCTGTTAAAGTAACATGGAAACAGCTCCTTTTGTTGTGCATCTCTAGGAGAGGCCCACACCAAACAGCTCAAGAGTAGCTGGGTTGCTCCTCTGACTACAAAGTACTTCTCATTTCTCTTTTCAGAGAAACCTCATGACATTGTCCTCAAATGTCCTGAAGTTCAGCAGCAGGATGTAATAGCAAATATCAACATTCAAATAACACAATTTGCTCTATTTAACACAGTAACACTCAAAATTCCTAACAGAAATGGAATACTCATGGTACCCTGGTGCTACAGAAATACACAATGTAAGGTTTCTTTTTTCTGGAGAGATTTTGTGTTCAATAACCCAAGAGGCCAGAGATTGGAAGAGAAAACATGAGTTAATTTGTGTTTGGTGGATTTGAGGGATGGTGTGGTATTTCAGCACTGCTTACCTCTTACTTCCTTCCACCTTTCCACTTCTTTAGTCCATTTCCTTATTGGATTCACGGTGAATCTCTGGCTTAATCTTTGTGAACAGGAGAAGGACAATCCTGGAACATTCACTCACTTGCCCTCCAGTTTCTGATCACAATTATCATAAGAAGAGAGGGAGCTGTAATAGAAAAGGGTGTGTTTTAACAAATATCCAGCATTTCTGGCTCTGTACTTTTACATCCCTGGAACCATTTCTAGACTATAACCAGGAGAAGTTTGTGTGCTAATGCTTGCAGATTTGGCTTGTGGAAAGTGCCTCCATAAACAGAATTATCCTTTAAACATCATTCTCTCTCCTTCTCTTCTGAGCAGCATCTTTCATTTTTCACAAGGTGCAAAAAGAACCTACTTACGATAATGTCCTTTTGCTCCTCTAGAAAAGGAAACTCTTAAGCCCCTCCAGCAAAACATGTCCCTATTTAACAAGTAACTGAATAAATGCAAATTCCATGGAGCTTTGCTTAATGGGACAAGCAAGTACTTCAGTTCAAAGTTGGGGAAATCACAGATGCTAACTTAGAAATGTTCCTTTCCCCTGAAGTTCAGCTCTGCACAGAATCAAGGAAGTAAAATCAGCTAGAAAAGATATACACAGATTTTTTTAAAAAAGCAAACCCAAACCTCTCAAAATTTGAGATGTAACAAACTATTCTCAGATATGTATATAGATAAAGTGATTTTTAACTAAATGGCAAGACAGACATGCCTTTCCATCAAAAATTAGGCTGGTGTGGAAACACTGAGTGCAGCAGTGCTGATATATCACAACTTGCAGGCTTTGCCAGTCCCAAACTAACTACAGCAAAGCCCTCATGACTCAAATATTAAACTTCCAGAAAAGCTTTTGTTTCCTCCCATGCTGCTCACCTAAGCAGAATGATTGGTAAACATCTCCAAAGGTCCATCTGCTCGTTCCCTTCAGAGCCCTCCTTAATCTCCAGTGCCGTAGTGGACCCACAAAACCAGTGACAGCTTGAATTGGACAGCTCAGCATCGACACTTCTGCATTACAGCCTAAGAAATATTGTCTCCTGGGCTATTCACTCTCCTACATAAGCAGCTGTGGTCTTCTTGCTTCTCCTGAGAATGCAAGATTTAGGGAGAAAAAATGGGTTTTTTTAACTACACTTCTTCAGTACAAAGCACCTGAAACATGAAAGCAGTAGCACCAACCTCCAAAATATCTCATTTCTTACTGCAGTCAGATCTGAGAAGTTGTAATGACTTTGCTTCCTGCACATAGAGGACAACCCCAAAAGCACAAACAGCACCTCCACTGTGGTCTACAATGGGTGCCAAATGGCAGTGTTCAAATCCACTTGCTTCCAACATTATTCCTTGGTTGGGATCTCAGGTATTATTTTGAGGCTCAAAGCAGAAATTTCAGGGCCCAGAGAATATACAGTGTGTAGTAGAGAGCTCTCCAGAGAAGTGTGGCTTCTGGAGCAAGGGGAAAACACGACCCTAAACATTTCTAAGGGACAAAACAAATGGTGGTGAAGTGGTAACAAGATTTAGTTGGATAGAACTAATTACTCATGGTAGGGGATGAGAACAAGGGCTTGCTTTGGCAATAAGTGAATTTACTGAAAACAAGAACAAGTAATAAGCCTAAATATGGGCTTGATTAAGGGCAAGATTTTCAAAATTCAATGTATGGAAGTAATTAGACAGAAAATTGGAACAGAAAAAAGGCACCAAGTCACTTGGAAACACACGACATAAAAAAGTAGATTTTCCTTATGCGTGACATACACAGTGGACCAAAGCTCCTATTTTCTGATCAATCTTGCCTTATCACAAAGACATTTATTTTCTAGTCATGAATGACTGGATTCAATTACAACACAAGCTCACCTGTCAATTAAATTGAAACAGAAACTCTCCCGACATTCAGAAGTGTTAAAAATCACCGAGTACTACCAGCAGTTGCCATGCTTAAAACTGTTCACACACAGCCACAGAATGTATTCTGTTGCTGAATTATTGTAAAAGGTGAGTTTCTATTACCTTGTGGTGGTTAATTTAAAGGAAGAAAAACATTATAGTCCTTTCTAAAGTCTAAGGATTTAGTTTTTTTAATTCCAACAACAAATATTGCAATAGCAGTACAATGTAGATGTGCAAGAGTATGATGAATCATTGAGCGACTTAACAGTCACTTTTCATCAACACTTAAAAGCTGCCAATTCTTTAAGTTTACTTACTTAACCTGCCATTCCATCCAGTCTAGTGAAGCTTTGCTGATGCCTCAGCTTAGTTTACCTTGCTTAAGTGGAACTTTGCTACATTTAAATACACCAGCTCTTGCTCGTAGCTTATTTCACATCACAAAAAAAAAAAAGTGAAATCCTGTTCATACCTGTACTCTGAGTACAATATTTCTTATGAACTAGGTCTTTCAGCTGTACTAAAACAACTTTTGAATGTCCCCTGGAGGAAAGAAATATTAAAATTTCATTTCTCATGCTTTCTACAATCCACAGAAAGTGCACTACCAGTAGTGGAGATTCCCAAGCCAAGACCAGCCCTTCAGCCCCCGATGTGTCCCTCAGCTGCCAAGGTCCCATGCCCAGGCTGTGCTGGTGCTTTTTTGTGGCAGGAGCTCTTTGCCCTGCTCCTGCAGAAGGAATGCTCTTGGCTCAGTCTGTGATGCTGAGGGAATTCCCTTTAACGTGAGCAGGGATTGCCAGGGATGTGCCAGTGGAAGCTGGCCTCTCATGGGAAGCTTTCCCCTCAAATAGCATGAGGATATTGGAACTTTACTCGGATTTCTCAGCTGTCAGGAAGCAGAGCTCGAATTCCCTGGTTAACAGTTAGTGCTAACAGATAGACAGTGGGCCTGGAAAGCAGACTGATGTTAAACTGCTTCGTGTTTGTGCCTTCTTTAAAAGCAGACCACCAAAAAGGTCACTTCACACTTGACTCTTTTTCATTAGTTTTGCATTTAGCAGGATTGTTCTTTATTCCTTCCATTCCTCTATTGATCCAGGGGGAGAGGAGGCGCAGAGGGAAAATGACAAATAGGCTGCATTTGTCCCTTCCCTTCTGTCATTTGTTTCACGGGTAAGTGAGTAGAAATGAAGACAGCGTGTTCCACAGCGAGTGCTGAGAGCACAGAACATGGCCTCCAGCTAGAGCACAAATAATTTCTATGCATGATGAATCCTTTCAATAACAAGGGCCCTGCTAATGCAGGATCAAATCACAGTCATTAGCTCTTGGCACTGCTCTTAAAATGATATAGAAATCCAAGCAGCATCCAGCCATGCTCCTGTAGCACACACACTAGCCAGGACTTCAGCTGGCAATTTACTTTTCTCATCAATGTGCTGGTATAATAAGATTTAAAAAAAAAGCCATCTGATAGGATAAACTCCTCTTAAACAATAACCTGCTTATGGAAATGATGGATCATTCTGAAATAAGGGGCTGTGGTGTGAATCTATTGATGGATGAATTGATTCTGGGACTATTTCAAGACCCATGGCCCTGTGTGATGGATGATTTCCTATGGCAGGTAACAAACTATTGAAACAAAGCCATGTATTCTAGTTCTTCTGATTTTCAGTCACCAGTGCCTTTTGAAACCATGGTACTCACAGAAAGAGTCACACTTACTACAGCAAAAATGCTTTCAAACTGAGTTCAAGCTTTTTAACCATGATCCAGAAGCTTCACAGAGTCATTTAGAAGTATTTCTTGTTGCCTCAAGCCATCTTTTTCTTTTAGTTCTTTTGTACTATTATTTTTACATAGGTAGTAGTTATATCCCTAGTCTAATTTATAATACTATTATTCAGTATTTGATCAATTGAAAAATTTTATTAATATCCTGAAACATGTAAATTACATATTCTCTTAAAATCCCCAAATAATTACTTTGCCTAAGTGAAGAGAACATAGTATTTTATTTTTAAACAGCACTTTCTTGCAAGATTTTTTTTTATTTACACTTGCTTTTAGTAACTTTGCATCCATAAAGATATTTTACATTTTATTCTTAATGGATTTTTTAATGAAAAGAAAACCAGTAATTAGTAAAGAATTCTACTTAGATGGATGCTTCAGTACTCCCTGTGTTACTGTTCTTTAGGGAACAGTGCATGGCAAAATAGATACTATTATTTTATAAATGAGGTTCACAGAAAATTAAACTTCAGCCCGTGTTTCACATTCTCTCAGTCCCGATAAGGGATGTCCCCTGCCCCCTGTATGTATTTTTGGCAGTTTATCCACTCTAACAATCACAACTGGCATGAATCCTCGCAGCGCTGTTGGATTTGCTACTTGGATGCAGCACTGAGACCACGGGTCTGTCACTCTGTCACCGGAGTTTGTCCGGTTGGAATGGACCCCGTTTGCTGCCCAGCTGGGCTGTAGAAGCGCTGGTTAATGAATTCCCTGCGGTGCCAGCAGGACAGGGAGCAGGGCCAGGCTGCCCACCCCGTGTGCACAGAGCCCCTGAGAGCAGCTCAGGGCCTTTGCTGGCGTCTGCTCAAACCAAAGGAAACCCAACAGTGAAATTAGACTCTGACAAAAAACCAAGGAATTCCAAAAATCCTCGAGGCTTAGCTGACTCCAGGAGCACCATTAACATGAAAAACCAGATTCCTGAAGGAGGCTCTACCAGTGGTGCACTCTGGTTAAATGCAGCACAGAACACGCTGCTGCTGCTGCTGAGGTCTAGAAAACACCATCAGATGCTCAGATTTGACTAGCCCAGACTGAGAGATGACAGCCAGGCCAAAATTCAACAGCATCAGAGATAAAAGGTTGGTGCAATGGCCTGCTGATACCTTTCCCTGTTGTTCTCTGAATTCCACATAAACGCAGTGCTGACGCAGCCTGCATCAAACTAAGCCAAAAAAGAGGATCAAGAGGGATAATACTTTAAGGTTGATTCAATACACACTTCTTTTGAAAACAAGTTTTTAGGATGCTGCCATACAATCTCCTCTGGAAGAATGTATGTTTTCTTCCAAACCTATTATGCTGACTTTCTATGCAACCTTGATTAAAAATAGAATACATATTTTGGAAGCAAATTCCAAGTGCTTTTCATATCTGCAAAGAAAATGTAATTATTTTTTAAATGCCTTGACTTTTTCTTCATCCAAAAAAAACCGCATAAGCCACCCACCTTAAATGCTACATGATGACTCACCTCACTGCTAAAGTTATAAACCAACTGGACATCATTGGTGACAACATCTGAAAACATCTGTGCTCCTCCTTCTGGGATTTACTACAAAAACTGATCAGTACAAGAGGACTCTAAGCAGCAGAAGGGAAATGTGGTGCCTCTAGACAGCTGATTGCACATTTGTGTCTAATGACAAAGCTTATAGAGAAATATAACCACTTTGTTATTTAGGAACATTGGATTCTCTTCTGGAAAACACCTTAGCAATCACTATATGTAGCTTCCTCTGTTGCAAGCTACCATATTTTACGTGTTCCCTGTTATAAACCAGAATTAATTTGCTGTAATGTAATATGAAGATCAAAATTAGAACAATATTTTCATCTTCTCTTCAGTCAGTTTGTTTCATCTAAAAGAAAAATCACAGCTTGAGCTGTGTAATCTCAGCCAAAGATAAATCTCAGTTTATTATGTATCAAGACTTCCTGGGAAGCCATTTGGCTGAATTAAGCTCATCCTTCCTTTTTTGTGACAACTCATGTCATGACATTAAAGGTCATGTTCCTTCCTTCCTGTCACTTTAAATTATGCCATCAATATCAAGAAGTGATTCAACAGAGAATGTAATAAATGCTACAGAATTATTAAAATCATGCTAGGTGGCTGCTTCTCATACATTTCTGCAGCTCCTTTTATGATTTCAGCTAACACTTTGCATTCTTACCAGGAAAAACAGGTGCCTTGAATATAATAGGAAATAAGCTGAGGATTCAAGTCTGGGGAGGAGGAGTAACTCAAATTCCAGTCACGCCATGCCCATAATCACAGCAATAGCACCACACACGCATTCATTAAGGAAACATTCAGTTACCCTCTTTGCAATCGCGTTTAAAATGATTTAGCTCAACACTCTATCCCCAAAAGCATACATCTGGACTAAAACAAGAAATAAATAATTTAAAGGGATACATGTTTATTGAAAACATTTGCATCTGACTCAATCAAGTGCTTAGTTGGTACTTTTCAGTCTCACTATTTTACTTCCATCTTGTTCTTTGGCTTTTAAATGAGAAATTTAGGTTTCCTTTTTCAAACAAAGCACCTTTCTGTTTCCCCACCTGCTGGCAGAGAATCCCAATCTCCTGGCTAGGAGATGACTTGGAGTTCCCCACCAGAAACACAAATTGAAGGAATAATCCAACTGTGAACACACCATTTATGTTAATGGTTGTGAAAAACCAACCTGGAGAATTAACTGCCACACAGCAGCAGAATGCTGCTCCCCTTGTCGGAGAAAGCAGTAAGAGCTCTGGGAGAAGGAAATAAAACAATATATTTTTTAATGTAGCTGCAGATTGAGATACGGCTCTTTTCCACAGGTTTAATTAGTATGGAGGCAGAGATTCCCACTTTGTAATTTCTCTTCCTTAATTGATTCATATTTCTATTTTTGAGTTAAAGTTCCACACCCAACTACACACATTACACATCACAGGAAGCAGAAACAAAATCATTTGAAGAACAGCTGAGCAGCTCACTGCAACATGGATGGAGGTGACTAAAGAATTTGTTGTTTAAGTAACATGAAATACCCATAACAAGGGCGTGGAGAGCAGGAATATCAAGCAAGGAGAACCTTTCAGTAGCACTGGAGTTGGAAAGGCCAGGGGAAAAGTAAAAAAGAACTGACTGAAGAGCACAGCAGTGAAAAGAGGGGTGAGAGGAGGGGAAGGGGAAAGAGATGAGGCAGCAGGACAGAGATTAAAGGCTGCCCCAGTGATCTGCAAAATAAAACTTCACACAGACATGACACCTGGAGTCCACCTTGGCCAAGGGGCTCTCAGCTTATGCTTTTCAAATAAGTGAGGTCTGGTGGCCCTTCTTGCCTCTCCCACCTGGAACTACATTTTTTTTTTGTGCCTGCAGCTTCCAGCAGGATTTCTACCATGTGCTGAAACACTTCTCTTACCCTTCCCTTTGAACACAGGATGGATCTTCCCACCTTGCATTTTCACTCCTCCAAGACTGGTGGTAGGGATGGACACATTCAGTACTGAGAGCCACTTACTGCAGCCCCTCCTGCTGAACGCTGGAAGGAAAAACCAGCACAAGAAACCTTCTCACTGCCTCTTAGCCAATTTCCACTGTTTTAACCCCAATGACAATCCTCACCCTTTCCCTCTGCAGATGAAAGTCCAGGATTTCTGGGGGAAAGTTTGCCTCAGACAAAGAACCAGACAAGACAATTTGGCTGTATGCATTCTGAGTTGTGTTCTTGAATATCTCTGAGCATCCAACTTCAAATTTAGTTGTCTGAAGAACAAACTGGAAGAGCTATATAGGATAGACATTTCATAATCAACTACAAATATTCTAAAATATCACAATATTGATCAAAGAGGTAGATAAAATATTTTTAAATGTAGCTTGAAATTCCATTTTATATCCAGAAAGTTGCAGCAACTTCTATTCTTGTTTATCACATTCTTTATCTTGTAACTCTGATCTTCTCAAAACCATGCAGCCAAACCATTGTGAACTGTGTTTAGTTTTCAGCCTCACAGATATTTTCCTGCCTAGGAAGCAATGAATCTAAACCAGCCTCTTCTTTCTACTCAGTAATTACAGCCAATATCAGTTTAGAAATTTAGATTTAAAAAAGCACCAGGACCTTCTGTGTCTCCCAGTCAAGCCTCACATCCAGAAAAATCAAGACAGATCCTAGAAACTCTTTTGTGTATAAGGCAATTCAGGCAAATCTTCTCAATAAAGTCAGTACTTCTATTATAAAGCCAGCAACTACTCACATGTAAAGTTTTACAGTACTAAACCCACTAAAAAATGACAATGATGCAGAACTATCAAGCTGTATTATAGGCTTAGTACTCAAAATATTTGGATTTTATTAGCTCAGCAATGAGGCTTCCACTGCCTGCCAATCATTCATTAATGCACCTCTCCTTAGAGAGAGGACCAAGTCACACGTGCTCCCTCTAATTCGATTTTAAAGGAACGTATATATGTGAACTACATATAGATTTGGACCTCAAGAAATAATCAGCAGTACCTCATTGGGCCGTGATATTCTGCAGGGAATCTTACACAATGAAGAGAAAAAACTCTGAATAATTTACACTAAAATCTGCTTGATTTACAGCCTTCTGTTCCATCTCTGTGGGAGACAGCAGTGGCAATGAATCCTCGCAGTAAATTTACATTTAACAAAAGAAGTTACTAAGCTCCAAAGACTGGCCAGTCCAACTTAAATAATCCTGACAAGGAGATAACTAAATCCCAGAGACTCCAAGAAAGAACACAGAGCTGTTCCATTATCTGATTTAAGCACAGCCTGGCTATAGCTGAGTCACCACAAGGCTGGAATGAGCCTGACCCCGTTGTGTCAGGCAAATACAGCACAAAGACTCCCAGGCCAAGGATCTTGCAATCAAAGTGAGAAAGGATAAAAACGAGCACTGGAATCCAAGGAAAAAGGAAACAAAAGCACAGCATTAGGAAGGGCTGCAGCAAGCCCTGCTAGAGCTGGGAGGAGCACAGAGGAGGAGAGGAGTACGGTCAGGCTGCCCCAACACTTCACACTGAGCTGGGCAATGCTGGTATCACCCACCAGTGTTCAAAACACCAGATTTGAAAATATCCACCAGATTTGAAAATTTCCACCAGTTCTGGAGGCAAACACTCGGACACTTAGGGAAAAATGCCCCTGAACAAGCAAAGCATTTGCCAGAAGATAGCAGGAGTAAATGCTGAGCAACATCCTCAGGTGGTGCAGCCCAACTTTTAGAAAAGATTCCTACTTAAGAAAACTGAGGACATTTAATACATTTTTGGAACTGTTGAGGAAAAAAAAACCAAAAACCAAACACCATTTAGGTTCTTAAAATCCCACTGCTTAACAGGAGATGAAATCTTGAATATTCATTATCTTCCTGAATTGGAATGAGCGTCGGAAAATGAAAAATCAGGAGATGGCAGAAACAGGGAAAACAGCCAGACTTCCTCTGTGTGAAACATGTGTTAGTTTTCTTGAAAAATAAGGAGAAAGAAGTTCTTCAAACTGCAGCCCATAGGTGACTATTTACACGTACAAAACTCACGCCGAGCCCCCGGCCTTTCCTGCAGCCCCTTCTTTGAGATTAGCTCAGGCATTAATTACATTAACGACCCTGCTGCTTACAACAGGGAGCAGGGATCATCCCACACCTGGGAGGGCAGGAATCTGACCTTGGAGAAGCCTCTGATAGCAGCAGGCTGTTGGTGCTGGTTGCTGACAGAGCAGTTTCCCACACGGGTAAGAGTTCTGGGGATGAACAACCCAGACAGCAGCCGTGAACACGGGAGAAGCGTTTGTCATCCCTGGAGAGGCAGCTCCGGGAGGGTTCTGCAGCCCGAGAGAGTGGAAAGGTCCCCTCCAAGCCCCCAGTCACTCGTGCTGGGCATTTTTAACCCCAATCAACAAACTGAATTCTTAAGGGTCAGCTGCCAAGGATCAGCGTGGAAAGGATGTTTATTAAAGCTCTTCACAAACAAAGGTGTAAGAGATAAAAATAAAGCAAATGTTGAAGGGAAAGAAGGCAGGATGTGGTGCTGAAGAGGATGCTGAGAAGCACAGATCCAGAAATTATTCTGCTCAGGCAGAACATTTGGCTCTTGCAAAGTTTCAATGGCCAGGTGTAGTAAACTGTTTTTCTCAAGGTCCAGGACTCAACCAGAGTTGTAGGCACACAGAACTAGAGGCATTCAGATGACGCCTTCCCACAAAAAAACCCCAAAAAATTCAAAGGCATTCCATAATTTTGAATTGTTATAATTTAAGATATTTATGAGGGAGAGAACATTGGCACTCTGTATTCCTTATGAAATTAATTGTTTTATGCATGATCATTATTCTGATTGGAAGACTGAGTTCTAGAATAGCCTCTCCCCCTTCCCTGGGCATTCTGATTATCTGCAGGAAAAAGGACATTGGTGTTTTAACAGAGATGTGCTTAGGTTCCGCTAAAATACCATGACAACCTTCAGAATTATTCACTTTCAAAGCTATTCCAGAATAATCTGTAAAGTAACATCAAATATTTCATACCATTTTGGCAGAAAATGAAAAGTGTTCCATTTCATGCTTAATTTATTTTTTAATTATAAATCTGTTGGTAAACAGTACCATAATAGGCTTTGCTTTGTGCCTGCTTTATGCTTCTGAACTCTTAGAGTTTTAATATGCTTTCAATACAAAAAACATGATAATAACTGCTCCTGGAAATGACTGGCTGGATGAGTTCATCCCTAAGTAAATTTTAGCATTAATCACATACACTTGCTAGTAAGGGACATTAAAAAACCAGATAGAAAACAGTTTGGCAAGTTTTAAACATCAGGATAATAATACAGGTAATAATTTCTAACTAGAACAGTTTAATATTAATTCTACCATAACAATAATCTTTTCAGAAAAACAGGAAGACAATTTTTAATTAAAACCACTTTTTGTATAAAACCGTTAAACCAGCACATGGGTGACATCTCACAAAGCCACAGGCTCGTATTTTACTTACTCCCTCTGCTGTACTCCTGAAAATGAGAGTTTTGGCTTTCCCCTGACATATGAGTGAGTGCTTTGGCTTCCTGCTGCTCTTTTTGAAGTTTCACAATCACTTAACATAGTGGGGGTTGGTATTTAAACGTTTATATTACAAAATTACAGCGTGTTAATTCATTAACCGACAGCCTTTGCTGCATTTGGGCAGGAACACCTTTCCTTTTGCTGCTTTGTGGCAGTACATTCTCCTCCCTAAATCAGGAATAAGCACTGTCTGCACAACCACACACAAGCCAATCATCAAAAGAGCCTTCCTATCTATATATGCAAAATATACATGTAATTATAAATATATTTTGAAAAATAGCCTCCCCTTCTACAAGTCTTTGCTCGTGTCTGCACTCAGCCTTTATTGCTGAAGGTATCATCACGCCCTCTACTATTTGTAGCACACTCTGAGTAATTTCACATTTGCCAAGCTGTTGACAACTTCACCCCCAGCTCCCACAAGAGCTATGGATTTGCAGAACACACAGATATTGGAACTTCAACAGCAGCAGAAACAAGCACAAATATTTGCAAGGGATCAGGAAGCCTCCCCAGCACAGTGACAAGCTTTAGGAAATCCTGGCTTTGCATATAAGATAAGAAGTTGGGTTTACACGGCCTTGCACACAAATTCACCCAGGCTGGTATTTCAGCTTAGGTCAAGAGGAAAGTTCAAGTAGTCAGCTCCTTTCTGCCATTAAATAATTTATCAGCACAACTGCACAACACACTCCAAGGCTCTTCCATCACTGCACCCAGAGTGAAAAAGGAAAATCTGCCAGGCTGCAGAGGAGAGCTGCTCCCCTTCCTGAGAGAGGGCTGTGCTGGAAATACAGATTTCAGGCCAGCCCAGGCAGGTGTTTATGGAGTAGAGTGAGCACTGTGGCAATTTCTCACCGAAAACTGTCAGGACTGCACAAGCGTGAGGATGTGCTTTTAGGATGGGAAATGCCAACTTAGTGATCACTCCAATAAATCCAAGCATGGGCTGCCAAAGCAACTCTGACTGCAGCAGGGAATTCCCTCAGAGCCTCCCTCTCCCAGCAAAGCTGCTCTTAACAAACAGCCAGGAAAGGACTGCATAATTTACCAGTGCAATATAGATTTTAAATAGTGTGCAAGAACAAAAGAGTATACAGGTGTGTAGATATGGAAACTGAAGTCAGAATTCAATCAAGAAGTGAAAGTTCCTTTTACATAAACACAGCCCACAAAGTTTAAAAAAAATAGTCTTACAAATATTGTCTTTGATTTGTAACAGAATATTTTATAGAAAATAATTTAACAAGTAATCCTTCCAGGCTTATTTTCTATAGTTACTGGAGGAGTAAATATCTTTATTTTATATTGATACCTTTCTATATGCAAACATCTGGCTTTATTTTTCAAATCCCAGTTTATATCCCCTACTTTTTGTCAAGACTTAAAACTGATTAAGATAATGCTTTAGTTCTCATTTCGTTTCTTAGGAACATTTTAATACCTTTTGATGTCAGGTCTACGGCCAAGCTGACAACTTATATTTCGTTGTATTTTAAGCTAACTTCTGTTATCCAGAGTAAGGAAAGGAACAGCTACTTTACAAAATCTGCAATCTTGACCCTTCACAGAGGACTTTACTAAACTGAAACACCAAGTTCCAGAGCACGGGAATCTTGATGCCAAAACTTCTCATTTACACAAAACGTGAATCAAATTTCATGTGTCTTCAGGCAATACAACCCCCCCAAAACTGTACCTGACCCCGGGTCTGTAGGGTCAAAATGTACACAGGACTTCAACTGGATTGATTGAGGAAGGCACTAGGTTTGTTTTCCTTGTATCATCCCAGTAGAAGGTCATTTAAAAATCCTTTAGGCTGTGCATTTTAAATGATTTTGTCATGAGAAATTAATTTACAGGCTTATGGACTTCACAGAAATGATAGATTTCTAAAGGCTTTTTGAGCAGTGAATAATGAACTTTGCCATCCTCCTCAACACTGACTGATTTAGTTTCCTGAATAAGTGAGGCAAGTGGTGGTCTTATCTCTGTGCTGAGGTCAAATGATTTCTGATTGGAAGCAGCAAGAATAAAAGACAAAATTTCTCAGCACAAGACCACATCACTCTCTTGTACAGCAGCACAGTTCAGCCTGAATGTCTCCAGAAGGAATTCTCAAGAATTATAAACAGGAGACCTTGACTAACATCTGTCAGTGCAAGGCAAGAATTCTATTTCCCCTCCACACTGAAAAAAAATTATGTTTGAGAATTAAAGGTGCTAATTTTCTTCATATTTTGAAGCAATCCCAGGGTCAAATTTTCAGTTTTTGATATAAAACCTCCCCTTTAACACTGAAGGCTTTGTATCTAAAAGCTATAAAGACTATCATTTGGGAATACTTTTTTCATCCTAATATTTCCTTCCTTAAATACTCTGTATCAATGCAAAGCAAATAAAAGATTTTATATCTCTGACATTGAAAGTTGCATTAGAGAATTTGACAGTCATGAAAAGAATTGAATCTGTGGCATCAGCTTGAGCTTGGTAATGGGCCAAAATCTGGACAGCTTGGATTATTTAGAGGTGTTATCCTCAACCCAAATCAGCAGCCAGCACAACCAAGGCTAACATCTTCCTATACATATACATATTTATATATTTTAAAAATTTTGCTCAATTCCCACTTTCCAGCTCTAAATGTCACCTGTTCCCAGTAGTCACACTCCAGCCATGTTGCCCCCTACCATTATGCATTATAAATTCCATGGTTCTTTAGAATAAATGAATTTATAGCCTCACTTTTGTCCCCGACCCAGCTACATGCTGATGAATGAGATCTCAGACTAGATAGGTAAATAGAAAGAAGGTGAAGGATGGGAGCTCGCAATGTATAATTTATTATAAGTACCACAAAATACCAGTGCTGAGAGAAAAGAAATTATTGGCTTCTCATGCAGTGACCATGAGAAGGTGATAAATATTTTATTATATAGTACTCATCAGACATTTGAATAGCTCATCTGTCCCATTTATGCCAGCTAAAATGAATTCAACCTATCAGTGGCAGATGTATTTTTAATGTTTTGCTACCTTCTGTGGAAGGGGCAGCTAAAAAGTCCCTCTTCCCTAAGCATCACATTTTTCATTTGATTAAACACTGTAAACTGTTTATTCTTGAAGAGGCTTTTCTTGTCCAAAGCCCTTTACATTCTTAAAGAAATGTCATGCCCAATGCTCATTCCACTTTCTAGGAAGCAGAAGTTACCAAAGCTGTTTCCCAAGCTGTGAGAACGTGGTCCTTTGATGGGAAAACACTTGCCTCATGCTAAAATTAAAAACATTTGGGAACACCTACGGGCACTCCTTCCTTCGGAGAAGAAAAGCCGAGCCAGATAAGCCAAGTGGCCTTTTGTAAGAAATACAATCCTGAAAAATCAGCAATTATCTGAATTCAAAAGGCTCATTTCAGTTGAACTGGTACCTGTTACCTGTAAAGACTTTGCACATTTGCTTTCCAGTAGAGAGCAGATACTGTGGAGTTCCAAGAGGGGCGTGAAGTTATAGGAACCTGCCCCAAATCCCTCATAAGAAAGAGTAATTAGAAGCCCTTTATACCAAGCCTCTGTTACCCTCCTTGGAGTGCAGCAAATGCTTTCCAAGTTCTTTTTGTTGTCTTGTTGCTCTTGACTGCAGTACTATCAACTACTATGAGCAAAAAAATAAGACCAAGAAATTTGAAATTCCTGGATCTAGGTCTCAATTTACTTTCCAGAATGTACCTCTTGTAGGCATTCAGGCTGGGAGCCATACTGCCCCTAATCCTAAATAAAACCTTGGATTTAACATGGGCTCCTCTAAATCAGAAATCAAGACTAAAGGATTCAAAAGATATTTATGCTTACCCTTCTGGAACTTCCTATATCAGGAATCATCCAGGATGAAGAGCTATAAACTGCATCTTGTCAGCGTTGACTTGTGACCCTAAACTTTTCAGAAATATAGGAATCAACCAGAAATAAAGAATGGTAAATTCAACTCTATTTATGCCAAGCCTCTGCTTACATATTTGGATCTTGTTGAATACCTCACTTCTTTGGACACGCAGCTTCTATTTTTCCTAACCCTGTCTTTATTCTGGCCTTTCAAAGCCACTTCTCTCCCTAAAACTTTGCTAACACAGCCTGCACTGAGCTTCCACAGGCAGTTCTTTTTCCTGGCTTTATCCCTAGAGATGGAATGGGCAGGAAAGCACAAAGAATTGAGAGTGCTGAAAATACAACTACCAACAGCTATTCAAGGGCTGGCTTTTGGGTTCGGAACCAGGGAATTCCTTTCATTTCTATACATCTCTGATATCCTTTGACTTGCATCCCTTATAATCATCTCTCTGTTGCCATGGTGCATATGAAGCTCTCAGGAGTGAGCAGGCTCAGTGCCTCTGTACTGACAATAACAAAGAACACAGATGGCCACTGCTATTATTCCCACTCGCTCTGTGTCCTTGTGCACTTGATGGAGTCTGGAAAAATGTCTGTGTTACTCCACCCATATAATATTGACCACCACAAAAGCTGCTGGAGCAGCAACAAGATGGAACACAAAGAGTTTCGAAGATTTCTGCCTTCCAGTAACAAAAACACACGAGCTCTTACATCAGAGACAGAGGGTCTGATAAAGGGGATTGAAATGAAAAAAAAAAAAAAAACAGGAAAAATGTGCTTTGATAACACCTGCTTAGATGAAGCAAGGTCAGAGAACCTACAGCAACCCAGGGCTGTTGGTAGAGCTCAGTTCTCTTTTTGATGAAATCACCATTGACACAATGAGTAACATCATAAAAGCCAAAAATGTTGTACCAAAAATCATCAGCTGCTAAACAAGCTGATTAATCAAAATACAGCAGAGAATACTTCATCCTTTTGTGCTCCCCATATCCTGATGAAGTACCCTGTCTTCCTGAGAGTTTTCAGAGGAATTCTGTCTTAGTTATATCTGGAGAAAAGGTTTCTCTGGTGAAAGCAGAGTATTTTGGACACCAGTAATAAAAGTATGTCTATCAAATCTGAAGGATAAGGTTAGGAACCAATTCTTGTTAACCAAACAACTTTGAGGTGTCAAAATATTTCTGTGGGTGGCCAAATATTTAAAACTCAGAACAGCTGAATTTAAAAAAAAAAAAAAACCACCAACAGTTTTAATCTGAAAGTCAACTTCAGGGGAAAAGAAAGCATGAAACAGAATTTTTGCCTTAGTATTTTGTGTTTGGACACCCTGATTCTGGTCCTCTGCATATTCCAACAAGCCCCAGGTTGAGCTGTTTCCTCTTTCCATGCTATATTTTGAGGATGAAAGCACAGTGTTCTAATGCACTTTATCATTATGTTAAGCTACATCAAAATGGGACCAACAGTTTATCTTCAATCTATTGAATTTTTTTGATTCTTATTTCTGTTGACAAGAGCAAAAGGCAAAGTCTGAGGTGCTCTCTAATATGCAAACTATTTGAAGCAGAATTTATGATAGAAACAACTGGTTTTGAAGGTTATTTTCCTTAAAGAAATGATTTTTCTTCTGATACCTGACTGTTTTACATTTAGCAGCAAGTGATTTATGAAGGAAATCAGTTAAATATTAGAAGTTCTGTAATTTTCTAGTTCATTTTTTCTCAACAATTCCATATATGTTTTTGGTCTCTTATGAATTCTGAGCCCTGTATTCAGTAATCATTCTTTCTAACAACCTAAATATGTACTGCATTATTTGTGAATTAGAGAGCAATTTATTTAGGAATTTCAGAAAATTGCTTTTCTTCTGGGTGCTATTTTGCAATCTATCCATTTTGTCTTTTATCTACGATTGCTTCTCTGTGACATGAGCCTTAGAGATCTTTCATACAGATGTGAATTGCAGGATTTGGGAAAAAAAGTTTCAAAGAAAAGATCCAGCTTTGATTGTGGCCAGAAGGAAAAAATAAGCTCGATGAAAACAAGGCAAAACTAAGGAACAAAACCTTGTACAGGGCTGCTGTTATATAAATATATCTCTCTAATTAGATGCCCACAGTCACACAAGCCTGGATCTGACAATCAGTTCCAGGTTCCTACACCAGTATCAAGCAGGATTGCCCCAGCATCCTCCTAAATCATCTTTCAGAAATTTCCACACTGAGATATATGTTTCCTAAGAATTAGAAGATTCCACCTGGCCCTAAAACATTCATTCAGGTGGGTTTTGTGAAATGTGTTCTGCACATATTGAAGTTAAAAAAGCATTAAAGGCTCAGTTCAAGACCCACACACCCACTGGAGGCACCTAGTGGATAACTTTAAATAAAATACGACCACAAAAGGAAAATTTACATTACACAACAAGAAAAACTTGGCAAACTAAATCATCCACAGCAGCTAAAGAGAAATATATTTATGCTACACATTTCATGTGCTAATGTGCAGCAAAGTAAGCAATTAACACTGAGATGTGAGATATGATTTAGCACTTCTTTTCCATGTGTAACCCAGGTGCCAAAAAGGCCACTTGAATTTCTTTTGCCTTCTTCTGCCTCGCCCTACTGAACACAGCATGCAGTGGGAAGGAAAACAAAGGCCTTTGTACCTGCTCCCTAACAAAAGGTGAATTTTAGCATTTCAAGGGTCTAGACCAAAACCTAAGAAGGTTTTCTGAACCTGCAGGTAAGGTTAACTTCATCCTTTGCCTCTATGCCAAACCTGCAAATTGTATGAACAGTTTATACAGAAATTACAGCCACGCAGCACATGCAGGAGCCAACCCACTGGAAGGAGGGAAGTCTTCTATCCAGCTGGTCTGGTGCTAAAAACAAACCCGTCCGACTGTCAGGAGAGCTATTCCTGTCCTGGCTGGCAGCCACACCAGCACCTTCCCAGGGCTCTCCTCCTCTCCCTCATCACGTCCCATCCACTGGCTGAAAGCTGCTTCTGCACAACTCCTCAACCCTTTCCTTCCACAGGGAAACTCCCCCGTTTGCCTCTCACAGCAGCTCCCAGCCTCTCCTGAGCTCCTCTAGGAGCCAACAGAGACAGGACCAGCCCTTGTTTCTCTCTACCGACCCAGATTCAGTATGTGCCAGGCCAGAGGTCAGCAACTCAGAATTAAAACTTCCTATGACCATACACTGGCAAATGGCTGCGGACCTAATTCATTGATGGTAACCTATTCACAGTTTGACTATGAGCAGATGTTGACCATAGACCTGGAGTAACAACTTCAGCTTTACTCAGCAGTAACACAAGTGTCAGGCCCAACTAAATGATGGTCCAAAGCAGGAAAACAGGTGCATCAAATTCACATCCAGCAGGAAAACAGGATGAAGGCACATTCCCAGAGTGGGAAAGCAGACAAACAAACCACCAGAAAAGGGCAAAAACCAAGATGCACTCAATTAGATTCCTCTGGACTATGAGAATCTAGGACATCAAATCCACAACATGAATATCACCCATGCAACTCAATGAGTGAGGTTTTCTTACCTACAAGTACCCATTTAATAAAGACAGTTTCTTTGCTTAAGCCTTCCCACATCCTTAAAGACTCCTGTGCATAAACTGTTCTGGAACTCGGTTTGGGAAATTTGTAAACAAGTTACAACCACGTTTAGCAAAAAATCTGGCCTATGACTCCTGTGTGTGTTTTTGGAGTCAAATCTTCTCACAGGCTCCTCAGTGACATTTAATTAGAAGTCTGGGTGGCACATTCAGCCTCATGTCAGCAAAATACCTTGGGTAAACAGCAGCAAGCAAACTTCAATGGGTTTATTTACCACAGAGTTAATAACCTGGGTGAACTATTTATCTTGGGTCTAATATTTATTTTGGCGGAAAACTTGGTACACATCCTTTATTCTTTTTGCCTCTCATATGTACGGAAATTTTAGAAATATCCATTGACAAATAGCAAAGTTCAGAACCTTTTCCTGAAAATAAACACTGCTCTATTGCTTTTGTATCAAAATGTTACTAAGCACTGAATTCACTCAACAAAATCAGACAGTGCTCTTCTGTCTCATACTCACATCCTTCACTTCTTTTGAACACACAGATATCCTCTCAAGAGAACATGTACCACCCTGAATTACTTTATTTTCAGTAAAATCCAGCAGTGGTACTACAGTAACCATCTTTGCCATGATTAATGTAGGAAACATTTGGAAAACATGTTATTATTATTCTAAATTACATTTGCTTGAGTTAATTTTTATGCATGGTTACTAAAATATAAAGAGTTCTGAATTGTTAATTGCAACATTCATCCTTCTGAGACGAGATTTGAAGAACAAGTACATGTTGCTGAAAGGTTTTTAGTTTGAGAATCTGCAAACTAAAGGGTGCAACACATTGTAAAAGTCAGTCTCCAGGCTATCAAACCCAAAGATCCCAGTGCCAATGACATCCTTAATTAAAGATTTCTGTTCAACTTCAAGACCAGAATGTACTTCCAGCTTAATGCTGTGACAGAAAATTGTTTTATTCTGCACTTTTATACTGTTTTTCAGTATAAAAGTTTATTACTGTTTATCACTATTGCTGAGTGTTACATCCCCCCTTGTCCTACAGCAGCATTTTCTGTTTCTCAGGCACAGTAACGCACTCTCTCAAAGTTGTGATGGATTAAGATGCTCTGGGATTATTAATCACAGCACAGAGGGACTGGGCAGAGCTTCTCCCTGTAGATTTTGCAGATTGTTCTAGTGACACCTTGGGAAACCTTTATCCTCAGCCCATGCAGTCCCCAGGAAATGTTTTGTATATAAAGAGAAGTACACAGATGTAATTGAAATGTAGAATTGGAAAAGAATTTGGATAAAACATCAGACTCCCTCTCCTGCAACTTCCACAGCTGCATGTGATTGATCCTACAAAAGACAGAGGATCAGGGACCAAATTCCTTTTCTCTGGTGACAGAGGAAGCATCCAAGCAGGACCCGAAGGTTTCATATTCAGAAAAGCACATTTTCTCCAGTCTTTCCCAGTAATAGCCAGACTAAGTACCAGAAGAAATAACTTTGCCCTTTGTAATCAGCTATGGCACAATTCCACTTTCCGTGCAATGATTAAAGTTCAAGAGAATAGAGAGATGTTTAATTCCAATAAAACAATAGATGCTGCATCTGAATTTAGCATTGCTGCACAAAATTTCCTTTCAATAGCAGTCAATTCATTTTATATTTGGCCCATAATAGTCCTAAAACCCTAAATATCAGCACCACAAACCCCAAATGCAGGTTCAATCACCACTGATTTTCAATAACCAGCACAGTTTTGAAACGTATCTACTGAAAATATTCAATAATTCATTTCATATTCTGATATGCACAAGTGGGATATTTATCAGTATATCAGGAAAAAAAGACAGTTAACCCTACAAGTGAACCAGTTGCTGAAAATAGTCCCTCTCTGTGGTTACAACCCTGCTTTTGCAAACTTGCAGTTTAATTATTCCATGCTTCAATATCCCAAAGGCAACGATGCATTTTTCAAAAGTTATTGGATCATAATCAGTGCTTTCAACCAGACTCCCAGACAAAGCCTGCCCAACACCTTATTTATTAATAATGGCACATACTTTGATTTATATTGAATGCATTCAGCAAAGAAGCAGCCTGTCTCTGGTGGAAAGCAAGCTCCCTCATTTAGCAGGTAAAGATGTTTCACCTTCAGCCCAGACAGAGCTACTGAGTCAAAGCTCTGAGTTTGGCCCTGTAGAAGAAGAACAGGGGGATCATGGAAAGGGAAAATTTGGAATAGGGAGAAGGCAGAGATTGAACAGAAATGTGCCAAGTTGCCAATATCAGGGCACAGTTGCCACCGTGGCAGCAGCAGCAGCCCTGGCACTTCTCATTCCTCGACTTCAGGGAGCACCTACTCAAATTGGCATCTGCTGTTCTCTCTACAAAACTGTCCCTCTTCCTTCTGCTGGTTTTCCTGTGTGATTGGAGAAACAAGAGATCCATGATCACCTCCTCAATCTGCTCTAATTTCACCAGCCAAGATCTTCCTGGACTTTGCTTTTCCATAGCCAAGAGTTTATTTTCCTTTCTGCCACTTCAGGCTTTCATCTACGCTCAGAGAATATTCCTTCATAAACTGCAATGAGACTCCAGCTGGGGAAAAAAGGATTTAAAGGCCACAAGCAAACTGAAAGTCCTGTTTTTCTTTATGAAAAGCAGATTGGTCATTTTGCCTGTTTTTTAAAAACCACTCAAATATAATGAATCAATTTGTGCAGTTTTAGGAGAAACCATGAAATTATTTCAGAAGAAAGTAAGAGTGTTATAAATGGACAAAAAGAAGGAAAAGAAAGCCCAGACAAGTTTAAAAATACATTACTGGCATCCACTTCATGACATCCAACTTTTTGGAAACTGCTTTATGCTTAATACATACCACTGACTTCTTTTTAGGCTGAAACACTCTGTATCCTTGAAGAATTTGTTCTTCAAATCTCAATTTATAGAGTACAGCAGCACAACAGAATTTATGAAAAGCTGGAAGGTATCTTACTTTTCCAGTCCACTAAAAATCTTTTGTACAAGAAACAAAACAAAACAAACACAAAAACCCCAGAGAAACAAACAAACAAGAAGGGAAAAAACAAAGTTCCATGTTTATTCCAGACTTAGTCCTTCTGTTCCAGGGCTGAAGTCATGCATCCCCATGAAGTGTGAGGAGTTGCCATGAGATCAGGGACAAAACTCAAGCATCTGATACACAGAAAATTTAACTTTAAACGACTTCAGATATCATCTGAAGCCAAGTGTCCATGACTGGAGACCACGATCTGTTCAAGCTAGAGGTCAGTTTTGGCACTGACATGCTGAGATTTCACTTGAAAGAATATTAATGCCAGCAGATATTCCAAACTTGATGGTCAAGGCCCTGAGCAGCCTGGTCTAGGCTGGCCCTGCTCCAAGTGGGGTCTCAACCAGGTGACCTCCAGAGGTTCATTCCAGTCAACTATTCTAGGATTTTATTTTAAGGTTTATAAGTACTAAAGCCAATGGTTTTTTGAATAGCTCTATAATCAGGATAAAATCCTCACTGCACCAAGAAACTATGGTAAATACAAGAAAGGGACCTTAGAAGACAATGCCATCAAACAGCAGAAAAACCTGACTCAATGCCCATTGAAATTCTCTTCCTTCCTTGTAATCCTAAAAAAAGATGTTTAAAAAACAATTCCAGAACAGCAGATATAAATATCCAATAGACATTCCCTGCACTGCCATCTAGCCTAAATTTCTTTCCATTCCATTGAACTTCTGCATTAGTCACTGGCATTTCAAAGGGAGACATTCCACACAAGTGCTCTGTTGCCACTACAATTAGTTTAGCTTTCCCATTTGAAAGTCTGGGTTTTGTCTGAGAAAATGTGAATGCTTCCTTAACAGCTAATACCTGTAAGGTGAGGAGAAGTCATACATGGTAAGAGATTAGTGTCTGGACAGGGACTATTGAGGAGTTCATCTTAAATCACTTCAAGGCCAATATATTTTATGCCTATAATTGCTGCTCAAAGTTCAAGGTGGCATTTTGCTGATGTGCCTAAAATAGTCTTCGTGGGTGCTGTTAGAGCTGATTTGACAGTAGGTAAGGCATGAGGGGCAATGATCCAGCTGAATGCCTGTCTGAGTCATTTTGATAAGTGTGCAGCCTGTGCAGAAACTTCTTAATTGCTCCAATATTCTTCAGTTGTTCCTGTTCACAGACTCTGAGAAAGGTCATCAATCATGGAGGATGTGAAGTTTTTATGTTTTGCTTGCTTAACAAAATACATTTTAAAGAAAGTAAAACCAGTTAATAAGAACTTAAGGAGGTTATGATGTTCCCTCTCCTAACAGCAAATTTGGAACATGAATCACGTAGTATCTGTATCAGAGGGAGGCACAAGCTTAGTGCTAAACCTTGCTCTTATTCATGCTCTGCAAGAGAAAATATTGCCTCCGGTATTTAGATGTGGTAATGGCAGTAATACATCCACTAATTAAAACTTGTGATGTATGGAAAGGGGCAGAGCAGGCAATCCTATAATCTAGTCCTGGACTTGCCCCTGAGCTCAAGACAAGGCATTCAGTAGTTTTACATTTTTGATGAGCCATGAAAGAACACAGCCTACACATAGTGATGTACAACAGGTCTGGAGAGATCTGAGAACACAGAGCCACTTCTAGGATTTCAGGACACTCATCACTCCCACGTGACTAGGACAACACTGGCTCTTCATCTGAGGCACAAAGAAAGGTCAGCCTTGGTGCATGGCCCTTCTTTCCTCCTCCAATCCCAGTGTTGCTGTGAAAAATGTGCTGAAAATTGAGTGGGTTGACTTTATTTCACTGGTTGGTCCCTTTGCTTTGGAATAATCTCATTGCATAAGAAGGTGCTTTCATTCCAGGAGAGACACCAGGCCTGAAATTCAGCCCTTTGTATCTCACACTGTGTACATTTCAGATCGCATCAAGGTTGCCATAGGAACAAAAAGAATTGTATTGAATGGCAAAAACTTCAAAAAATATGATATATGAATCCTGCATAATTTGTTGACAGTAAGTATTCATTGCCTGAGGCCTATATCACTTTAAAATTACACATTTTTGCTAAGAAAGAAATTGAAACCTTGATAAAGCAATTAAATTTTACAGAATGTTCATGTTTTTTCCACTCGCTGCTTTTGGAAATACGTTTTTTTAGATTATCCATGTACATATACATACACCATCTCCAGTTAGGGAATTCTCCCTGGTTCTACCAGTGGATATTGTAAAAAGAGGAAGAAACCTCTACATCATGAAAAAAAAAAAAAAAAAAAAAAAAAAAAAACAAAAAAACCCCAAAAAAAACAACACAAAAAAACCCCAAAAAAATCCAAAACACCCAAAACCCCAAAACACTACCATCTGCATTCCCACTGAACCTTTATATTTGCCCTTCCAATCCAGTCTCTCATTTTAAGAACATCTGCAATATTTTCTCCAAATATTTTGAGCATTTTTAACATTCAGCAGCCCAAAAGCTGAACTTCCATTACATTTCCTTTTGTTGCAGGTACTTTCATCTCTGCAGCTCCAACGTTCCAGCCTCACAGCCCTTCCTTGCAAACCAAACCCGTACCAGTCAGCTCTCTCCCCCAGACTTGATTTGATAAAGTAACAGATGGATCCCAAACTGTAGAAAGACACCCACTGACTTCAAACCTGGAAAGATTTAAAGTGCATCTGCAATGTGCCAATTCCCACTGATTCCCACATTCCCAAGGAAAACTGTAAAGGAGAGGATTTCGGGCTGCTGATAAAAGCATCTTGAGCAAAGCCACAGCTCCACACGTGGAAATCCCTGTGATTGCACCTGCCTGGTCTGGGGCAAAGAAACCCTTCTCTGGCGTTGCACTAGGAACTAACAAAACCCAAACCACGTTTTTCACAGGGAAGAGGCAGCAAAATTATTTCACCATTAGGCCTGAAGGTCACAGCTAATTGCAGAGATTCTCAAGCAATACCATGAAGAGGCTTTGGCCACTGAACTCCCGTTGCTCTGGCTGCAAAGGAGAGGAGGAATTCCCTCTCTAAAGGTTATTTTCGGATGCCTCGCTGAGAACTGCATCACGTGATAAAATCATTCCTCTTATCCTTGCACTGGATAATTAAATGGAGAGAAAAAAAATGTTACAAAATCAATCCTTACCAAGCAGCATCTGCAGCACTGACTTAATAGCAAACCCTTTCCACAACCCACAGAATTAGAGGAAAATGAACTGCAAAGTTTGTGGAGGAAATTATAATACCAAATGAAATAATTTTGATCTTTTTGTGGACACCCTAGAAATGGAAAATAATTTATTCCCTAAAGTCCTTGATGGATGAATATTTGGATTTATTTCAAAAGGAATCAAAAGAGTCAGAGTGAGTGAATGTAATGAATTTTGCTGCTAATACTGGGCGGAAGTGCAAATGGATCTATCTTCTTTTTGCCCATTAATGCTAATGCATGTGCATTGGAAAGAGAATATAATCCATAATATATGCAAAAAATCTGCATTATTGTTGGTAGAAGAGTTACACTTGTCCTTGGGCTTTAGTAATATTCTCTGCTGGTGTTCTTTTGTTTAATAAAAGCATCATTATTTTTCCTTTTAATTGAACAGTTGCACTTCAGAGCAGCATTAGTAAGACCATTTTCAACTGCATTTTTGCTGCAACTCCACCATCCTCCTCTTTATATCTCTTTAGGGATGAGTCAATCTGACTCCAAAGCTTGATGGGAGCCAAATATGATTGCCTTTGAAGGTACAAAAAGTGTTTAAAAACTTCTCTTATGAAATAATTTTCTAGTTTCTTCCCTTTTTAAGCCTCGTGTAAAAAATATGTATATGGCTTAAAAAACCCAAAACCAACCCAAATCAACAAAACACCCCCAAAATGCCATCATTACAATAACAAACCCAACAAACAAAATATCCAAGTAGAATTAAAACTTAAAACCCTGAGAATAACAGGCTATAAGGGAGAGGGAATAAAGGAAATATGAAGTGTCCCTACACACTTCAATCTTGCCTCTGCCACAAATACCATATTATTTATTAATTAGAATTTAATTTCCTATGTCATTCCATGATGACATGAACTGGAGCATTAAAAACTGCTGGTGCTGTGAACACCATGTGCCTTTTCCCCCTCGTGAGCTTCCATCTCTGATGCACAAAACTTCATTTTGGGGGTGTCCAGCACTGCCCTGCCTTGCTCAGAGCCAGCCCAGTGCACTGAATGCAGTGCTGGCCGTGGCTGCTCTCGTTCTGCAGAGGGAAAAGCTATTTCTAGGACAGGAATGCAGGATCTACACTGATTGGGAAATGCCACAAAAGTGAGGAGTTAAGTCTCAATAAATAAAGATTTTAAACAACACCAAACCAAACCAACAAAAAACCCCCTAAACACCAAAACTATTGGCAGCATCCAGAAAGGAAAAACCTGCCTGTGCTTCCTCTTCCACAGCAAAATTTTCACTCTATCACTCTCCCAGCTTAGGTGGGAATGCACCTTGGCTTGGTCTGGTCTCATTTTCCCGTTCTTGTTCTTTTTTGAAGAAAAAGGATTGTTTTCTGCAACAACCAAAATAATTTAAATGTTCCTGATTGTACAGAGGAGAAAAGAAATCCCTCATAGAACTGAACAATCCATGGCAGAATTTGTCTGGAAAAAGTGTTTTTGAAAGCAACAGTGGTTTGTGTTCAGGTAAATTACTGTACAAATTCCACTAACAATTTTATAGTTTTTCATTCCTCCTAATGAGGTAACAAGTATTGCTTTCACCAGTTTCTCTATGCAGATTTCTACTACAAATATTCTCTGGCAGCCATTATTTAGCAATTCAGTCAATGCCAGGTGATCATCTGAGCAGGACACCTCCCATCTGCTCAGCTCCTCCAACTTCCAGCTTGGAAGTCTGAGATGGAAGCACTTAATTTGAATGTTTTTCTAACACACCTGCACATTTTAATTCCCTGTGCTACTTCCCTTGGATAGATTTGGAAACAAAGAAGGAACAACTCCCCCCTGCACAGCCCAGACTTCCGAGTGCAGAGACAGGTTAAGACCAAAGTTGCAACTGATGGGAAGGCAACCCAAAAAACATACCTCAAAAAAAAAAAACCCTTAAAAATTAAATTATTTTCAAGCCACTTAAATATTTTTTCCCACTCAATCACAGTGCTGAGTCCAGAGAGGAATCTGAACATGATTGTGTCTCGTGGTATGAATTAAATTTTCATTTCATGTCCTGTAATGGAAATGACCCTAATTCAAGTTCTTTAGAGAAGATGTTTGCCCCTTGTCATCTTCTTAGATTTAATTTAAGAGAACATGAAAAAAAACCTAAAAAATTAAAAGGTATAAATCACATTCCTGTGTTTGTTGTACTCACATGATTTTTGTGAGGGAATGCTGGAGAAATAGAGCAAAGAGGCAAAGAGAGCACTTGAAATGTTTTGACTGCAAATGCTTTCAAAAAAGTTTTCTTCCTTTCAGAATAAAACATGGGTAATAGACAACTTCCCTAAAAATGAGACTTAAGGCCATGATGGCCAGGGTAGAAGTGAATGGGAAAGGAAAAAAAAAAAAAAAAAGGGAGGAAAGACTCCCAAGATTTGATTGCATAAAACAAACAATAATGAATGAGGATTTTACCCCAGCAAATATAATCAAAAACCAGATGACTTATACCAGTAGAAAAATCCCATGTAGCAGTTCTGTGCTGCATCAAACATCCTGGTCCCATGACAAACCTCCACATGATTCTCCTTCCTTCAGGACAGGCCACAGCTCAGGAGGGGCTGCAAAAAGTTTGCATCAGGAGGAATTTTGCAAGCAGAGAGTGGTGACACTTTGCACCAGGCTGGTGCCACAACAAACAGCTCAGGAGCACCAATAAATTGGTCCCAAGGCTTGAAGTGTCTCAGCATATGAAAATGAGGCACATTTTTGCAGAGCTATGAATTGCAAAGCTGTAGGAAAGCCTGTGACATTCTCCTTGTGCTCCATATGCATGCGGTCAAGGGGGCACTAAAATGTAGGAGCACGCAGCCAAATATGCTCTTATCCATCAGGTCTGGTAATTCAGATGCTCAGAGTCTACTCCCTCCTTGAAGATATTTTTCAGCAACTAAAATGGCTTAGGTCACCTGCAGACCTGCTGGTCATTTGGGAGACAAAATAAAACTGGTTTGTTTCCATTCTCTCCGCTGTGGTGCTCGTGTGTTCAGGGGTGTGCACCTGCATAAACTGCAGGAGCAGTTGGGTTAGTGAGTGAAAATAATAAAATCTACCTGAGCAGAAACACTCAAGGGCACTGAAACATTTCAGTAGGAATTAATCCCACAAAGGGCAGAACCAACGTTGTGTTCTCACAGACCTCCTGGAACCTGATTGTCAACAGCTCCTGCATTGTGTCAGAAACCATGACATTATTCAAAACGGGATGACATTCTTAAAATCTGCATTTAGATGAATAAATACAGGTTGAGTGGTTGCACTTGAGGCAATCATTTAGGGGCAATTCTGTCATGGTTTTTTTCACTAGCAAGTTCCAGTTCGTACTCTCAAGTTTAGCAAAAGTGCACTGAAAGGATGCCAACAAACACACAATTAGAAATGCTCAGAGTTATCAAGTCAGAAAAATTTTGATTCCTTATTGTACTGCCTTAAAGAAATACAAATGAAAACTCATTCTGATATCCCACTTCCAAGGTATATTAAAAAGGGTAAAATCCCTTCCACAAGCTTCCTGTTGGTAATAAGCATTCTGTGCCCAGATATACAGCGCAGTAACACAATTTGTTCTATTTAAATGTAAAAGGAAAAATAGGAACAAAATGCAGCTATTACCCAGTTGCTGGAAGGTATTTTCTTCCAATTCAAAAATCCTTAAAGATGTTTTAGGGCAATTAGCTAACAAGTAAGTTCTGATTTTCAGATTTCGATGAACTCAGGAAGCATTTTAGACACAAAAAGGAGCATTAAGCCCCCAGCACAGGTGTGATGTCAGGGAAGGTGTGTGGCTTTTCTCCACGTTCCTGCTGGAGCCTCTCCAGAAGGGCAGGAATAGAAGCATCAGGATAAAGCAGTTTTTTCCCCTAGCAGCACGGGGTCTGCCCAAATTGTTTAAACCTCCTCTTGCTGCTGAATTTACAGCTGCTCTGGGAGGTTCAAGCCACGGGGAGGTCTCTCAGTCAGCTGCATTCTCATTGTGCCAGGCAGCAGCCAAATCTCCAGGGTGGCTTTGCAGTGGCTCGACAAGCCACACCTACATTATCTCTAAAAGGTGGCCCCCCAGACAACACAGCCCCTGCAGATGGGGAAATGTATTGACTGGTCAATACTGAAGTGTCTGTGTTCAATATTCAGAGCACAGAACATTGCAATTAGTCTCTCATGCTGCAAAATGACAATATAGTTCCCTCTAGTCCCACAGGCATGGCGTGGAGAGACAGCGTGATTACATGCATTTTTAGTGAATACATCCTTTTAGAGTTCCAAAGGTTATTTTGACCTCTCTTTTCTCCTCTTGGCTTGAGTCAGCCCTTTGCCTTTTTGGTGGTGGCAGAAGCACAGACAGTGTCTGCTCTGAAAACAAGTAACAGCAGTTCTGCTCAGCAGAGAACTCTGCAGACATAATTTACTGGGAGAATTGATAAAACACTTCAGAATTTGTCTCTAAAGTATGAATTGATATCAAGTCTTTCAACACATGCTTTGCTATTGATATTTGCCATAAAAAAAAAGAGGACTCAAAGATGCCACTCAGTTGTCAGTTCTGTTTCACTGCACAAGGAAAACAAAATACAAATGAGAAACCGTATTTGTATCTGAATAGTGCAGAATAAAACCATAAATTGCATCAGACAGCGTACAAGTCACTGTCCCTTTCTATTAGCAGTGGTTGTAGGCAGACCCAGTTACAGAATGTTTCATTCTGCATTTTTCCTTTAGGTGTCACATGAATTAGCCAGAAAAAATATTTAACTTTCCTCAGGAACAAGCTGTCTTTGTCACTTTGTCTTGACTTCATCCATGTGCATTAGTCTCTGCCTGAAGAGTTCTTGAAGGCTCCTTAACATCAGAAACAGAAACCTCTCCTTTTGAATCACAGTAATGGCAGTGCCCAACTTAACTGGCCAAACAGAAGGAAAACTCTCCCAACTCCAGCATTCCCAAGGATTACAGTGAAATCTGGGATGCATGAAAAAATAGGATCGTTTTTCCACTCACCCATTCCAGCTGAAGGCCAGAGAAAAGCACCTAAAGAACAGAAATTTTTCAGTGGCTGTTTTTTGGATGTTGCAAATAATTTGTCAAGACTAAAAGTATTTACAGAAACACAAGGATGGCTGTGAAATGTTTTTCAGAACATAATTTGCAACAACTTCAGAAGTTTTTCTTGTATGCCAAGACTTTGTAACATTGTGAATATGAAATAAATATTGAGCCAGACCTTTATATAGTCCCTTGAACATAAAAAACACTGACTTAACGCTATCTTATTGTGACTCAGATGAACTCATGGAAAACTTCATCAGAGAAGTGAATGATAAAAGGGATCCAGATCTCTCTGATGAAAGGCATTTCTCATTGAATTGTTTCAAGTATCCTTTATAAAGTACTTGGTTTAAAAAAACAAAATTAACACACACAAAAGATAATAAAAACATCATTCTGATTTACCAAGACATCTTGGAGTACATTGGCTTTCCAAGACTCACCATCCATCAAAAGAAGAGCTTTTAGGACTGGACTTGCAGAGCAGGGTGTGTGGGGTAATGCTTGTGTTGATGTTACACCACCACAATGTGTTATTTACCATGCAATGTGTTACCATCACAAGGTGTTATTTTAGCTCTAGTATAATGCTTCCTCTAACAAGTGTCAAATACAAGTGCTTTCTTGCAATTACAGACTGTTTCCATAGATAAAAGGGATTTGTCTTAACAAGAAAGGAACTTGTCTCTAAAGTTTAAAATATAGACTTGTATTTCTTTACAGACATATGCAAGGAGAAAAAAATCCATTTGAACACTGTCTCTTTAAAACAATGCTGGATCAACCCAAGATGTTTCAAACTGTATGTACCTCTGCAAACTAAGAAATAAATGCAAAATGCCTTATTGGGCAGAACACATTCCAAAAAGGATGGGTGACCATGCTCTGGAACAGACAGCCCAGCAAGGGTGAGGAGGGTCCCTCACTGGACAGCTCCTGAACTGTCTGGGCACAATCCTGTGCTCTGGGATGGCCCTGCTCAAGCAGGGAGGTGGGACCAGAGGATTCTCTGGTTCCCTCCAATCTTACCACTCTGTGATGCTCTAACCTTGAGGGAGAGGCAAAAACCCAAACACTTGCCCCTCTTCACTCTATTTACTCAAGCCTTCATTGAGTCTGAAAGACTCCCCAGAGTTAGCACACATCAGACATGGGAGACCTGAGCTAAAATCTCTGCTGGGTCTCTGTCCAGGCTGGAATCAACTGTCCCAGCAGCCACCCACGTCCCTGCTCAGTGCTCTGCCACTGGGGCTTTTCTTCTCTCTCTCACTCTCATCCTCCCACCCCAGAGCAGAACAGAGTTCAGACCCAGCACAAAACCTTTGCTTTCCCTGCACAAACACTTCTGTCATCCCATCTGCTGTGACAGATGCACACCACCCTGGCACAAAACATGCAAGTCACAAGCAAGGCCAGAAAGGCACCACCATGAACTCTGTCCTTCCACTGGGCCCTGGGCCAGAACACTGGGATGTGTCCTCCAAGTCACAACAAACTGCACCACAAATTCAAACTGTGTGGCCTCTCAAGCCCTTTAAGGTGTGAAACCAGAACATATTTACTGAAGAATGTATGCTGCTAACAGCTTACCAGACCAAGATAGGCATCAAGTCTTAGAGCTGCCCAAGGCTGTTTTAATGCCACCTGTTCACATGTCAGCATTTTACTGGGTGCAAAACAAGCAAGAAACAGTGACCAAAACCCAGTATTGGGAGTAAGTGACTTTAGCAAAGTTCCATTCCGTTGGTCTGGACTGCATTACACCTCGCAGGTAAGGGAGGTGAAAGTGAATTGTGCACCATGGGAGCAGTAGGGATGGGAAGAATTCCAGCTGCTCTCCCACACCACAGCACTGGGAGTAGTTCTCTCGCTGCTATTGCTCTGGGCACACTCATTAGCAGCCAAAAAATTGTCCTCTCCCCTTAACTGCTCACACAAACAGAGTTAGTCCCTTGAGTGGCTGGATTTTGGAGATACAGAATCCTACCTTTAACTACAGAAAGAATACTGCATTTGATGAAGGACCTCTTGTGCACAACACTCCGAGTTCAACGCAACGTTCAAAAATTGCCCATGATAATTGAGGTAGACAAGAGGCTTATTTCAGTCAAAGCTGTTTTACAAGAAATATCTTTCTTCTGATTGTGCTTTGCTTCAACCGTCCATACATAATTTAAAACCAATATATTTTCAATTATTTTGAGCTCCCTAAACAAGAGAATTTTTATGGATGTTAAATATAACCAGGTAATCATTAAAATGTTGCTTGTGTTGCAAGTTTTTTGCAGTTCAAAAGCAATGTTAAAATTTCTCAGTAGTAAATGAGACCTCTAGGGAGGAATGGTTAGAAAGAGGTTTAATCAGATTTTCCAGAAGAAAGTGGAGGAAAAAATCCAGCAAAATCATCTTCAATTTTCCTGCTCTTTTGGAATCAAAGTCAAGTCCAATAACTCATCCATAGCAGTTATTCCAACAGAAATATGTTCCTAATTTCATGCAAAAGTTCTGCCCAGGTGATTTTAACTGCATGACCAGAGATTTTTTTGGCTGCAGCATCCAAAGTGTTCAAGTTTGTAGACTGACATGGCCTTATTATTATTAAATTAAAATCAAAGCCTTGTAGGATGTTTTGAAACCCCTGACAGCTACTAAAGCCCATCTCAGTGATGCATCAGTAAGAAGCCAAAAGAAATCAGCTCCATCTTCCTTGAGCAGCAGCTCAGTGTTCAAACTATGAGTGGGCTACAAGTCTTATGCATGCAAAAATATAAAAATAGTAAAGAGTTAAAAATATATAAAATAAATAAAAAGAAAATCTATCCAAGATGGACAGAGATGTTGAGTCTTACAGTTTCCTTCTGGGAATAACTGATTTTCTCATTAAAATCCTGTATTCACATTTAGCATTTCCTGGAAGCTGATTGTGTTTTGCCCTCAGGGGAAGAAGTTGCCTGTCATGCATCCATCACCTGCTGCTGCACTTCTGAACCACCAAGTTCTCTCTTCACAGTTTGCTTTTACATTTCCTGAGGTCCTACTTTCAAAAGCGCCCAAGCAGTGACAATTCCGTGGTTGTTTAAGTTCTTTTGGAAATGGGTCTCGTTGCATTCCCATGGGATTGATGTGCTACAAAAGCTCTCAGCTCCCACGGCACACTTTGAGGCTGGTAAATCTCCAGCCTTACAAAAGAGCCTTATTCACTCCTGGCAGCCCCCTGAGACTACAGAGCATTATAGAAACAGCTGTGATGCATCCTATATTCCTGCTGGTTTTGAATTTCTTATCTCCACTTCATGCATGGGTATATCAAGAGTCAGATATGTTAAATGTCTTCAAAAGTCTGACTCAGAGGATCCCTTACCTCTGGCATTAGTAGGCACACAAAAAATGTGCATCTATTTTCTTATCCATAGGATAAGCAGTGAACTTCAGGCCTTTGTTGTCAAATGACTTTACGCAGTCAACCAGTACTTGAAAGCAAAATACACTTTTAAAGAAATAAAAGAGGAAAAATGATATGAATACATGCTAAGACACCTCCTTCCTGTCCCAGCATATTTAAGGTGACAGCTTTTACTGGTCCTTAAGAAATCCTTAGGGAGGAATTAGGAAAACTTCTCAAGGCACAGTTACATGGTGCATAAATTACATTTTATGCTTTCAGGGTTAAACTGAACACAGGGAGAACATGAAGTGGCTCCACACTGCCAGAAGTGTTCCCAAAAATCCTACAGTTTTCATGCAAGGACTGTACTTCCACAGGGGAGGAGTTTTGTTCTGTTTTCCTCCTCTGAACTTTGGAAGAAAACAACCCAACAGCCTCTTGACTTTGAAAAGTTGTTCAAACTGCAATTGGATGGAGCCAACATTACCAGAACAACAGGAGGCTTTGCATCAACTCTGATTTCTTGACATTTAAAAGCAATTCTGCATAGGAGTATTTAGCCAAATTTTGAAGATTGTATAACAATAAACCATTAAAGACCACACCAGCAATATTGAATGAACGCAGAGACATCAGGAATGCTCTTCTAACACTTTGTTTCTGTCACCAGGAAGAAGAGGAAGAAGACATGAGCTCCATGAGACAGCTGACTGTCGGGTTACTCAGAAGATAAGAATAGGTGTCAAAAGAAATCAAACTGTCTAAAGTCCCTATGAATTTGTTCCTTGTACATAGAAGGAATTACAACTGAGGCATTCAAAAGAAGAAACCTGATGAACAATATTAATTTTGGTGTCTGAGTAGCTTGAGGATAAAGAGTGATAATCTCCAGAGTCAGCAGAATGCTTTATTTACTGAAGAAATGAATATATATGGTATAAAGCCTATTCACAGCCCCTAAAGCTCCTGTGTCAGTGCTCAGAGCTGTTGAGTTACACCCTTTATAACCACACCACACCCTCTCACTTTTGGGGGAACAAACCACAAGTGGCAGAATTTACACTACAGCTGGAAAACTCAGACCCTTTTTGTAGTGTTTGCTGTTTTCCAGATGTATTTCCAGGTGAATTGTGCAGGAGGACTCAGTGTGCCATCTCCTCTTGGATGAAATTATTTCTAACCCCAGTCTGACAAATTTGAGGACAGAAGTCAACTTTTATTTGGTGCAATTTGAAAATTGCACACAAGTATTTTCACATAAGTTCATTGCTTAAGCACTATATTAGCACTAATTATCATTGCAGAGGCTGACAAATTCTCTGCTGCCATAAACAGTGGCATTGGCTTCTGGACTAGTATTCCTTCTGCTGCTGTTCAAGGAGGGGTGGTAAAACAAAAAATGAGATTTACACCTCTTTACCTTCTAGTGGGATGGGCAAACCTCTCCATATGCCAGAACAAAATAGAGATGTAAAATTGGACCCATTTTTTTTTTAGATTCCTCTTCAGTGCCATTCCCTGTTGAGCAGGGGATCACAGTAAATATTTGGTCCATTACACGAGCTATTCCCCTCCTCTTTTACTGCACTGGTAAACTTAGCCTGAGATGTTCTGGTAAAGGTTCCCAACAGTGACACTTGGCACTGGGATTTGCTGATGTGAAATCAGCTTTACTACACACAGTCAGAGTTAAGACTGGGTCTTATGAAATTAACTGGAGCTGTGCTCTGCAGTTTCATGCTGGCTGATTTATTTATTCTTTTAAAATCTTTCCACATCATTCAGAAATGTCACAGTCAGCATGGCAATGCCTTACTCAACAGATCTCTTCCCTGTGCACACTCAGTCAGTTCTGCTGACCAAATTTTGCCGGGCCAGTGCTCCAAGAGCCAAGATCCTGCCTGCACCAACCCAAGGGCCAATGCCAGACCCATTTCAAATCCCAATTCAGTGAAAGAACCATGAAAAGGTCTACAAGGTCAGGACACAGAAGATATTCAGGGAGGAACTGCGAGGAGTGGGCAGAAAAAGAATGGTGTAGCAGAACCTGGTGTAGCTCCGAGTGAAGACATTAGAAAGAATAAGCAAATGGAAAGATGTATAATTCAAAGGAGAAAACAGAGGAGTGAAACCAGGGAATGCTTTATTACATTGCTCAGGTACAGTGATAAACCAGAGTGATATACACCTAGCTAGCACAGAAGAAACAGAAGAATCCAAAACAGAAGAAAAACATGCAGTGTCCATAAATTATTCTGCAAGGTAGAGTAATATCTGATAGAAAATTTAGTGCTAGGATTTTACAATAAATAATCCAATAAATATTAGCATTACAATATGGAACAGCACAATCTGGGATGGGAACATCTACTGAAGTTCATGGAGGGCAGGGGAACACTAAAGCAGGGCTGGTGCTACTCACCACTTTGGGGAGAGATGAAGAGCATAAGAAATCCATCTTCAGTATTGTAAGTGACATGAGTTCCTAAAATATGCATCAAATGAAACACCAGAGAGACAAAAAGGGCCCCTCCTTCAGCAGAAAGCTCCAGCCTTGCTGCTGAGACAGAATGCCAGGGAAATGGGCACGTCTGGGCAGCTGGAGCAGAGCTGGTCTCACCCCTGTGCCTGCAGGGATGCTTCCCCATCCATCAGCAACATTCATTTTTCATCTAACCTCAACGAGCAGAAAGCGATGCCCGAAACAGGCAGGATAATTTGTTCCACTAAGACACAGAAGATTTGCTCCACGAGTGCTAAGGATTAGACTCCTAAATTACCTGATTTAATTTTCATTTTACAAAAAAAAAAAAAAAAAAAAATCAGGCACTTCAGTGGAAATAAGGCGTGAATTTCACTCTCCTGAATGTTTTGGGGAAGTTTTTTCAGGCTGAGAGCATGACCTGGAAGGACCTAAAGAGTTATAACTGGGGAAACACTTCAGGGTTTGCTTCTATTATCCTGAAACTCCTGTCTTTTACTTAAAAATTCCTGAATGCCAGAGAAACTGTTAAATATGGCTTATATTAAGAGAAGATAAATGCTTCCCATTCTTGTAAAGCATTATAACCTCAATAAACCTTCTTCTAGGCATTACTGTTGAGAGACATTGTGTCCTGTATGTTATGCTGGAGTTTATGGTGTTATGTGAAAATGACACTTAAAGGCACAGAAAAAAACCCATCCAAAGCAAGGAATAGTCTTATGAAAAACAACAATTAAAGCACTGAGGAATATTCTATCAGCATTTTCAATCAAACACAGTCATCAGGTGACATGTTTATATATGTGTATATATATGTAAGAGCCAACTTGTGCTTTGTGGAATAAGACCCAAGATGCAAATCATGAAACTTTGAAACTTTGTCATTTATTTTGTAAATTTTCTACTCCATTTTCTCAGAATTGAGGCAGGAAAAAAAAATAGCTAGGATAAAGAACAATGAACCTAAACCAATGCATATTTAATCTCTGCTTAAAGAAAACAATTTAAAACTCATTTTGAAAAACATGGAGGTGTTGCCCAAGTTTTCCCTTGTATGTCAAGCTGATTTGATATTTAACATTCAAAGTAAACCAAACAGTGCAAACAAGCTTCCTCTAGAACCAGAGATGAAAATGGATAGAAGCTTATTGACTCAACAAAACTACCATTTTAGTACAAAGTTCAGCTTTAAACTTCCACCAGAATAACTGCAATGGGAAAAAGGTTACTTATTTAAAACTTGCACAAGTGTATTTTTTTGGGGTGATGGGGGATGATGATGAGTTGGGGTTACACAGAAATGTTGAACTCTGGTTTTATGAAACAGGAAAAAGCAGGGAGGAAAATCCAAACCACCAAACACAAGGAAATGTCTTTCCTTTAAGAGTATTTTCTCCTGATTACTTGACATATCTAGACCAAATTTGCTGGGATGTGTTCAGTATAATAAACAAGCTCTCAAATGTTTAGTAGCTCACCTTGAACTAATTCCCTCAAACTACTTGAACAGCTTTGCTGCTTGAAATCAAGGAAACAAATGCTGTGAACTTGGGAAAGGTTTCCACCAGAAGGAAGTTAATTCTGATTGCAGCAAGTTTTGAATTCCACTGCTACCAGTTTTACATCCAATAGCCAGAAACCAAACAACCCAAAGACCAAAGCACAGGTCCTACTGAAGTTACAGCTGGAAATTGCTCTGGCCAATACAAGAATGAAACCTCATTTCACGTCATGAATCACTACGTGCTTTCAAATAGAAATTATTATTTATAATGAAATTTCCCAAGCCATGAGGCTACAGGACTACCTGAACAGGGTAGAGATCTAAGCAGACAATTTGATTCTCACTGCAGCACTTTGAAAATCTCTTTTCTGGGTACTGATTACACAGACACAGAAATGCTGTCACCCACAGATGATTTCAGATTCAAATTGTGCGTTCCAAGCATTGATTCACTCTGTTTTTCAATTTTTGAGCAAAATATTGTTTATCTAAAAGGAGAATAGTCAATGTATGCATATATACACACATATAAATGCACACTCTGTTTTAAATGTCTTGCTCAGAGAAATAAACAAATTGAAACACTACAGCAAATGTAACGTAACTTGGGAATTACTAAATTTTTTGTCTTTTCTGCATAAAAGTGACATAAGTGGGAGACACTGGATACATGTGCACTTGAGTAACTTGGCAGATCCTCGCTGTAGGCTTTGTGTCTGACACAAAAATCTCACAGCCCTCCCTCTCAGATGTTCTCTAAGTGGAGACAAATGTCCATGGTAATAGAGTTCACCCAAACTCAACCAGCAGGGTCTGCAGCAGTCCCTTCCTGACACAGGTCACTGCTTCAGAGTCCATGGCCCTCACTTTCCAATAGCACATCTTGCATTTCAGGAGTTTGACTTCACCAGGATTTCCTACATTAAACAAAAATCACAAAAAACAACCCCAAAAAACCAGCTAGGCATTCCCATGGCATTTCTTAGAAACCTGAGGTATGGACCATAAATATTATTTCAGAGATTTCAAATCTATAAATCAAGGTTATATACTCAGCTTTTGGTTTAAGAAGCTAGGAAACCTTTTTTCACTTCTCTTAATGCTTCTGAGTTTAAAAACAGGGAACTTGTTTCTTGAACAGCATTGCAGGGGGGTGGTGGGGAAATCTTTTAAAGGAATTGCAGTAAAGGAAAAGCATTGCTGATCAAGTGGGAGGTTCTCACTAAAACCTGAAGTGATCACAAAACTCAGGGATGCTGGTAATTAGAATTCATCACACAGGTTATTTCAGATCATGCCAGATGATGTCATCAAACCACCAAACTCAGGAAGCTGAGAGAAACAAGAACTTGTTTTCTTTTAGTGAGAAAGAACCGACTCTTTTGATGAAAAGCTCTTGGCCAACCTAAAATCTGTCAAACCAGCTCCAGGGAAAAACTTTCTAACTTCAGAACATGTGCTTAACCTTTAATCATTTGCTTACAGTCTTCATTTTCCCAGGCTTACGCCTCACTCTTCCCCTTCCTGGAGGTGACATGTTTATTCCTGAAATAATGAAAAAAACACTTTTTGCTATTGCATAGAAAGGACTGAAATAGAAACTTATGCCTCTGCTTGATCTGCATTGTTCTCTTTATGGTTGCTACATTTTAAAATGAAAAGTGCTGAAAATAAGGTTGCAGCAAAAACTTCATAGAATTGAGTTTAACCCAAAATATATATCCCAGAATAATTATAGCAATATTACAGTCTAATTATAGACATGATTGTAGAAACCTTTGTTTTTCTAGGGATCAACTGCTCCAGTAAAGAGGAGGGCAACTAGTGGCAGCCAGAGTAAAAGGACACTCCAGGTGGATAAAATATGTGAAAATAGATTGTAACTAGGTTATATGAAAATTTTGAACCACATCTCATTAGGCATTTTTGCTTCTGAATTAAAGGAATAAAAGCCCATCTGCTAAGTAATACCCTGTTGTTCATAAAATACGTGATTTTGTCTGATTAAAGTGGACTAATTTTCTGAGATGAAAGGAGAGAAACTTGTGAATGAGCCACAGAAGGCATTTTGAAACTACAAAAAATAAATCAGATGTGGGCAGTAATGAGATTGTGCTGTACTGATTTCTGTAACACCAGTGCTGAACTTTCCTAAGAGACCATAGGGTTTACATTGCTTTACCATTAATAACATGAGAGAATCCTACGTTAAAATCAGACACTTAAAAAAAGTCACAAAACACAAGGCACAAAACACATTCCTTTCCATTTTAGATACTCAGCTGCCAATCAAGAAACATTTTTTCAATGCACACTCCTGAATTCCCTCTGCATATTTTCTGTGTAGTTGGAACACCTCCCTGGCCATGAGATTAACCCTGCAGTACAACCGGGGTGCAGGCAGCTGGCAATGCCTGAGGACACAGAAAATTAAGTATTTTATGTTGGCATTTCAAGCAAGAATCTCTATGTCCTGGTAAGCACAGCATCTTTTTCCAGCACAGCTCCTTCAAATTCAAGCAGCCCTTTTCAGGTTTTGGAAAAATTTGATTCCCTCAGAAAATTCAGATTTTATTGCTTAGGTCTGTTCTCTTTGGGAAATATAAAGACCACATACAATGAAAATGGAAGAATCTTAAGTCTCATAGCCAGCCAAAGAAGAAAGTTCAGTGTTCCTCACCCACAGCAGCCACCAAAACCCTTGCTCACATTGTCTGAGTGCCAGCAGAAGCAGCACCATGGCTTTGCTGGATCTGACAATGTCTCACCTGCAGGTAGCATCAGAGCTCTCAAAACAAGTCTCAAAGACAAGCCCAGGGCTCTGAATCAGTCTCATATTTAGATAAATACTTTCCTGTGTCTATTAAACATGATTATTATCAGCAGAGAGCACATACTCATATCAATGTATACTGATATTTCATTAGTAAAGATTTCCTTTAACCTGAAATATTTCTGGCTTTATAATTTAAACATCTTTGACATTTAAATACTCTAGAAAACAAACAAAATAATGATGAAATATAATAAAACTTACTATTAATTTAGCTAAGCAAAATTTACTATCGAAGAAACCAAGCTATTTCAATTCCACATTTCCAGAATGGTGAAAACATCAAAGAGCTGTAACAGTCACTTCAAATACATGACCTCTTTAAAAAGGCAAAGGACCACATTCTTGTCTCTGCCAAACAGAACTGATGGAGTTCTGGTTACTGGTTGTCACCTCATGGGGTTTTTTCCCTGATCTCCAAGGGCTGTGGTGTCCTATTTAACTTACAACCTCCCCCCAACATTTTAAAGCCTGTGAATATTTGGCTGTGCCTTCACTGAACACAGAGGGGGAAAAAAAGCAGCTTCATTTGCAAGTGTCACAAGGTTCACATTGTCACTTAGCTTCACTTTCTTAATATTCTTGGTCTTGTTCATTCTACTGCACTAATTCTATCAACAACACTCAAAAATAGCTGTGCAAATGAAGCTGCCTGTGGGAGCAGAGAAAAGGAAAGCAAGCAGAATATCAGCAAAAACATATGAAATAAATAATACAGTGCAGCCTTGTGTTCTCTCACAGCAACCGGACACCAGGACTTTAATCTGTTCTCACAAAATCTCCACAAAGCCTGGTTTTGCAGCTCTGTAAAGTCACTCTCATTTCCAGAAATCCTCTTGTGTCCCCACTTCCCCAGAAGAGCAATGGCCAATGAGCTGGATTACCATAAATTCAGCAATCAAATTTACACAGCTCTGGAGATGCAAGTAAAATGAGTATTGTATCTTCATTTCCTTCGTGGCACTTTATCAACCTCTTCCTCTGCTGATGGTAGAAGTCAATAAAATCCTATTAACACTAAGATGTTGTATTAAGTTTGACAGTTTACAAATTGCAGGCGTTTTCATTTCAAATATGAGCAGCTTGAGATACTCTGGAGTTCCACTGTATAAAATTGTTAAAGTTGGAATAAAGTAGATAAAATAATTTGGGGGTATTTTTTTTCCCCTCTCCTTTTAAAGGTGGCAGCAAGAAAGAAAATCAAACATGAAAAATAACCTTATAAGCCTTCCTGGGAGATTAACATTAGTCTAACCAGGAAGACCAGAAGAATCATAGCAGATCTATACTTGGAGCAAAGCATTCACCTTCCTATGGACTCCATGGGCTCTGTATCAGGCTCTGCTGCTCTCTCTGATCACAGGTAACTACCTCTGCAAAATGAGTACCACATCCTAAGAGAAAAAGCCTTAAAGCAACTGAGCACTTCAACAGGCAAATAAATAGAGATAGCAGCAGCAGGGATGGAGCTGGCACCTGCAGAAACAGCAATCAAAGGTATGGCTGACCAGCTGGCAAATGAATTAGGAATTATGCCAGAACTAACTCAGGGACAAATCTAAAGCTATTCCTGCAAATGGGCAAATTGCCATAATTTCTGCACTTATCCACCTGGTGATTTAAATTCCCATTAAGTAATATTTGAAGAAAACAAACATCAGTCCAAGTTAGTGCTGTTATTCCAGTTTTTTTAACGATGAAAGGTGTTCTCTCGGAGAGGAGCACATCAGCAGAAGGCATTTAAGCAAAATCTAGAAACCTTTCCTAAATAAGAAATATAAATGCAAAGCATGGAAATGTGAAAGAAGGAAGAAAAAACCAAAAATTTTTATTTTTTTTTTTAAAAAATGCGTGTCCCTTTTAAGTAAAATTGCAAAGCCTGTCAAAAATTTCGTAGTTACTGGACTCCTCAAGGATACAGATTCTCCCAATTAAATAATTCATTAAATCAGGAAAGCATCACTAAGACACTCCAGTCAGAAAATAATACTGGGTTTGTATCTACAGCCTTCTTAATACCAACAATTCCAAACACCACCGAGCTTGTGGCTATACATAGATTCCTCAGATCACCACTCTCACTGCAGAAGACAGCCTTGGACTGCTCACAAGACAGAGTGGGAGGCTTTATTTTGAAGCAAACATTGCCTCCAGTAAAGGATGTTTGCACACAGCAATAACTTGCCAGTGTTTAAGGCCAGGAGCATTCCTAACACCCACTTATAAGCATTGAAATATCTCCTTTTTTTGCCTATTAACTATACACCACAGCAGGGAAAAAAACTTCTCCTGCTTCAAGTAATTTTGTCCAGCTATGATAGCAGGTGGATCATATTGAGCCACCTATCCATCACCCTGCCTGCAGAACACTGCCTCACTCCCAGCACCCCGTATATCCCTGGACACTGCAAAGGTGCTCCCCTGCCATCTGATGCTGCCTGGTCTCCCTCTGCTGTCCTTCAGCTCGGGGGAGAAGGACAGAGTGGCAGAATTCTGTGAATTCAGCACCACGGTTAATTTATTGGCACTGTGATTTTGCTGGTTTAGGTGGTTGGGAGTTCAGTCTTACAGGCTTAAATTTCACCTTAAGCAGCAGAAGGAAAAGATGTCTCTTTATAGTGCTTAGAGAAAATAATCTGCTTGTGAAGATAGAATTTCAGGGGTGAAAACTGAACAATACCTGCAAGTCCTTATGTTATTTACTCATTTGTAATGCATGACCTGTCTAACTGCTAATTAAAGCTTAGAGTAGGCCAAGTGGCACATTTACACTGCCAACCTACTCCCTAAAACCAGCCACAGTGGAAGGCAGGATTTGGAAATAAAACTCATTAGCCCAGGAAAACAACATCTCAAAGCCTTTCTCCCCAAAACATTGGTTGTGATTTTTACTGTGTCACCTCATCAGACCTTTGCATTCAAACCCACACATTCAATGTTTCAGATGTGGGGAACCACAGCCACTTAGACACAGGGTATATTTTAGCACCTGCTACATGCTGAGAATAGATTAAGTGCCCAAACATCTGAAGAAAGGAAGGGATTTTAATATTTCTCCCCAGCCAAACTGAAATAATTGTGTGCTGTCAAGTCAGCAGTGAAATATGAACACAGAGCACAGGACAAACCTCTCTGCCTTGTTGTGATATCGTTATGAGTGATACATTTTTAGTTTTATATCAGGAGACAACATCTCAACGTCCTTTGGTATTTTACTGTCGTGCTGACTAACAAAATAAAGCATGTGAACCCTTTTTATTTTCAGGTTCATCAGTTTTATGTTCCTATTTACTTGCCATACATTTTAGATCTGATGATACCCAACACAGGCAGCTCCAAATACGCTGTTTTTAAGAGATATCAGCTGACTGTCTTTGATTTCATAAAAGCCTATTTTCAAAATATTAGCTATCTACACATGTATATTTTTAATGCACAATGTAACAGTCAAAAGAGAGGCAAAGCAGATGGAAAACAATTACAGATCCTTCTCTAAACAGGGGAAACACCTCATGGTGGCCTTAAAGTTGATTTTGTACACTCTGCTGGACAAGGCACAGCCCCAGATTCCTTGCTGCTTATATAAAACACATTTTATTAGAATTTAATAGAGATGTGTGCATTCAAGCAATCTCCAGCCTGCCTTGATTAGCTAATTAGCTGTTAGGTTTTGTTCTACAAGAACCTATTGTGTTCGAATCCTTGATTTCAGCTCCTCTATATAATGACAAATAACAATGTGTTAGAAATACAGACCTGTAAAAGGGAAGTCCTCTGAAATGTAACAGAAAAGTATTTATGTTTACATCTGCCTGCCTTAATTTCTTGGTTGTTTTTTCCACAAACACATCTCTCCTAAAGCAGCAGAACTCATTTGTTAAGTCTTTGACTTCCTTAGCCCCTCATGCACTCCCTGATTCAGCAGGAACACTGTCAAACACCTGGTGCTTTGCTGTTCCTGAGTAGCCCAATTATCACTTGGATTGCATCAAAATTAGCTTCTTGTTCAAAAGGCTCAGCTGCCCTCTCTTGAGATTATTTTCATGCTCAAACAGTGGCTCTCAAACAAGGGGTGTTGCACCATCTAAAGCAAATTTCCTCCGCCTCTCTTTTCATCTCTCCCAGGCTCACAACAGGGTAAGGGACAAGTGGAAGCGAAGATGTGAGGAGCCAAAACACAGAAGAGGCAGAAATCCTCTGTTACCAAAACCAAGAGACAACGGGGCAGCTCTAAAATAGGTGAGAACAGCTGCAGGAGAGCTGCAGTCCAGGTAACCTTCCAGAGATGCCCAGCATACATCTGATGGTTTGAACATTCTTCAAGCAAACAAATATATATAAATATTATATATTTTAAATGCAAATATAAATCAGGCCACATTTGTGCAGAACACAAACAAATCAGTTTTCAAACAAATCAGTAGTCTTAGGTCACCTGTAGCATTTCTCTTCAAGAACTTTCATCAGATGAGCAAGAACAATTTACTGCAGGAATTGGGTGAAACAGCAAAGCATCCAGTTTAACAAAGTATACATGTTTTTGATCAAAATATAATATTAAAGTGACAGATTAAATTGAATTCTTTAAGAGAATGATGAAAGATTACATCACAGTACTGAGAAAAATGATTTAATAATAAACCAAAGCACAAAGAACACTTCTGAGGTATTGCTAGAAAGCAGTCAACACATGTGCTGCTCCCTCTGAGACTGCAGTTTGTTGTTACACTAATCTGATGCTTTCCATATGAATTAAATTGTCCTCTCTTTATGAGCACAAGCTCAATAAAACTCTTCTCTAAGCATTGAGGAACCATAACATTTCCTCATTAAAAACAAACAACCAAAAACATTGTCCCTTCAGTCTGAAGAGTTTAGCCTAACCTGAGTATAACAAACGAAGTCAGGCACAGGGAGAGTTGCCCTGATTTTCTCCAGAAGAGTCAAGGTACCCAGAGGTTAATCAATTATCTAGAGTAAAAGCAACCTTGAGTTCTACAAACTACAGATTGGATTTTTCACATAGAAACACTTCTCTTAGTCACAGTAACAAAAAGTAGCTGGGAAATAAGCCCACAATAGAATAAAAATAATATTCATAAGAAAGCCCAATCCTTAGGAAAAGTAAGTTTATAATTTAACACAATGTTACAAACAGTAAGAACTTTATTCTCCTACTAAACTTTGAAAATTTTGCTGCTTCCAAACTCCTTCCCAACCAGGAATAGGAAAAACAAACAAAAACCCCATATGGAAGAAGGTTTTACATTAGTAAAATTTGCTATAGAAGCAAAGTTTAAACAAAAACTCAGGACTTTTCCCGTGCCTATTTAGGAGTCCCTGTCTCTCTTGGAGTGTACTTCAAGAGCATTTAAAATAATGATACAAAGTAAAATGGGCATCAAATCTGCTGCTTAATGAAGTCACCAGCTACAGCAAGTTTCTGCTTATTGACAGCATTTTTACAGCACTGACCAGGATTAAAAAGGCATCTCTTGTTATAAAGGAACATCTCTGCTTTCAACCTCTATTCCCAGATGTTTACACTATCTGTTCAAAGACCTATTAGATCTAAACTCTTTGATATATGACCAGCTACTTCTGCACAGCTTTTTGTTAACTGAGATCTAAACCCAGCAGGGAAAAGGACAAATCAGTTCTTCTAGCAAATGTTTTCAGTATCAATTCACTATGAACAGAAATGTTCTTTGCTTGGTTTTTCAGCGCTCCAGTACATCATGAGTTTAGAAGGATGAGTGAAGAAGGGCAAAATTCTCCTCTTTACTAATATATTTCTAAATGTATTCTGAGAAACATAAATATGAGCAGTTTTAGTTTTGAATAAAGATCCCAGTGGAAAATTCTGGATATACACCCTGAACACAATTACTTATTTCTCCCCTCAAACACCACTGCAGTGAGTGCCAGTCTGTTCACACTGAAGTAAATTCTGACACTCCTTATGCCAAATATTTAATTTTAAAACTGAGAAAAAAACCTCCAGATTTAGTTCACTTATACAAGCAATGAGAGGCACATTAAGTGAGGAATTAGTGAATAAAATACATCCAGCAAATCTTAATTCATTTCTTGAATGGGAGAAAGTTTCTCTTTCAAAACCCAGGAACTGAACCCAAACCACAAACAAAACAAGGAAATACAGAAACAAAACACTTTAATCTTTCAAATCAAAGGCAAAGTTATGTTCAGAAGCTATGTAGAGCTGAGAAAAGGGTTCTAGCTATACATACAGAGTAATAAATACCTATCACAGGCAGTGTGAAAAAAACCACAATAAGATTTCAGTATATTAAACTCAAAACTTTTTCAGCATTAAATTTGGAATTTTTTTTAGTAAAGTGGAGTTATGAAAGCAAACAGAGCACTTACTATTAATTGCTCATCTTGCCAATAATGCTAAACCACATCCACAAACCAGCATTTAAAGCTGTATTATTTCTCCAGGAAAGGAGTTCTCACAGATCTCTCTCCATCTCTGCTCTGCATTGTAATTGAGCAGAGGTCTACAAACTAAATGATGCATGAGTGTGTATAGATTCAAAGTTCAATTTCTTCAATCAAAAATCCAAAAAGCACTGCCAAAGAAGGAGGGGGAAAAAAACACCAAAAAGGAAAAACAGCATCTGCTGATATTAAACTCTGACTTTGCCACTCCGAACAGAATTACAAAACCTCATGTAATGACAGAATAATTAGGCATCCATAAAGCAATCATTGGAACATTGTCAAAAGTTGAGTCTTCGGGAAAAATAAAAAAAGACACAAATATCAGCACTTTCCCCAGCATTCCCTAAGTCTGTGCTTTTTGCTTCCCCTGACTGACTGCAATCAATGAGTCAGCTGCAGTGGGTCGAACACAACTGGGATAAAATGGCACCTTATGAAGTAACTGCTTTCATAGATCTCCCCAAATGAGTCATAAACCCATTCATCAATATCCCACCTCGTGCAGCAGGCACGGGCGGGAGGGGAGCCTCGGAGCAGGAAGGCTCACTCTGGGATTCCATTTGCAGCCCATAAATCAGGATTCCTTACATTCGGTGCCACCATTAAGTGAGGAATGAGAACCTCCACTATCATTAGTCGACAGCTAACAAGGCATTAACATTTTCATTAACAGTGTTGACAAATCCAAATCGATTTTAAAAGCTCATTTGCATCATATCCTAAAATTGTGAAGTAGAAGGGAACAGTCTGACAACTTGATTATATGCTATAGCTTAAATTTTTGTTTCTCTGCTTATGTATAGCTGTGAAGTGCACATCACATCTGGTTATGTTCTGGTGCCCTCAGATTTTCAGTTTGCTGTATTAATGTTCTTGTGCACACAGAGGCGATGGTCTTGGAGCATGTTTAGTTTGTGAGACACCACAGTCTGAGTTCTCATTTCACCTGCACTGGACCAGAGACAGGCACTAGATCCTCTCCCACTTTGGCTCCTGACTTTTTTTGATAGGCAGACCTTTTTTCCTGGAATTAGGAAGGGTCAGTCCCAAAAGAGGCTCAGCAGCCATCCAAAATGAAAGCCTATAATGTACACTAGACACTGGTGACGTTCTTTGAATTCCAATTCATTATCTGCTCTCACTTTCAAATTTCATTCAAAACCCTTCAGCCAAATTAAGCACTGCTACAGAGAATTAAAATAAAATCCATTCTGTAAATGACAGCCTCTAAAATGGACTAATTAAATCATGTTTCAATATTCCAGATTCAATACATAAATACAGTTAATATTTCTTCCTTTTTTGCAAAAACTTGTGCTGTGATAGAGCAAGGAATTCTGAGAAACAGATTCACATGAGTGTGTATTCAGAAGAAGAAGATGAGTTTCAAATGCATAGATACCTTAACAGCAAAACACATAACATTTATTCTAGTTATTAATGAGAATTTTTTAGTTATACATGTTTGGCTTTAGTGAGAGTTATATGCATTTGGCAAGATATTTTAATTTTAAGTAACAGGAACCTATTATGGCCACAAAGAAAAATAGAAGGGAAAAAACAAAAGTTCTGGTGTTGGATGTGCTGTGCACAGCCTCCATCAGCTGCTTTCATTCCTCTCTCTAGAGGAGCACACAGATCAGTGTTGCATTTACCTTCTCCCATTTCCACCTGTGGCCACAGGGCTTAAAAATGAAAGCAAAACCACTACTAATTAAGTGTGTTTGAATTAGACACTGCTTGCCCAGAACAACTGCTTCAAAACTGATCTCCCATAAATTCATCTTTACAGTCTAAGCTAACATGCTTTGCATTTTGGCAGCAGGAAGATGGAGAGCAAGCAGTGCATGATGTGGAAGTTGGTATTTTCCTCTCACTGAGTAACAAAAACCTCTCAGACTGACTTGTCTGGCTCCACTGACAGTGACAAGCAAGGGCTTATCTCAGCTGCCTTGCAGAGCACACACAACTCTGAGGCTGTTCCATAACCTCTGTCCCTTAAGATGGACAAGTTCTTCTCTAGAGTGCAAGGCAGGACAAAAAAGAAAAGCCAAAAGAAGAGAAAGCCACAAAACCCAGCAAAATAGAAACACAAGCAAAAAAAAAAACCCACCAGCCATGAAAAGTGTATTTAAAATATACCAGCAGCACAACATAGTGTTTGAAGATACTTTAGAGGATTGATGTCAAAAGCAATGTCCTTGATAAATATTAAGTATTCATTTAAAGTTTCTGATGTTTTAATATTCCTAAAAGTCACACTAGGAATTCTCTTTCAAGACCCAGACAGTCTGACCAGAACTGGCCAGTTTTGAAGTGTTTGCTTTTTAATACCAGCTTCCTAATTTCATCAGCTTATAAGCTCTCCTTCCAAAAATTCCCTTTTTTAACAAAACTTTAGAAACTTGAATTTCCTATTTGCCAATTCTTCTGCACCAGGAAACCTTGTATACGGTGATATTTTAATAATTCACATGCCTTCCCTTACATCTCCATAATTACAGCTATCAGGATCCTGGCTAAAACTGAGACAAATAACATCATCTGTTAACAAAGGCTTTGCAGGCTGGGATGTTTTTATCCCTGAACATGGCAGGAAAGCTGCTGCTAATGCCTGTTCCATGGGCAGTAAATTGCCCAAGGTACAGCCAGGCCCAGCACAGGCTCCGTGCTGGGTTTACTTAGGCTCTGATCAATATGTTCTGTGCATCTTGTCTATATTGGAGCTCTCCTTATTACAGGCTCAATTGATTCTCCAAGCAACAGCAGAGCTTGTACTCCATGGGCAGAGCAGATGTTGTTCTGACCTCCACCCACCGGCTCACAGAGTTTCCTCTCTGCCTTCAGTGAAGAAAAATATCCCAATAAAGAAAAATACCCAGGCACACATCGTGCCCTTGAACAATGGATGTTACATTTGTTATACAAAAGTTTCTGCTAACGCTCTCCTTGTTTTATTTTAAAAGTCTCAACACCCACATCAACACCCACCATGAAAATCACGGTAAACTACTCATTCCGAAGAATTTTAGAGAAATACCCTTGACTTTAAAAACTTGAAATTTGTGAAAAAGTGCACAGCAAATTCTAGAAGGCAACACTACAGCAAAAAAAAGAATCCATTTCCTGAGATTGCTGTAAGCTATCGATTAACACAAAACCACCACCATTTACCAACACCACAGATGGATGTTGGCCCAAGAAATCTTCTGTTATTTGAATTAATTGTTATCTTTAACATTAAGGCAGCACAAAAACCAGAAATAAACCCACCAAATAATAAATGAAAATTGAAAGCCACCAAACCCTTCTTAGGAGAACAAGGGAATCTGATAAATATAGAAAAAAAAAACCCTCAAGTAAGAGATACAAAAGATCCTTAAGATAGCAATGATAAAGGTACAAAGGGAGAATTGTGATCTGAAAGGATGGGATATTGCTTTTGAGAATATCTGATATAAGGAAGACCAAGAGGAGATACTGATATATCAAATATTTGTTACATTTAGAAGGCTATTTAATAGGTTAACCTGCGTGCTGGGAAAGCTGAAGGGCAGATAAAAAACACTAAGCTCACCCCCATATGCACATAAAAAGCAGGATAGCTTTGGGGCAAATGACTGTGACATAAAAACGCCAATTTCTGTGCTGAGGACCACCTCCCCTGTCTTTGAGTAACAGATAAAACAGATTGGGAAAGGGAAAAGGGGGGGTTAAAACAACAATACACAAGAGAGCAAAACACACATAACTCTTTAGCCCTATTGGTATTGTAAGGTTTAGTAAAAACCCTACAAACCCAGAGAGCTCTGTTACCTTGAGGAGCCCAAAAACCCTACAAACCCAGAGAACTCTGTCACCTTGAGGAGTCCAAAAACCCTACAAACCCAGAGAACTCTCTCACCTTAAGGAGTCCACAAACCCAGAGAGCTCTGTTACCTTGAGGAGTCGGTGCCCGTGTGCCCCCAGCCCCAGAGCTGCCAGGTAAATGCTCGGTGCCCACAGCCCCTCCCCAATCCACCAGGTGGGTTCACCAGAGCAGCCAATCCCAGGGCTGCAAAGCTCTCACCATCAACTGCAGACACCTGTGAACTTCAGGACTTCAGAAGAGCTCAGCTGTCACAATTAGCAAAGTACTTCACACAGCTCTTTACCAGATCAGGGTTTCATTCCTGGCAATTTCTCTCACCTTTCAGGAATTCAGAGTATCAGGTGATTATTGTGCTAGAGCCAACTCAAAGCCTTTGGCTGGTGGCCTATCCAGGCTGATGAATATGACCAAAATATTTTAATTCAGGACAGAACCTTACATCTCCTTAAAAAAAATGAAAATAAAAATGTCATAGAGATAAAATTAGGGAAAAAAAAACATCTAGCTTCTTCATCCTAATGGGTATTGACACTATATTCCTTTCTCATGTATTTTGATCTGTCTTTTACTGATCACTAGGTCTCACCCTTCCAGCTTCTGGAGTACAGAGCAGCTGATGTAAAGAACCAGAGCATTTTCCTTGGTGTCTCTGCCCTGGGAAGGGTCTGCCCCCTATTTCCAGGACCCTGGACCAAAAGTGAAACAAGAGCAGCTAAAAATTTGGTTCTTGGAGAATTTTTTTAGCAAATAAACCAAGGAAAATCTCATGGACCATCAGATTGGCAGAAAGCAAAATTCTGGGCTTTGACCAGTAACCTGCCTAAGGTACCATCCACATACATACATGTGCTTAGAGGCTGGAGAGGGGAGAAAAATGTTTCTCTTCTCCCTTTTCATGTTTTAAACCATGGAATTAACTTCTAAATCTTTTGTACAAACCTCATTGGACCATAAAGACATGCAGCTAGAGATTACTGAAGAGCAGAAGAATCAATTTGGAATTAATGTCCTATCAGGACTTCAGTACATACTGTGCTATTAAAATGTTACAATAATTTTAGAGCAAATCTCTAAATTTTGTTTGTGATCAAGGAAAGTGTTGGTTTTGAATTAAGGCAGTTCACAACAGCTGTGCAGCAGCAGTTTCATTTGTAATCCTGCCAGGGCAAGTATTAAAAATGTCTGGATATTGGAGCATTTCCTTTTGTTTGGTAGTTTGAATTTCACCTTTTTCCCCTCCACTTGTCCAACAGTCAAGCACTATAAAGAAAATGGAAATATTATTTTAGGATCAAGATGTCTCACCAGAAATGGAAGCAAAGTAAAGGGTGCAGTGTAACTGCCTAAGTCTTCCTCCACTAACCCCGTGCTTACATTTTATTTTTCTTTCCTGGACAGCTACAGTAGTTTCATGGAGCCCTCAGCTACTGCATTATCAGCAAAAGAAAATGAAATAAACTGCTACAATTACTTGTCACTGCTGTCATTTCTCTATCCTATTAAGTAGTTCTGTGATTCATCCAAGTGGGCTGTAGCTGGGATCAGGATGTGAAAAATAGTCTTGTCTTCAGCTTAAGATATTTCTCGTGTTTATAGGTAACAAGATCCAGGTTCCATCTCTGGAACACACATGTTACTCCTCATTAAATTGGAAAAAGAATGTCTATAATTTCATTCTCTTCCCTCTTCAGGTGTAGGTGGAGATGATCTTATTCACTCCAGTGGAGGATTGGAGAAATAAGTACAGAAGATAAATACATAGCTGAAGACATTGCAGGAGTGATAGGCAATAATTATACACCCTGATGGGATGTTTGTCACTTTTCTTGCCTTGTTTAATGTTGCTACAAAGACATAAATGCATTTTTCCTCTCCACAAAACATTTGGAGAATTGATGCTTGCTAAAGACCAAGTGCATTTTGATTTGATGAAACCAAAAGAGTGCAAAAAGGAGTGAAAAATCTTCATTCTTAATCTCTTGCACTAAGCAAGGAGAATAATAAAAAAACCCCAATGCAATAACACCACCACTCCAAAACCAAAAAAGGGGTTCAAGAGAATTTTGAAACTTCTATTTCTATACTTTGTGCAACGTAAAATTCACTCATTTCATGTTCCCAAAGCTTTGCCAGAGCAGGATCCAGGAAGAGCATGGGAATTGTTTGTAGTTTGGAAGTGAGGCAAATGAAGCAACACACCCCAGGAGGCAGCCAGGGCCTGGATTAGAAAGAGAGGTGGATTAGAAGATAAATTCCTAAAGACACAAGGATCTGCTTTGCATTTTGACACCTCTGTGGTCAGTGGAAAAGGTTATGAGTGACACTTCAGCCTAGAGAAGGGAGTTTTCCCCTTTCTGAGATATCACAAATACACGTGCTGCGGAAATCTCGCCACCGAGCCGCCGCAATCCTCTCCATCCTTTAATCTCCTCTGCTTCCCCTTCGTGCCCCTTGGCCCCCTTGCCCTGCTCATTCTGTCACCATCTCCTGGTGACAGCCCTGCTCCTCAAAAGCCAAGGCAGAGTTTAGGGAAAGGAGGGGCTGACACCTGGCTGGAGGCTCCCCGTGTGTCACATTTTAAGTAACTGATAATAAGCAAGATGAGATATGCCTGGAAAAGACCTGATAATATTATAATAATTTATACATCCTATTTCTACTCACCTACTGGTTTAAATTACATTTATAGTATTTAATATATTTGATAGCTACTGTCTGGATTTTAAAAGGCATTAACTTGATATTTTTATTTTTTTATTCAAAGGACATATGGTATTTTCCAGCTGGGGGTCAAGAAGGGGAAAAATCTCTTTATAGAGCAAAGGAAGGAGGAACTCCCAGATAAATACTTTTTCTTGTCAAGTGTTATCATTGTCCTGCCTACAAAGTGAGTAGTGAAGCAGCACTGAAGTGGCATTTTATGATAAAATAAGAACTAAAATAATAATTGACACAGGATGGGATGTATTCTCATGCTCTGTTCAAGATCTGGTGATTCAGGGACTCTACTCCAAACCTTTAATGGTTTTTGAAACAAACTCAGTATATAATTAATTATCAGGGAATTATTAATGAAAAACAAATTTTTTTTCTATTTAAACCTTCAAATTTAAAGGATGCACTACGCAAAAGAGAGATCATACATAATTTAATGTAATTAGGAAGAAAATTAAAATATATTTTCACTTCTCCATCTAATAACACTGCTCTTTCATGCTCTGGGAATGTTGTTTAAGCCAAAGGTGGTGGTTTCCTTGACAATTCTAGGCAGGAATAGATACCCTTAAAAGAAATGAATAGAATAAAAGGGCATGAATAAGCAGGATTTACTAAATTGAGGGTTCAGGAAGTGATAAGAGATCCCTGAAAAATACTTATTATTGAAGATTAATATTAGAATGAGGAATAAAATGAAGGTTAATCTTGATAATGAAGCACTTGAACCCAGAGAAAATGTCATTATCAACATGTTAACACGTGCAGAGTTGGGGTGAGAAGTGGATGGCTTGAGACAGTCAGTGGGATTTGTGGGTGTTCCTCTGCTCATTAGGGCTCATGTACAGCTGCTCCTGGCCAGGGGCTGCTGGAGAGGGCAGCTTGGTGGGGTGGCAGGGTAAAAATGGGATGGGACAGTCCAACAGACCAACCCACAGCTCCCTCAGAACACCCTGGGGAACTGGTTTGCCTTTGGGTGAAAGATGAAATTTGTTTTCAAAGTATTTAAAGTTACAACCCTGATGTAACAAACTTCATCCCGCTACCCTGCCATGCAGCTGAGCTTGAGGAGACCAATATTGAGAATTTTAGCAACAGTGAAACAACTTCCCACCAGATTGGAATTCTTTTTAGTCAGAGCAAAATCTGAGAAGGAAAACTCACTTCTACAAGTTGGGAATTTGGTTCATTTTGCTGTAACAATGCTTAATTCCACACTTCCCCCTGCCCTAAGGATAAACATGGGGAATTGTGAAAGCAAAAGACTCTTTCTGGGCTAAAACTGTCTGAACTAAATTTTCCAAGCTGAATGTTTTAGAATCAGGACTCAAGGAGCAAACCTGATGCACAGAAAACACCCAACACAGAAGTATAAAGTCCATAATCTGACAGTGCTCGGTCAAACTCCATTGTGAAAGATTCTCCTTGGCATATTGCAGGAGATTTTCATGCTCCCCTTCTGTGCCCTTACCAACTCTTTAGAAATGTTTCAGATAAGCCTTCAGCTGCTCAAAGCTTTTGTACACTGAACCTTTCTCCTAGAGAGTATTTAAAACTTACAATGAAATTACCTAGTGAAAGACTTGAGGTTTCTTATCCTATTTTTATTGGATAGATGACTGCACCTCTAAAGCTTGGCTCATATTCATCCTGAAAAGCTGTTTATATGTGAAGGCAGGAGATGGATAATAATTCTTAGGATATGTGGTTTGTGCATGCAATGATGTTACAAACAGGCAAAAATAAAGGTAGGTTTTTAGGTTTCTGTTTTGAATTGCTGCACTAAGTCTCTCTGCACTTTTTCCTTACTATTTCAGCTGGAGAAATATCTGTATTATATTTTTTCCAGTCTCTTTAAAATGTAAGATGTGTCAAAAGCCATTGACAACTTTGTAGTTACATCCCAAATTATCAAACCTTTAAGATGTATACACACACATGTATATAGGTTATTATAAATGAGGTTTCACTGTTACCACAGTCAAATGAAGAACATATTCCAGCTGCAGGATGACATAATGTCTGCTTGCATTTCAGACACAGTAACCTTAAAGGTAATAATAAAAAGCCTGTCAAATATTTCAACCATCTTTTGGCCTTCAACACTCCTGTTATGTTTCACAGCAATTTAGCTCTTGTATATTCTAAATAATGCAAAACACTAACAGAGCTCTATCAGCAGGGAAACCGCATTGGTGGCTTTTATTTCTTTTTTACAGCATCTCTGTACCTCAGAAGTCTCTTTCTTTTCACTGCTGAAAGTCATTCACCATTGTTTCAGTGAAAAACCTTAATTAATAACCTCTCTGATGCAGCAATCCTTTGCAGAAGCAGGGAAGAGCACGCCCATGTCCTAAAAGCCTCTCCACAATTGTCATCCTCAAAGATTGGGATATTGAGGGACTGGCATCTGTTCCTTAGCATGGCTATTGAACAGACATGTCCAGAGACAGTTCTCATTTAAAGCATTTCAGCTTTCAGGATCTGAAGGCATTCCCACTTTTTTTTTTTTTAACAAGTCACACTTCAGACCAGTAGCTTAAAAGTACACAGAGGCCTTCTGCAATATTGCAAACATTGTTCCCTCAAAATTTCATCAGCCTTCTAGAGTTTAGTAAAGCAAAAGTAAAAGAAGCAAGTAGCTCTTGGGAAGCTACTCAAGGAGAATTAACAAGGAGGTAGAAAAGGCTGCTCACTCATCTGTCTAATGAAACTACAAATTAAATGTAGAATGTAGGCTAAAACTCAACTTCTGGCTCTCATTGCTAACAGCAAGAAAAACAAACTTGGGTGTTTCTTTCCACAAAGTGAGGAGAAATGAGCAAAGCTGCATCTTTTCCTCCCTGCTCCTGAATTTGGGCCTTTAATGAATAAATTTTCTAAGTCTGATAGAAGAAACACTGAGCAGGCGTTTTTAATGTCTTTATCAGCTTTGCTGCCCTTCCACAAATTCAATAGGTTCTTTTAACCATAATTTTCAAATTCCATGAGGTAGTGAAGTAACATTTCTCAACAAAAATATTTCAAACCTCAGTATTCAAATTATTATACAAATAAATAATTAGCTATTTTGTCCATTTAACGGGACCCAACAAAATGCAGGTCACAGTAGTAGGTGATGTTTAAGCCAGCATCACAGAATCACACTCAACTTCTTATTTTCCTTTATAGGTGACAGAGAAGAGCTTTTTATTGAGTTGTTTCTAAAGAGGCTTTGCTGTAGGGACACTGCTGTTCCAGCTACAACCTCATCAGCTTGAGAGCTGCTCCTCAGACACTTCAAATGTTCCCAGAGCTCTTCCCACATCTACCTGCAGCTGACAAAGCCTGAACACGTGCTTAAAATTACAAGAATTTCAAGGAAAAAATTTATTTATGGCTGAATGTTGATGTGGGAAGAATAAAGCCCAGAATTTTCGGTGCACTTTATCATACACTAAGATTCACTCCCCTGTTGCCTCACTGCCTAAAAAGGTCTCTATCAGAAAATATTGGTATTTTATTTAGCTATAAGTCTGCAATAAGTTAGTGTTGCTTAATTGGTGATGAACACAAATTCACAGTGTATTTTAACTAACAAATTTATCCACCTATTGAAATTACTGGTTTTAAAAAAAAGCAAACAAGTATGCAAAACCTGCAATTCAATTCCCATTACTAAAATTACAATTGTTATCTACATTTTGGGAATTTCATAATTGTGAAACAATTATCACTGCATTTACAGATACTGCTGATGCTACTGGAAACTGATGGGATGGTTTTTTCCCCCAGAACATAAACAAGTATTTGTTTTACATGTACAAAAAATCTGGTTTTTTCACCCACAATTTATTTGTGCTCCATGGGGGTGAGTGGGTATGTTCTGATTTGGGTTTCTGCTTTTATTTACTTCTGGAAAAAAAAAAAAAAAAAAACAAACCCTTAACTTCACCTGAACTGCTGAACACTGGTTTTGTAACACAATGTGCAATTCAAATTTAGCTCTTGGCAATGCCCTGGTCACTACTGTATGAACAGTCCTGCCTAAAGGGTTATTATTTAGGGTCACATTAATTTCACAACTGTTCTGACATTAATGCACTCCTTGCTCCCTTTCTTAATGTTTCCCCACATTTTATTGCTCTGAATGGAAGTCTGAAAATAACTGACTTTAATGAAGTGAATCACAGGGTGTCAAGCCCTCATTTCTGTATATACAGATGTAAAACCCAATTTTTTTCCCCTCTAGATATACTGTGCTGATCCAGCTATCCAGAACACTTAAAATAGCATTAATTTGCATGTAAAGCAGCTCTAAAGACTTCTCTTATTTTCACAATAAGATAAAGCAACTTAATGTAAATCTAGATTGATCTTTCGATTTAAATACATTATAAAACACATATTGTGGGTATTTATTCAGCACATGGTGCTTCTGAGACTCCTCTGTGCCCTGATTTTTTGGTTATTAGTGTGCAGCTAAGCAATATGCTTTGTTCTCTCAGCAAACATTTCAATGCTTTGGTTTCTCTAGGGAGATGCTGTTCAGCTGAACTCTGGTAATGTCCACACTGGCCAGAGTTGGCACATTCTGGGCAGTCTGGCCTCATCCACATCACACAGGGTCTGGCCACATTCCCAGTCCCAGATTCTGCTCTGGAGTCCCCAAGACACAATGTTTTTTGGGTGGGTGTCAGGTGAGAACATTTGCAGGTTACCAGTTTGAGAAGTTTCATATTGGCTCTGCCATGTCCCGGTTCATCTCAGGCATCTAGCTGATCAGGAAAACTGGAAATAAATCAGCAGTAATGTAGAGCCTGAGAGTCAAATTTACAGCCTGGGCAGAGTTACACGGTCTGGGTTTGGAAAACCCAGGGAGCAGACAGCCCAAGACAACACAGCAGCTTGGAATCCTGATACCAAGGAAAAGTCTTTTAAGAGTAGTGCCACACTTCCATCACAGATCTCCCAAGTTAGACACTGATTATTGACAAAACAGGCCTTAAAAATACAAAAATCCTCTAAGATGACCTGAACAAGGGTCTCTGCTCCCATGAGCACACCAGATGTTCTGATAGAGAATATTTCCTCTTGTCCAGCCCATGACCTTTGGATGATAACATCAAAGCCCCACTGGAATGATTTAGTTCCTCACAGGACAGCAGTGCTCAGCCTCCAGCCTTTGTGTTCAGGGGACTCTGTTTATTTTAGCCTTTGCTTTAACCTTTCCCCTGCTCAGTGTTATGTGAAAACAGTGCTTTTTCCATGTTTGTCCCTCTGTTTTGTGTTGTGTTAGTCAGGGAATGTATTTCTACACAACACCTTTCAGGGTTATGTGTGTTCCCAGGCTATACCTTTGTCCAGAGCGAGCACTTTGGGGAAGTGATGATGAAAATGTGAAGGGAAGAACAGAGGACTTGAAGGTACAAAAATACCACAGTCCTTGAGGAACAGGTAAGTCACAGGCATTTTAAACACAGCAAGGCAGAAATACAGAATTAAAAGGACTGAGGTTTAAGGATATTTTTCAAGTACATAAGGAACAAGATGCTGACAAAGGAGAAAACAATTTCTCTGAAGGACAACAAGAAATGTTTATCACTGAACAAAAGACATCTTAAAATAAACTTTAAACAAGGAAGATGTGCAACAGCACAACTGCAGTTAGTCAAGTTTAGTTTATGTGAACACCAAGAGTTCCAAACCCTTTAATCTTTTCCAATGTCCAACCTATAACACCTCCAAAGCAAGATCCCTTGGTGGCAGAGGGATCCATAGCATCCCATAGGAATTCAGAGGACTCATTTTCCAAGGGTTAAAAACTGCTATGGTCATAAGCATACAAATAAAAACAGCATTAATAAACCCAGTGCTCAGAAAACAAGTAGAACCTGAGAAAAAGCCATGTTTTTAAAACTATGGAAATTCACTCCCTTTTGATCTTTTATCTTTCTACTTCACCTGTTTTAAAGTATTTGTTTAGTCAGGTTTTTAACTTCAGGGTGTTCTTGGGTTCATGCTTTTTTCTGCAGCCTTGACAGCCAGATATTTACCTGGAAAGGAAGCTGTGATTTATAGGCATTAAATGACTCCTGAAGGTAAACCCTTAGGAACATCACCAATTATTGCAAGACAAGAGCTGGGAGCCTCTAGTAGTAAACATGTATTTCTACCCTAACTCATATAACAGATCTACACCAAATCCCTTCGTTTTCTTTTCCTCTGAGAAATGCTGTTTGCTTTGTGTTACTGAAGTTGCTATAGAGGTAGATCAGAAGAGATAATGTAAAATGCTCACAAAATTTTAAACATTCACTTCATTTGTGTTCCTGCCTCTAGTATTCATTTGTTAGAAAAACTTTAGTGCACAGACATGGAAGGAATATTTTTGGATGTGCTAGAAAATATTCTAAGTATGGAATTGCTTTTTAAAGAAAACTTCATGCTATTATCCTACCTCTAATTGGAATAAAAATAAAACATGCAACATAGATAACCAATCTAGTCAAATATTCCCAACTCAGTTTCAAAAATGCACTTTTAACCAATAATTATTGACTCTAAAATATTGTAAGCCACTTTTGTGAGCAGAAATGGAATACATAAAGACAGTTACTTGTCAGGAATTATTTTTCCACACATACTGGCATGTATTTAAAAAGCCCTTACCTGCTGTGCAGCACCCAGAGAGTGAAAGGACAAAGAGGTTAAAGATGGCCTTGGAGCATCTTTTGTAAAAGACCTGCCATTGATGGCTAAAAAAGCCTAAAGCAAAATACAGAGACATTTTCCTCAGGGTGGAAGAATTTAGCTGGAAAGGGTTTTCTAAGATTGGAGCTGGGTCACTGTAATCTTCAACAGAAACTGAGGACAAATTTGAAGTGAATTGTGGTAGAAGGGTGAAATGTTGTCATAAAACCAACCTAGGGAAGAAAGGATTCCAGATACAGGCAGGTTTCATCTTTGTAAAGAGAAGCACATGAATTCATTAGAGACATGTTTTAAAACTTCTCAAGGTGGGAGGCAGGTTTAGTGCCTTGGTAAAATCCAGGCACAAAGGACCATAAACCTTAGAGCAAGATCTGGTCACGTAAATAACTTTCCTTGAACTAGGGCTTTGTTAAACTTGCTATAATTTTCTGTATAGACAAAGAATTACTAAACAAAGCAACATGAGTAAGAACTTCAAATTGAGAAAAAATACAAGCCAGGTTTTAGTGAAGAGAAGTTATCCTTAAATAATAACAGATTTGGTATTGATTAAGAAAATGTATTATTTGATTGAATCCTTAACAGCACTGACAGTTAACTGATTAAAGTTAACAAATTTTTACATTTTTACACCTCTCACAACCTCTTTTTTCCTTTTTAATGAGGAAGAGGCAGAATCTCAAAATGCCGCATTCATCTCCCACCAAACTCAGGAATGGAATCAAAAATTACAAGTTACTGCTCTTCTCCCAAATGGCCCAGTTCAAATTTGAGGGAGAGCCTCTGATCCTTTCGTGTTGCAGGATTAAACTAATTTAAAATCTTCAAGAGAAGTGTCTGCTGAAGAAGCTCTGAAATCTCAGAACTGCACATTCAGTCCATGACAGCACTAGAAGATTAAAATTTAAAACTGAGAAGACCTACAGTACAAAGTGTGCACATTTATCTGTGGGCATTATTTAAAAGCCTGTTTGAAGTCAACTGATGACTTTCCAGTTAATTTGATGAGTTTTAGAGTAGGGCACATGAACATGATACAATAAACAATTTATACAGTTACTGTCACACCTGTCAGTAAAATGAGACTTTAACAGTTGGTTCCTGTGGCTCAGACCAAATCAAGCCTGTTGTAAGAAATCTTAAAACAATCCAAACAGAGACAATCTTGTACAGATGAAGATTTGTACCCTCTGCAAGATGCTGTATATTAAAAAAGTATTAATACTGAGCTTTTGATGTAGGTGCTGTCCTGATTTTATGCTAATTAACAGAACTTTTGCTGATAAAATTAGTTCAATTATATTTAATTGGATCCATTAAACCAACTATAATCTTATTAATAATTTGTAGATCTCAGTTGTCAGTGAACTTCATCGTGAAGTTCCTTGGTTTTCTTTCATTGCCTCACCTCCCATCCTGCAATCCTAGTCAAAAAAATAAACTCCTTTGTCAATATCTCTTTCAAAGTTTCACCATTCACGTGTTATGAAAATTCAACATATTTCCATTTTGGTTTTCATTTCATAGCAGCAGCTGAAACACCATGTAGCTGTGCTCAGATATATGGAATTTAGCAAGCAGTTGTCCCCAGATTTTTCAACAAACCCCTCACGTTGTTACCAAATTGCAAATCTATCAGAAATTAAAGCATTATAGTTTGTACACAGGAAAAGTTTCTTCTGAAGAACTTAATTTTTGTCAGGTTATTTAAATTCAGCAGATGTATGGGGCCATATTCCATATGACAATTAGGTACCCAAAAAGGACCTGCCTGTTAACAAAAAAGACATTTTTGGTTATTGGTGTGTTACTTTTGATGCCCAGACACCTAAATCTGCCTGAATCAATGATCTTCCAAAGACAAATTGCATGTTTTTGTTAAACACATATTGCAAGTGATAATAAATTAAAGTTGTTCCCTAAAGTTCTACTGCATTCCATTCCTTATTGAAAGCTCAAAAGTGTAACTTCCCAAAAACATGGTGTGTATGAGGTACATTATTTAGTTTCAGAGTATGTTTATATTACATTTCTAGCTCATAATTTGATGTTTTTTCAGCAGCTTTTCTCAAATTGATGTGACCTTAAAGTGTACACAGTAGAAATGTTCTAATTTAAAATGCTCTAAGTAAGTTTCAACTGCCTTTTTTTTTCCTAATCAACCAACCATTAAAAATGAGAAGAAAAGTTGGGGATTTTTTAAATGTTAAGATACAAGGGTAGAGCTTCATAAAGTATCTGGATGTTGATGTCAATTCCTCCTATTGCCACCTTCCAAGAATGAAGCTTGTCCATAACTGTCTCCTATAATGGGTAATATCTCCTCTATCTCCTAATGGATAATATTTCCTATGGATAATTATCTTCTATAAAGGAGAATGTATTTAGGAAAAGGTTTGGTCATAACTCTTTTAAGATTTTCAAAACAAATGCTTAGACCATTCCATCTCTATTCCATAGATGGACAAGATATTCAGAAATCTCCATACTTATTTTGCAAGGGTTTTTTCACTTGTTCTCCTCTTTCACAGCATCTTGGAGACCCATAACAGTTACTTGAGGGCTTTGAGATCCACACTTAAATTATCTAGAGCACAGGGAGAGGAAGATTGGGGATTTTTTACTTACAATTATACCCTTATAAACTGATGTGCAGGATTGATATTCCTTCTAAGCAGTTATCAACTTGACCTCTAATGAATAGAACAGATTTATGGGAAACTCATTTAGGAGTCAGGTTATGACTTTGGTGATTCACACTGGCTGATAATTAACAGCATGTACTGAACAATTCATGAGAGCTCTAAAAATTGAACTTCTGCACTGTAAACTGGAGGGTACTACAGGGACGAGGGGCTTTGGGTTGGATTTACTCTTTGCTGGTCACAGGAATAACAGGAGAGCTGTGACCTGTCTCATTTCCCAGCAGCCTTTGCTCTGCCCCAGTACACTGTTTTTTAGTTCCTACGGCTATCAGAAAATGGTTTGTGTTGGAAGAGACCCTAAAGCTCATCTCATTCCACCCCCTGCCATGGGCAGGGACACTGTCCACCAGACCAGGCTGCTCCTGGCCCCACAGAACACTTCCAGGGATGGGGCAGCCACAGCTTCTCTGGGCAACCTTTGCCTCACCCCCCTCACAGGGAAGAATTCCTTCCTAATATCTTATCTAAATCTGACCTCTTCCAGTTTCAAGCCCTTCCCTCTGGTCTTGTCACTCCAGGCTCATGTCCCAGGTCCCTCCCCAGCTCTCCTGGAGCCCCTTTAGGCACTGGAAGGGGCTCTAAGGTCTCCCCAGAGCCTTCTCTTCTCCAGGCTGAACACCCACCCCAGCTCTGGCTGCCTGACTCCAGCCCTGTGATGGTCTCTGTGCCCCTCTGGACTCACTCCAGCAGTTCCACATCTTTATGTTCTAATCCTTCCTTCCTCCCAGAGCCAGAAGGCAACTCCAGGGGGGATCCTCGTGAGAGTGGACTGGAGGGGCACAATCACCTCCCTTGACCTGCACAGCAAACATGAGCATCAAACTTTGGGGATTCATTATAACTGCTAAGTTTATTATATAATTACTGTATAATAAAGTTATTTACTGTGGTATTATTTCAAATACTGCAGACAAATAGAGAGCCAGAATTCTAGTTCACTACTTGTGAAAGCAAAAGTAGAGTTTAGTTCCTTTTTTTGTTTTTGTTGCAGATTGAGGTGTGCACACAGTGCTGCTGCTCTCTATGCTCGGCTCTACCTCAGCTTTCCTGGGACAGCAAAGCAAAATATCCCTTCAGTTTTCCTCATACATATTATTATCCATGTAAGTAAGTACATACAAACACAAGAGCTGCAAATAGAGGTAAACAGAGGTTACTGCAGATTTGTGGACTGTTTGCCCTAATTTTCCACATCAGCCTTGGCTACCTACCCACCACATCCCCTAGATGTCACCCAGGATCTTATTTTTTCATTGCCTACAACCATCCCTTGACAGAAGGGAGCTTTTGCCTATCTTTCTGTGTAGAAACATGCTAACAAAAATGTCACAGCATACAACAAGCAAAAGGCTTCTGCTTGGATGCTGCTCCTCATGCTAACAACACATGACCTTTTGTGAAAGGCCTTCAGTGGCTGCTTCTTTACAACAGGAATATTTCACTCTGTTTCAATATTTGAACTGGAATAAAAATTGTCCTTATGCTGAGGGTGAAGAGAAAGTTGGAACTTTTATGTTTCAGTTCAGTATTTGCCTCCATCTCCCAGATGTCCCCCAGGTTTCTGCACTACCCAAGACCTTCCACTCAGTTCAGGTTTCTCCCTCAAGGCAGCCTCAGGGGGAGCTTTCCTTGCTCCTCGGGCTGAAGTTTCTAGTTTTACCAACAAGCCCCCTGCAATCTGAGATAGAGGTTTCACAAGGGTGATACCAAACCTGCTCAAACCCTGGACACTCCCAGCTGAGTAGAGATCAGGATTTTCAGCAAAGGCTTGGATTTTTCTCCACTGCATCCTTTCCTCAATTCTACAAGTAAAATTAAATACATCTGCTTTTAGCAATGCAAATACAGAGTTGGTGGCATCCCGTGTGGCAGCAGTGAACAGATTACAAGACAGGCTCAAAGGGAAAATTTCAGTTTCCCAGAAAATCGATCAGCTGAACACTAAAAATTGTACAAGCACTACTACCTTGCCCAGCACTCTGTGCTGCTGCTCAGTCTTGTAAAAATTAAAAATTGGTTTTATTCATGTGAACCATCTCATCGATGCCTTACGTACAAAAAGCTAAAAGCATGATTGATTTTTCCCCACACAACATTAGAACTAATGCTAATTCACTCCTGCAGTATTATTCCAGTTGTTGTTATAAGAAAAATACATCAAATAGTTCTTTATGTCAACACTAAGAGCAGAAGAAAATGATTTTCAGAGTTTCCTCCAAACTGCATAGTAAAGTTATATTTGATCATCTTGCAATACTTTTTCTTCAGAAGAAAATAGCAAGATATGCACACAAAAAGAGTGTGCACCACATCAATAAAGATTATTCCAAGTACAAATCGGGGGAAAGAAAGAGTCTGTTGGCATGAATTAGATAAACCTATCTTTCAACAGTTTCAGTTGTTTTTACTTCAGAGTGAGACAAAGGAAAGACATTAAAGATTACTGACAACCTGTGTATTTGTCCTCCTTTTTTCTACTTCAAACACAGACTGACTCCTGTATTTATGTTTTCCTGACTCAAGCTACAGATCTAATGAGCTGCTCTATTTTTATTTTCTTTTTGTGAAAATGTTCTTTGAACAGCTTTTTTTAAAAGATAGGGATTTTTTTTAAATTTTCATTGTTGGAAAATGCAATAATTACACTATGTAGACAACTGCAGCTGGATTCAGAGCAAAGTTACTTTGAATATTCTTTATATCCTGAATTCCTTACTTCATTACATACTGAAACTGCTGTAGGAAGATAACCATAGTTGGATGTAAATTCCAATTTGAAACAAAACATAAAGCATGTTTCCAAGAATGCATAATTAAGCAGCATTTGTTAGAGTCAATTTGAGAGCATAAATTATTGAACGTGGGTTAATTTTGGTTGGATTAAAAGCACCACCTGTTAGCTTCCATAAAAAATACCATAATTTCTGTTTCTGTGCCGTATTTGATCCTTACATATCTGGTTCCATCCTTTCAGGATGCAGTTGGTTTATGAATACCCTCCACTACTGACAGAGGCAACACATGCCCCATTTTTTTGTTCTTCCATAGCTAAGCTACAATTCCAAAGGTGTTTTCCAGGTAGGGAAAGCCCCCTAGATAGGGTTCTCAGACGAGTGTCCCAGTGTGTGTAAAGGTTTAAATGCTGCCAGGCAAAGTGCAGTTCATCAATGAAGTTCAGAGCAATGGTGGGAGTTGCTGCTCAGATGGCAGCTTTTGAGATGCAAGCCTCAATGTTTGCTGCAAAACAGCCACTTACAGAAGCCTTTCACAGCAGTTCTCCCATTCTGCTCCTCTCACTGGCTGTTACGCTCCAGACCGCTGTGGAAAATGCTCCTTTCACCTTCTCATGTAGAGTTGTTTCCAAACGACAAGCTTAGAAATGGGTTTACAGCTGTGAGGTTTAAAAAGGGGCTCGATAGACTGCAGCAAGCCACAAGCAATCGCTGTAAATGTTTCAATGCAAATCTCTTCCCACTAAATCTTTCAACTTTGATGGTAGGATGAACCCTTGACTTGCTTAGCATCTGAGGAGGAGGCATGAAAATTCACAGCTTTGGGGGAAACCAAGGAGATTACAAGTCAACTAAAAATCCATGTGAATCCACAGGACATGGACCCTGTGGTACTTGAACCCCATTGATATTTTTAAGCAGAGATTCAGAGCCGTGCCTTAAAAAGAGACCTGTCATACTCTACTGTAGTGTTTTTATCTTTAGTTAGTGCAGAGTGTCTGTCCTCCACAGTCCTGTGTGCCTGAAAGAGGCCACTACATCAAGGGACAGGGTTAGAAGTTTATAAGGTAACAGCTGTTGAAATATGCTGTTCAAGGAATATATTCATTAGATGCAGTTTGGAAAAAAGGGTAAAATACACCAGTGGAAGAATTTATCCGATAAGTTCTCCTTTTAAAAGTATTCTAGGGACACTGTCAGTTCTTGGAACAAGATAAAGTGAGCTGTAGACACTACAGAAGCATTACTGTTAGCAGCATCAGATGTTCAAAGGAGAGATACATTTAAAGCCTTTCAGTGTAGGGGGCACTGTGGGAATTCTGCAGAAGCAGGATCAGAGACACCCTCTCTCATCTTCCAGCTGTCAAATTCAAACCCCCAAGTGTTCAATTTCATCAGTAGATACGTTGAAAAAGGAACCCATAAAAACAAGCTCAGTGCAATAAAAGCAAGGCTGCAATACATGAACACGGTGACAAGGCAGCAACAAGATTAAAATGTTGCTCAGAAAAGGAAAAGGGCAATTTCCAATCCCCAGCAGAATTGAGAGAGCACCAGAGACCATGCACATGTAGGAACTCCAAGAGTGGCTGGCAAGGCACCCCATCTCTCTCCTGCTTCTGTTTTTTCCTCTGTCTTTACAACAGAGTTTAATTCTACATCTTGAGTGCTTAACTGGCAGAGAAGTGGAGTGCAAGGACAGTAAAAGTTTCATGAAGTATGTCAAGAGAAGTAACAGGGACAAAAATCCAATGAGATCTGAATTTAGAATAAAAGTGAGTCACTTTTTCCTTACAGGAGTTTGGGCCCTCGTGCCTAAATATATTGCTGCAGGTAGCTTTATTGCCATAAGCTTAGACTTATTCTTACAGCTCTGAGACCTCAGTCCAAATTCAATAAACTGATATGTAAAGTATTGGTCCCTCAAATTCCAGAAGTGTTGCCAGAATTACACATCCTTATTCATAAAAACTGTTATCCCATGGAATTCACTGCAAGTGATGAACTTCTAGCAGGTCACTCAGCAGAACAGAGTACAGACCTTTCTTAGGGAGTGTGGTAGAGACTGGCACCAAACACTAAAGCTCTGTGACTCCTGGTGATCTCATCCTGTAGCTGTTCATGCAAAAAATTGTTTTTCTCTTTCACTTCCCTCAGATCCAGACCTTTTGATTTTGGTTTGATGTGTGGATTCGAAAACATAACTGTGAAATCAACTTGGTTTCACCTGACTTAAAGTCAAAACCAGTCAGTTTTATACACTTCCCATAATACTTAGAAGCCTGCTCAGACCAGCCAATCTTTTCTTCGTGACCATCATGCAAATTTCCATCTTTTTACTGCATGGAAAACAAACTTCCATTGTGTAGAAGGCCTACACAGCCTCCAGTTACCCCAGTCCTAATTTACCTAATCAGCACTACAGCTTACAAGCTCCAGCATTTGTAAAGTATTTACTGCCTAGTTAAAAACAGCAGAGGATGTTTGTTAGGAATATTTTCATTTCTATATGGTACCAGGAGAATATGTTAGCATTTTCCTTTTGATGTCAAGTGCTATCTACCAAACAAATCCACACTTTTTTTTTCATTCAAGAGATTGCAAAATAGGTGTAGAGACTGCATTTGTAGGTTTATGATTCTTATTTAAGCAGCTGCTTACATAAATCCTCAGGTATGTATGATTAATTATTTGCTTTCTAATCCCTGTTCAAAAGAAAGCATCTGCTTTTATGTTTAAATCAGGTTTTAGCAGCCTTTTTAAAGCATTTGACAAACTAAAAACACAGACACCTGTACATTCAAAAGAGTTCTTGTAATGCTATTGATACTCATCTGTTCCTCAGCAGACCTTTGTGAGAGCTGTGGTGAGCTGTCACACACAATCTGCTGGCTGTGATATTTGGAGTATATTTTCCCCAATTTCACAGAGGAGAGACTGGCATTCCAAACACTAATGTAGATCATGGATATTGGGCTAAAAATGTGGGTATTAGGGAAACAATCCATGGGAATACAGCACAAGTTTAATCATCATGTTTAGTGAGTCACCTGACAAGTCTGGTTGCCAAAGTTGCATCTGGGGTAAAAAAAACTTTTCCAAGGCAAACTGATATGAACAGGTCTTGAATTCAATCCTTTTCAAAAGTCTTCATGTTTGAGACTGCCTATAAAACCTGAATAAGTGCCCTAAGAGCCTGCTCCTTTGGAGGATGGTTCACTTGTCCTGTACTTGGATGAGACAAAGCTGAACCTCACCTTTTCCTCAGCAGAAAGCTTGAGCCAGAAATGAAGAGCCTGTTGTAAATTCCTGCATCACATCCTGCAGAAGGTAAGACCAGAGGTGCTGTGATGCAGCTCCCTGTGGCAGAGCAGCACCTTTACCTGCTCTTTTCAGGTGAGTTTTCTTTCAGAGGACATTTATCACTGCTGCTTCCTCCACTCAAATTAATGCTGGATGTTGAAGTGAATGTTGCAATCAAACAACCACAGAAATGTAAAAAAGAAATTGATGAGGACCTAGAAACACTGTCTAACCATCACCTACAACAAAGCAGAATCAACTGGGTCAAAATTGAAACACTCTACCATAAACATTTCTTATATGGATACTCCCTAACTTCTCCCTAAATTGGGACATTTCACATTGGATTTGGGTCATGTAGTTTTCTTTGGTACTTAATTACTCCACATTTTATTGTGCTTCATTATCTGAAATAAATGTAATGCTTGTCAAACCATTCAGTCTATTCATGGCACATGTAATACAAAGGCTTGTTACATCAAGCTCGCTGCCAGCGATAACTCAACTATTTTCCATTCAATTACAGAACACACTGATTTTCCTGCTGAGTCACCTCAAATTCAATTTCTCATTGAGAATTCAACTAAATTACTTGCCCATGAATTAACAATGCTGAATGCTAATACAGACATTGAATTATATTACATTTCAGTGACTAGAAGATGTAATTGCAGCTGGCAAGGTCTAGTTCATTTTTTTTTTTCTTCTTTTCCAGTTTTGAATTAGTGATGCTGCCTTTAAAACCCAATAATCTGTGGCAAAAACATCCCATAACCATTTTGTAGGACTTAGAATGCATGCCATAAGATTACACAAAAATATTTCTGTTTCATCTACTGACTATGGCTCAGATATCTTTTTGGGGGTGGTCTGGTGGGCTGTAGGCAGAACTGTGTTAACTGCTCCTGGGTTTGCTCACTAAGATCTGCTATCCTGAACCAAATTTCACTGCATGAAACTTCCCCTGGTTAGCACAGTCACCTGCTGGCAAATAAAGTAAGCAAATAGATGCAATCCATGTAAGACAGGCACAAGTAATTTGCTTTTTCCTCAAAGAATAAAGATGTTATCTATCATAGACTTTTTCATTAATCTCAAGTGCTTCAACTCAAGTAATAAAAAAATCTTAATCTAGACAAAATTAAAAATCCAATCCAAATTATAGATTAACTCCCAAACACCACCTAGCTAGTCACCCAAAATATCAGATATTCTTAATAACTAACCAAACCTGATTAGCTATGAAAATTAAGCTGTAATCCATTAGAACAGTATTTCTGGCACACGGAAATAACACAAAATTTTTATCTGCTACAGGATTTGGAATATATTCACACAAGGAAATTTCAAATCAGCAAGATGTTTAGATTTGGACTTTGATTTTGGTTTAATCTAATAAAAAATGCCTACGTGAAGTTTTTTCTGTTTTTACTTCTTCAGCAAGATAAACCAAAGGCTTTCTAGGTGTATGAATATTTCAGAACCGTTGAACCTCTGATGGAGATTTTCTTCCCAAGAAACCAGAAGGACAGGTGTGGAGATGTTCTGCTGTGACCCAAAGAGACGGGTGAGGAGCTAAGGCCATGGAGCACAGCTGAGAAATCCTGGCAGGGATTTTTCCCTTTTTTTCTCTTTTACACTAAAGTCATGGATATATAATAAGGATTACTTCAGAAATAGTAGAATAACACACACATATGGACAGCTTAAATAACAATCAAAAAATATACTGACATTGAGAGCTTACAATATACTCATCCATTACTCATCCATTAGTAAGTAAGAGTACTCATAACATACTCATGCATTAGTATCTGCAGCAATCATGCCAAATTCAGGTGCAAACAAACTCACATATGGACTTTGCACTTAGTTTGAAAATTCCAGCAAAATACTTTGTAACAGCATTTGCTGTGTCACCAAAATTCAAACATTTTTGCAGAGTAGCTGAGTTTCAAGCAGAACAAATCCTACCTGGCTTCCTGGCAGTCTGCCCAGTAACACAGTTCCAGTACAACTGCCTAGGAACTGTGGGCTCGGGGGTATTGGCAAAGGATTTAATGCTTTAGTTGTCCCAAAAATCAAACAAAATTTCAGAATACTGAAATCCAAGATGGAGATCTATAGTACACATGTTTAGATAGAGGGAATTATTCTTACACAAATTTTCAGGTGCAATTACTGAGTAGTTACGTTCACACACACAGTTCCTCCATCTCTAACTGCATTTCCTTGTATAATATACGCACTTCCAAACAGCAGAACAAACTTGCCCACAATCTACTGGAGTTACTCTTCCATATAGATTACAAATACAGATAACTACTGAAAGAAAGTTATCAATGTTAAAGTAGCGTATATTTTTTAAACATTAATATCATTCTGGATTCAGAATTGTGCCTTATCTGTTGTATTCTTAAGCTGTTACATTGCTATAAATGGCTAAACCACTTTTTTTAATGACAATTAAAAATAGCAGTAGATGTCAAGAGATGTTACTGCTGACTGTGATATTACTTTTTTGTACATTTTTTTACTTTCTTTTCCTCATGGCATGAAGTCTCTTTTCCTGTTTTTACTTCTTTATACTAATGGGTAATTTACCAATCTGACAGGAAAGTTCAATCTATTTTTATTGGGTTTTCATTTTTAATGGGGGGATCTGTAATTTTAATAGTTTAAGTCCAATCTCTATTCCTCGCTCTGGTTACAGCAGCTTTGATTTTATCTTCCAGAATGGATAAGCTATTGATACAATTCTACAAATGAAGTTAAAATAGGGTTGAAAGCTGAGTTACAGGAAGAGACTTCAGGAGCCATTCCAGCTACATTATAAACTGGATCCTTTAAGGGACTGCTGTTAATTCCAGAAACCAACCTGAACACTGAACTGGCAACCAACCACCTCTGCTCCTACCCTGCTGTAAAGGGGATGGCAAAGGTTCCCAGAGGATCCCAGATATCTCCAGAAAACAGATAAAATAATGAACAAATACACAAGCAAAATGCTCCCATCCAAACCTGGAGGAAACCTATCAGAATGTCAGCTAAAATCAAAGAGTTAAGGCACGAGGTAGCAAAGTAACTTTCCTTCAAGATGTGCATTCCTGTGGTCTTTTTGTACTGGAGCAGTACAGGGTTGTGAATTATTACAAATGCTGGCACTTGAGGACTGACTAAGCTTGTGGGAGCGATGTACTCCTCCAGATGATTACCAACCATTCATCTGGCTAATGTGAGGCCAAATCTGGCCTGACTGCCTGGCTCAGGGGAATATAATTAACTCTGCAGTCAGGTTGCATTTGCCAAGTAGGATGAGCCCCGGGTGGTGAAGGCACAGGAGCAAGAGCTGATGCTGCCACCCAGAGCACAAAAATGGACTCGCCAGCAAAGTCAGACCAGGCTTTTTTCACATCAAAACTGCACAGACATCGAGCACGCCTTTAAGGCAATCAACACCAAAATAAAAATATACATAAATAATTATATATTTTTTAAATTTCACTACATCTTTGACCAGTTAGAAAACGACTCCTTACATTCTTCCATCGAAACATCCACACCAGTAAAGGGTGACCTTAGGAAACCATGTTTGAAAACAGCTAAGTACATTTAAGTGTTATTGATTGCACAAGTAATAGCGCCAAAAGTGATTACACAGTGTGGTACTTACAAAAATAATTACACTTCAGAAAATCAAAATTAATTTGTACACTCCTGATACACTTTTGAAGTTGTTGACATTTCATTGTAGTGCTCCTAATGAAATGAAAATTATTAATAATTGTTTCTACTTCAGTGTGACAAATGTCATTTAGGTTAGGATGTGAATTTGTCAGTACCTCATCAGATCACTCAGTTGACTTTTGGCTCTTGTTAAATACAAATAACCCCCTTTCAAATTATCAGATGCAAGTCTACACAACCCAACCATATTATCACTGTGTTTGCTGGTTCCTAACTGTGAAACATTTTATATGGTGTAGGCCTCTTTTCTTAGAAATCACTCTAAAGGTATAAAAACAATGGAAAATTAAGTTCCTGGACAAAAGATGGAAAGTTTTCTTCTTCAAAACACTTTACCAGAAAAATGACATAAAATAAACCAGTGAAATTAACATAACCCCAGGGCCACTGTCTGAAGTACCATTTCCTTTTTATTCCCTTACCAAGCAAATTTAGTCTTATTTTAATGTGAACTACATTGTTCAGTTATGGAAAATAATCAAATTATTAGCAAAAGCTGTGTAAAGCAAAAGTTAAATCATATTATGCCTCAGTGTTTGTCTCACACAGCACATCACTCCTATAAAGTAATATAATTAGCACAAATAAAGTCATGCAGCTTCCAAAATACTTTCAATAAAAATACTAAGGGTTTCCAGAGCACTTTCAAAGTATTAAATAAGTAAAATTCACACATGCAATATCTCGATACCCTTACTGTTCCAATTTTATAGTCAGGTGAAGTGACAAGCAGATGATTTGTCTGGGCAATTACAGCAAACCAATAACAAACCTGCAAACAGAGTTTTGGAAGACCTGTCTCCAGGCTGCTCAGGGACTTCTCATCTACTGCCCTCAATTTTGACAGGAGTCTTTGCCTCAGGACACCCTATCAAGATTCAAGTTACTTTCCAATAGCTCTTCTAAAAGTGCATAGAATGAAACATCTAGGTTTTGACAATTCTTAAAAAAAGAAAAGCTGTGATAAGAATACAGAATTTTTCACAAGACGTCTTACAGTTTTCACCATTCCTGTTAATCCATGGATGGAGAAAATTGGATAGTGTCTATCCAAAGATCAATACAATTGTTCTAAGTGCTATGTGAGCAGCACTTTCAGTCATATAAAAACAATTATGTTAGGCTAAGGCAGCTGGTGGTTTCCCAAGAAAGAACTATTATCAAGAACCAGGTTCGTAAAACCCAAGCCTCACACAATGATGGCTGCTTTAATATCTGAAAAGTTTTACCACTTATCCAGAGCTTATTTCACTAGGTCTGACTGATGATAAAATCCTGGTTGGAGAGGCCACACAGAATTCAGAAGGCTGCTGGAGATCTGTTTGTCCTGTGCTTGGGAAATGGGTGCTCCAGCTTTTCCCTTCGTTACCACAAATCCCAGTGGCACACTGACAGGTTTGAAAGAACAGCTTGCATAAACCCACCCCTTCAGTAAATCTATCTTTGTTTGCAGAACCCCAAGAAAATGAACCCAAAGAAAGTAACAGCATATGTTTTTACTAGATCAGGGTAGAATTTTCATTCTTTTGTTAACACTGAAGGCACATGGTAAACACAGTATGCTTTGATCTGATTTCTATTGTACTTTGCAATTAGAGACCACAAAGGAAGGGCTATTTAGGGAACTTGTTTTCTCAGAAATACAAGAGGATATCCAACACGGCTACAGAAAGCAGTTTAAGTGGTCAAACTACAGTAGCAAATAAGCAGCCAAACAGTCTGGCACAGCCAGAGCTGTCTTTTGATTATAACCATGCCCCACTTCTCACCCACACTGATAACAAGCTGTTTCACTCGCAGCAGATAAGCACAAACCTCCCCAAATAAAACACTTGCCTCAGTCCTCCCTTTGCATTCTCATCAGCAATTTCCCACTTTTTTCCTAATCAATATGCTAAACAGAAAAATTAAATCAACTAGAAGTCTACATCTTTATTTTCATCTTGTGCTTTTCTCCTTTATTCCATTCACCTCTAAATCTCTGGTTTTCCCTGTTCAGTGTTATCAGACTCATGATATTTAGATTGGTGATGTTTATTTCTCCTACAGTCCCAGTTCTCAGGCTCTTAAGATTATTTGAGAATCCCAACTTCAATTTAAAAATCCTTATATTGCTAGCTCTCAGGTTCTGGAGAACTGTGTGAAAGTATAACTCAAGTGTACTCTAAAAGCTCTGTGTGAAAGGCAAAGAAAAGGTTTCTTCTGAACAAAACAGAAAAACAGAGAGTACATTTTAAACACATTTTCCAAATTGCTTGTCGGATATTTTTTTAATTGCTAAAATTTATGAAGTACTTATGGGTTAATGCCAGGCTCTGATCACAAACAGGTATTTCATATAAACATCATAAACCTCAGGTATTGTGCAACAGGCCATACATTTCCAAGGAGCACTTTCAGAATAGCAGAGAGTCAATATTAAACAGCCAGTAAAATCACCTCCTTGTACCACTTTCTCTTAGCAGTGATGCATAAAGGGTGACAAACTAGGGCAGGTTATGCCCTAGTGACAGGACCCACTTGCTCACACTCATCCTACAACCTAGCAATGCCATTCCCATACAGTGTGCCCCACCAAAACCACCCTTGAATTCTCATTTTGCACTTGAGGCCATTGGACGTGCCCCCATTCCTCAGGCCAGCCTACACCCCACAAAAAAGAACATTCCAGATAAAGTTTTTTCACACATTTCCCACCACAGGAAAATAATTTGCTCTGCCCCAGAAAACTTAACAGGGCTGCCTTTACTATAGCAGAGCCCTACTGAAGAACATCCACACATACTTGCATACTGTAAAATCTGGAATATCACCTGAATTTTTGTACAATGAATAAGCAAAACACTTGAAATTAGAGCTGGCCAGCAGCCCCTGAGGGGGAGCCCTCTCAGACTTACCTCTGGCTCTCTGTGCGGGAATTAGCTGGGCTTCTTCCTCCAGGATTTACAACTACACAGACAAGTCACAAAAGGGTGGAAAATCAAATCCCAAATGGCTCTGGGGACAGAGGAAGGGATGCTGGTACCCCTGCTGTTATGGGGACAGGCAGCTGACCAGCCCTGAGGGAGCAGTGGCCACGTTCCCTCAGGTGCAGCTGAAGGTGGGCTGAGCACCAGCTGGCTGTAATTTGAGGGAAAGGTGTTTTGTCCAGCACAGGTGTTGGTGTTTATCTCGTTTCCTCCCGGGCTGTGAGGAGGTATAAAAGGTGAGCTAGTTGTAGGGGTGGCTTTTCTGGTCTGGCAGGATTTTCTTGTGGATGTAGGTAGCCCAACCACAGCTTGGGGTGGCCTGGGTGCTCTTCCAGACCCGTGCGCGGCCGTGTCCTGCAGCCACGGGCTCCGTCTGTGGGCCCAGCCGAGGGTGAGTCTCTGTTCCTGGCTGGAACGTGGCACGTTCTGGGGGGGCTGAGCTGCCATGGGGCTCTTGGGGCTCACACATTGCTGGGGGGGACAGGTGGGCAGCCAGAGCCTGGGCACGGTACATCAGGTATCTGGTTTTTGTTCAGTCTCCAGTGTGGGGGAACTGGTTTGTAAATCCCTAGCTATAAGCTCAGAGGAACAAAGGAGTGTGGATTTTGTAAGTCCTGGTTTCACAGACTGCCAGACAGATGCAGTAAATGGTGGTTGTGTGTTCAGCCCCGTGTGTGGCTTTTGGGTCTGACTTGTGGGTCCTTGTTGGAGTTTGCTGCTGGAGGAGCTGAGGTGTGAGGGACACTGCTCTTGTCTGTAGTTATGTTCAAAAGAGATGCAAGGCTAGGTTTATTCTGCTGACTGCAGAACAGGAGTGAAAATAAACCTAAGAGAACTGGGCTGTGTGAGAAATCTGAGAGGTAAAAAACCCTTGTGTTTTATTGACTTGAAAGCTGTGGCCTGATAAGTAAGCGGGATAGGGGGGAAAAAAAAAAATCTCAATTGCTGCAGAAGGGAGCCAGGTGGGCAGGTGCTGTATGTGGTAGTGCTGCTTCACTGGTTCAGAATTACTCTTGCTTTCTTGCCAGAGTTTGCAAAGAAGCTTTGAATTCTTCATAAATGTCTGTGTCTGGAGAACTTATGAGCTGGTTCACTAATTACAGAACAGGGTGGAAAGGTTACAGCTAAAAAGCTACAATATAGGCAGATCTGCAAACCTTAATTATACTTTAGTTTTGCTCCTGTTCAGGCTTCAGTTGGAACATCATTTAGAGGTTAGTGTATTGCTCAGAGGCATGAATACAAATCCTTAATTAACACCATAGCAAAGAACTTTTCGTTGCTTATTTGGTCTGAGATTTTAAAAAAATTGCTTAACTGAATAATGATGTATTCCCCTGAAGTGAAAAATTTACACCTTACTAATATTTCCTTCAAAATCTTTTGATTTTTAATTAAGAGTAGTGGTTTTGTGATTAAACCCCTAGGTAGAAATTCAGTAGATTCGAGTTCCATGCTCAGGTCTGAGCCAGACCCATTATGTGACCCTGGGTTTAGCTGTTGGTCACCAGGACTGGCTTTCCAGCACTGATCTGCTTTTAATTGCCAGGACAGTGCAGCTGAGCAATTGCCAATGGGGCTAGCAGGACTCTTTGTATAGCTGCAGTTGACTTTGGCTCAGACCCTTTTGTCTCTTTCCTAAATGTACATACGGAGAACCAGGCTCTGGTTAACTGGTATGTGGCAGCATGTATTAATAAGTACAGGGTGCTGATAATAAATTACAGATAAGGGAATTTCTGAATTAAAATACATTACGTACAATACAATATCAAAATATTAATGCTTATGTTGTGTTTTCCTAATGTGGTGTGTTAGGGTAACAATTCAGCAACTTTCTAAGTTGTCTATAAAGTATAAGACATTATCACACAGTTTTAAAATGTCTAATTTCTATTCCATTGGAACAAAACAAAGAAATATATCCAAGTATTTCCTCTCAGGATAGGCTGGTCCTGGTGATACACCTGTAGTTGTTTAAGAAAAGTAATTTGGTTTGTGTGCCAGCATCAGCTCAGCATGTTCTAGGCTGTTTGTGTTCTTCTGAATACTCAGATAGGGAAAAAAGCCAACAACAAAAAAGAAAACAAACAAGAAATCCCAGCAGTTAAGTTGAGGTTCTAGACTATGAATTTGACACTTGTTTTGGGCTGAAGTTAAAAACATTAATTAGTAAGCAAAATTGAAATTATTTTGAGGGGTTGTTTCCTTTCTTTTCTTACAATTTAATCTGCTGTTGTTTCTCCCTGTGTGCATTGTTTTGTTATGTGGTATTTCAATGTAACAGAAGTAACTGATGCTGTCACATCCATGCCAGACAAAGCAAGTATGACTTTTGTTGTGAGAAGCAAGGAGTAACTTGCAGGGTCCATTCCAGTTCCTCCTATGTCCAAGCTCCCATCAGTCTGACAGGTTGGACAAAGAGATGTAAAGTAGATGAGGAAGTAATGACTGGAGGAAAAACTGTATAAAGTTATTTTCACATTTAGATCAGGATCATTATAACCAGAATCTCAGGAGCTGTTATTTTAAGCATTAGTGGATAATGCAGAACACTACATTAAGTTTTATGCACAGCATTTGGAACCTTGGGATGACTGCTGTAAACTTTCCATCACTGCTAGTTTGCACAATGACCTTTTATCTTCATTAGGCAATACTCTGAAATTGCTCTAAGTATACCAGTATGGATTCTTTGGTGGTGTAAATTAGGATATGTATTGATGTTAATGGGGCTGTTTGCATTTATTAGTATAAATTAGTTTTAGTATTCTCTCACATCATAAATCACAATGGACATCAGGAAAGTCATTTGGCAGCAGTGATGTATAAACAGTGAAAATGAGAAAACAATTGGCTTCATTATTCAAGGTTTAGTGGCAGAAATGTGTCTGAAGCATGTGTGTGTATTTCTCAAGCTTCACCCTTACTTGATGTGAAGCAATGGATGAACAGGAACAGTGACAAAGGATGGGCTCTAATAAAGAAAGTTGTTGGACATGAAAGAATATTCCAGATCTAAACCTTGAGTCCCTATTGTTACTGACAACCACATTAAAAAATTTGAATTTCTGAGATGTTACTGTAAAACAAATGCATAATACAAATAATAATTCATAGGTAGGTAAATGACAGCTAGTCAGGCAAGCCTGAACATCTGTTTTAGAGTGAATCAACGTTGAACACTTCTGGTATCTAGTGCTCTATTTTCCCCCAAGAATCCATACAATATTTAAACCCTTTTCATGCTGCATTTTGAGTCATTATTCCATATTGATATCATACAAAGCGGTGATTTCCTTGTGTAGGAAAAAGACTTTCTGAGTTTATTTGTCAAGGGAATTTGTAAGGAAAACTTGTATAGAATATAGAAATTTGGAGATAGCAGAAAGTGTTTGATCATGGCCATGGCTTTTTCAAGTGATTTTTCTTTATGACAAACTAAATATGTATTATATTATTTGTGGATCAGTATATCTAACGTCAGCACACATTGCTGTTTATTGGCTCATTTTATCATGCTGAACTGTCACAAGCTTCTTATTAATCTGTCCCTGAAGGATCAAAATGCTTTAATAAATATGTTAGTTCCTTTAGATCTTGGGCTGAAATGAAACTGTTAGTTAAATGTACTGTGACTTTGAGTGAAGATACCTTTAGAGAGACTTAAAATGGGAGCGTGTTACATAACTCTAAGTTTGACAAAGCAGAATGTATCTTTCTCTTAATGGCCAATTATGACTCAAAAAAAAAGGAAAAAGCCCCTTTCTAGACAAAATGTGAGACTTTACATGATATTATTGATTTATCAAAGGGATGATTAACTTTGCAGTTTTATAGGGAAAGCTCTTTGCTTGTGTGGGGTGTTCATTTACCTGTACAGATTGATGTGCTTTAAAGTCTATACACATAATAAATGCATGTATGACACAAGGGTTCAGAAAGGTGCTCACCTTTTATTGCTACAAAGAGTTAGATAATAAGTTTTTTTCTTTATTCAGGACGTGAAAATTCATGTACTTTATTTAGCTGCCAGTGACAAACAGGAGAGGCCCTAAAGGAACAGCAGCCCCTAAAAGGACTGCAAGACCATTCTGCAGAGGGGACTCTTTTAATGGCAGAGAGCTCATTCTTTGCAGAGTCAAAATAAGTGTGGCCTCTGAGCACACAGCAGTAATTGTTTGGTTTCCATGAAGGGATCAAAATGTTGTGCAAGAAGGAGTGGATGATGCACCACTGCCATTTCAAAGGGGGAATTTTAATAACAGAATCGGGTTTAAGAAAAAGCATTTAAGATCATCCATGTGATATTGTCATTGGTCCTTGCAATACAACTTCAGATTGCTTGGCAGCTCTCCCCAGATGAACGTACCAACCTTGGAGTGTGAACCCTCTGCAGTGTGAGCAAGGGTTTTACTGGAGCTGTGTGCTAAGTTAAGTGAGCCTACATGTCACCATTTCAAAGGATTTCACCAAAGATCTTTCCTTTTAGGTTTTTTAACCTGCTGAGATCTTAACATCAACCGCATGGTTTTTGATTTTATACATAGGTTTGAAAAGAAAATGCTGAACTTGAAATGCCCAAATCTTTCCACATATTCCTCTTATTTGAAGATTTTACATGTCTTGAGTAAACCAGAGTAACAGATGAATGCAATGTTACTTATTTCAGCCTTCTGGAAATGCTCCACAAGTATCACATTCTTGTATTTTTGTAATAAACTGGCCTTTGATATTATGCTCACATTGAGATCTTCATGGCAATTAGCAGTTTTAGATGAACACCTTAGATGTGGAAACAGAATTTTATTGATGTGTACAGTAGTGAATATGATGATGAGCACATGGGAAGAGCCAGGCCTGTAAAACTTCTCAGAAAACCAAGTCCAAAGGGCCTGAAATTAACTGGTTTTCAAGTGCAAGTGTCTCTGTGCAGCCACATAAGAATGGATCTCATTTCCACTTGGGGTTAGTTTGCACAGACCATCCATGCATCAGTCTGCTTCCTTAGGAGTGTTAACAGTTTAGCACTACTTTATTTCCCTTAAATCTTAGCAACAATCCTTGATATTGTTACAGTACATTACATGGCTTTTCCTCTGTGTCATTGTATATTGCCATTGGGAAATGAAGCATAAAAAGGCTGCCATTAGAGCACATCATTAAATAAGACTGCATGAATTCCAACTGTTGAACAATTGATCAGTTCCATTTTGAGCCAAAGGGATGTTTTATCCCAGTTGAGTTCTTTTAATATAAAAAAAATCCATGTTTCAGTGGTGCCTTTAATTTCCTTTAACTTTTCTTTTAGAAATTGTGCAGTAATATCAGTCTCTATCTTGTAAAGGAGAAGATCAAAGCATACCAGAACTTACGTGCATATGCTAAATGTGAGAAAGTTAGAAATTAACTCCCAAGCTCTGGAAGTTTTCTGAACTATCTGAAAGTAATTCATGCTGAGGAGTTGTTTTAAGACCCTATTTTAGCTGGGTGCAAAGCACAATCACAGTTGTTCAATTAACTGCAGACAGAAAGACTGGATTTAGCTTCAACATCTTTTTTTTTGGTTGTGCTGAAGTTGTTTGGTTCTGCTTCTTCACTCATGTTGAAGATTTGGTATTTTACTGTGGTGTATTTTAGAAGCTCTTTGAGTATTTCTCTGGTATCTTATTCCACAGAGCCTGGAATGTGCATGTGTAAGAGCAGATCAATAGGGACAGGGATGCACAGAGCTACCCTTAAGCACTGACTTCTCTGTTTTCTCTTCCTCCCTGTGTTCAAACATGACCTGAGCCATCCGTATCCTCTGACTTTCCCTTCGGTGGCCTCACGCCACTTCTTAGTCAATGGCAACTAAATCAATGGTGCTGCACTGTGAAAAACCAGACAGCTTCATTAGAGTGGTGTGGGAGCAGAGCTGCACCAGCCAGCTAAGTGTGAGACAGCCCAGAGCAGTCTGGAATTCTTGGATGCTGTGGGGGGAGAGTTCACACCACTACTGGGAGGGCTAGGAAGGTATTTTCACACTGGGCCTGATTAAAGGAAATTCTTGGTAACATTTCTGCCCTAGAGAAATCTGATTTCTTAGCTGGGCCTCAATGAAAGCATTTTCTTTGCACAGAACAGTAGCTAAAAGGCAGGTCCATAAGGCTATAATACCTGTAAAATGATTACAAGCTATGATGTCAAGACCCATACCTGTTTTATTTATTTATTTTGGACCTCTCCTTGCATATTTCTGGGATGTTGCAGACATCTGGCAACTAAGTTCTCTCAGCAGCCCGTTAAATACAGATTTTATGCTTCAAGTAGTTTTTCTTTGGGTATGTAAACATATGATTAACACAGCTCATAGACCACAGATTTCCATCTCTGCTTTGGAGCAAGTGAACATTGACCAAACCTAACTTATTCACCAAACAATTGAGTTTCCAACATGTTACTTAAGCTAGACAAAAGCGGGGTTCAAGTGTTTGAATAGTTTAAAATAAATAGTACTAAGGGTGGCAAATGACTCATTCCACACCACTAATAATGTTTAGATCACTGGGTACTTATTTTTTTGTGAAGAGTGTTGTGGCATCTTTGACCATGAAGACTGAACTAGGATTCTTGCCAGAATCAGAGTCCTTTAGAACCCTAAATCTGACTTCTTTCATGCTGGGTGCAAGTTGTCTTGTTGCATTGTTGATGAACCCCAGTGACTCAAGAAATAAAAGGAAATAGGGAGCCATAGAATGTCCTCTTTATTCTCAAAAACTCCAGCAAGTACTTAAGAAAGGATCTACCTGTCCCTTGGTACTCAGAGTGACCTTGTCACAGTAATACATCAAAGAGTGCACACTGGTTCATTTACTGAAGTGAATAATGTCACACAGCTGCTGCTCTCACATATCCCTGTGTCTTCAAAATGTCCTTACAGTTTCTTATGAGCATTGTCAAAAAGAAAAACAATTTTAAATGGTAAAAAAATTAATATTGAGGAGCATTCTGATGAAATACTGTAAGATTATGGAGTTAAACTGGGTGGGGTTTGAAATAAATGATTACCAGAGGCATAATCCACCCTCCATTACTAGTTTCTGACTAAGTAATCAGCAGTAAAAATGACTATAGAATCTGATGCCCCAAGCTTTGTCCCTTATGGCTGGAGGGTCCAAATATTTTTTGTGCATTCTCAATGTTGTAGTGTTACAGGAGTAGAAATAGAAGCACTTTGTCACTGTGGGAGAATGTAAAAGTTGAATACATGTGAAGTAGTCCTCTTAAAACCAGAGGTTTGAGTTCAAGTAAAACCACTTGGCTTTTTTGCTTTAAACTTGTCACCATTCAATTAGAGTCAAATTTGGACAGCTTTCTTTTGAAAGCTGCAATATCTGTCTCTACTCTTATTCCATTCATAGGGAAAAAGCATCTAAAGCTCTGCCTGTGGGATCTCTATCTGGTCTTGTCAAAGCAGGCTTTGCAGTTCCAGAAACCAGCATTCATGGGACTTGAAGGGCAGAACATCTGCATCTTGAACTTTGCAGCTCAATCATCAGCAACACTTGAAAAATAGCTGGAAGTTAAAAGCCGGTGGTACTTTAAAAAATAGTTTTAAAAGTCTCCACTTGGTGCAATGCCAGACCTAGCAAGTTGAGCTGGGGTGTTCAATGAGCCTGACTGAGCAAACAAATCAAGCAGTGCTTGTGACCCAGGATATTCCTAGAGAGGGCAAGGGGACCTGCCTGCTTTGTCAGACTGCAGCACTGCTGGATCACGGGAGGCTTTGGGGTTGCCCTCCCCTTGACAGGAAGTTCGGTGAACACTCTGAGGCTGGGGTGGAATCATCATTCTTCCTGGGGAATGTTGCATTTACTGATGCTTGTCCCACAAACAGCAGAAGTTATTGAGGCACAAAATGCGTTTATGTGAAACTTCTCATTGCCATGATATTGAGGCAAAACGAATATATTCTGGATTCACAGTGATAAAACACTTATGACTATTGCCTTTGTTAGAACAAATATTAGCAGAGGTTAAAGGCAAAAGAGTGTAATTCAACCACATCTATGATGTGTGCAAGCCATTTAAAGTCAATCTTTATTTTCTCCGAACGTTTTGAACTTTGTATTTTTGGCTGCATGGAAAGTGCCCCTTTAGGATTTAGAACGAAGCTGCAAGAGAAAAAAAAGATGGTCCATTGTTAAATCTTCAAAGAAAAAGATTCGGGGATAAAAGTAAAATTGAAATACAAAAGACTTTTTTAAAGTTATTTAATGTTTCAAAATGTGGCTCTGGCCTCTGCCTACTGGCCAGTTTCAAGTTTACTGTCTAAGAACTGAAATTTCAAAGATGGTTTGGAAATGGCTTTTTTCCCTGCATTAAGTAATGTGAGGGCATATGGCCCTTTAGTCTGAACACGTGGCACTAAAAATATACATGTGGGGAGTGCTTTGTTTCAGAGTCACTTTTCTCCTTTCATTTGTTTCTGAAATCAAAGTTTTTGTGTTCTTGAAAAGAATGAGCCTGTGTAATGTCACGCTTTGAAATGCTGTTCTCTTGACATTATAAGACCATGAAAGGGAGAACTTTGACTAACTCTATTATTCCTTCACCTTAAAGACATTGTCAAGTTTGCTAAGTTCTAAATATGACCCACCTAGTTTTGTTTCTTTTACCTCTAATTCTGTTACAAAGCTTATTTAATTCTTTTCTACATACAGTGCTTCAAAGCTTGCTTTTCTTCATAAAATTAAACAAAAATACAGAAACATAGATTTCAAGTGACTTTTGCATAATTCAGATCAATATAGGCAGGTGATTGAAGCATGCAAACTTTATTTGAACTAACTATTGCTTATCAAACAATGAGCAAAACTGGTTTGGAATTAGTTATGTCTTTTGATGTGTGGGTACAGTGCTGATCAAAGTCGTTGATAGCCATTCATGTGAATCCCTGGACAGGTTTTGTCCCCATTAAATATATATCCCATTGCAATAATCCTCAGACAACCCTCTGTCCTTTTCAAGTGAAAATAATTTTAACTTGACCCCTTTACTCACAGACGTAAATCCCCAAATTGAGTTATGTACTTTTGTTTTACATCTGAGTGCCTCCATCTAACAAAACTAAATCCCTAATGCTTTAATTACCTATAATGATCTCCTTCACAAATGTTCTGCTCATTATGGCCCAGAAAATGGTCTTATTGAAAACCAGGCATCACCTTCGTGCATAAGAAATGCACTGTGATATATATATGTATATATACACACACATAAGCATTGCTGCTCACTAGGTTCTGCAACTGTGAAAGATGCTCATTTTTAGTTCATTCCATTGTCATTTTTATCTAAATATCTAACAAAGTGCACTTCAGATCCTGAAACTTAGCTAGGCTCACTTAAGTAAATAGCTGTATACAGCTGAAAAATTGGCTTTTAAGATCAGAAAGTTTTAAAAGCTCCATGTTACTCATAATTGCTACATATTGAAAATTAACTTTGAAAACTTAATGTGATAAGAAAACTCCTGACGTCAGTGAAATCTATTTTGTGCCTAATAGAAACAGGAAACACCCAAGGCTTTGCTTTGAAGTCCCTGAAACCCAAAGATCAGAATGAGTCTAAAATACCCAGAGCCCTGCATAACTGCAATTATTACCTCAGTGTCTGTGGTAGCTCAGGTTTCTGGTTGAATAAGTATTAGATCAATGGTGAGCAAACACTGCATTTCTAAAAAAAGGGCATATAGGCCAATCCATGGAATATTCCTTTCCCATTGCCCTCTTGAATTGACAGCCAAGAGAGAATTTGAGTGTAATTTGCCCTGATTTTTGGGGGGAGAGCACATGAACACTGTTTGATGGGGGAGCTCCAAGACTTGCTGGGACTTTAAAACAAAAATAAATCCTGCCAGAGGGATGTGGATTAGAGAGTTGTAACAGATAGGCAGACAACTGAGAAATTAATCTCATTTCATAAATTACAGATTTAGTCCCAGATTAGAGGGAGCCTTACCACAAAGTTTAGTGATGAATGTGGAAAAAGTAGAAACAATCTTCTTTGGTTCTACTATCTAAAATAAAATTGAAGTGACATTTTTCAAATGAGAATACATTGTCTGCTGCTTTGTCTGGTTCTTTCATTTCAGCTTTGTTAGATCTTTTGTTTCTTTGATGCTCAGAATATTGCACCATTTGGCTCTAAAACCTACATTAGAAGAGCATTAATTAAAGGCAGACACAGTGCAAGGGAGACACTGTTAAAATTATGCTTGAAGGTACAATGTAATTAATTTTGTACAAGTGAAACATAAAAGAGAGAATGAAACCGGAGGAAATAGCAGCATATCCTCACAAAATGATAATGAGAAATACAATTGCAAATCAGACAAAATGTGAAAGGACATATGGAATAATTAGATTTCAAGAAAAAAATCAAAACAAAGGGTAACCTGCTAATTGTTCTTGAAAATTAAGCAAAGAATATGTAACTAATGTTCAAGGTTCTTGGGGTTTGTTTTGAGGTGCTTTTCTGTGAAGTGCAGGATTGGCATTAAGTACCTGTCAGTAAAATGAGGATGTACATTTTATATCATAATTTCCTGACAGGTATGTAAAGAATTGTGTACACTGCTTCACTTTAGAGCAACTTCTCTGTTAGATGTTATCCAAGATAACAGGTTGGGACCTGGGTTATGGTCCCCAAGTTGAAAGTGAGAGCACATGACATAATTAACTCTAATTCTGTCTGTATAGAAGGAGAAAAGGCTTTAGGAAACTGCTTTATTTTAATTGGTCATTTTAAGTAACAATTAAACTTCTGCAGTTCTTATCAGAACCCCTGTGATTCACCCTCAGTTCTGAGTGTTCTTGAGTGAAGCACTTTAAAGATCAAAACTGTGGCTTGAGCATTTATCCTGTTCTCCAGAGTTTAAGTGAAGCCCAAGGGTTCCACAGGTCTGTGGTGGCAGTCTTTGAAGATGCAACATTAAACAGAAGGGAAGTTTATCATGTGTTTAAAGATCTCTGTTGCATGTGGTGAACTCCTGGTGGTGGCTGGGATTGCAAAATTTCTGGGTTCCTTTGGAGCTGTGATTCCAGTCGTGTGGAAACTGTTGGGATAATCATTGTTGCCAGCTGTGGGAGGATGGCACCACTTTCATTTCAGTGGCACCAGATTTCCAATTGTCAAATTGTTTGTTTTCTTTTGGTTTAGGGTTAAAGGAAATCAGCAGAAATGTCAGCATACTGTTTCACACCCCCACAGCCATTTGTGTGGTGGCATAGAGTCACTCAACATCCAGGCTTCTGTCATCTGGGAGAAATCAAACGAATTCTCCTGGCAAGAACTTCATTGTTTTCATTGCTGACAAATATCTTTAATGAGGGAAAAATCCTGAAGCTTCTTTTAAAACATGATGTAATTTTATATATATTATCTGTCTTAAGACTATAGATTATAACTTCTTGCCAATTTTAAAGCTTTCCTAAATGTGGTAACTACTTAACTAGATTCTAGTAGTTGAGTTTTTCAGTTTTAAGTTAGAATTCCTTTTTTTCCACTGTCTGGATAAGTCAGTTTATTCCTGTCTTGCAATTCAGCAGAACCAAAATGAGAAATAGCCAGTGAGAAGGAGTTCTAGGTGAGGATGAGCCAAAGTCCAGTGCAGCCCTCCAGCTGTGGGTTAGAAAGTTCAGGCTGTTTCCTCCAAAACAGGAGTTGAATATCAGCATTCCCAGGTGATCCTGAAGGCTTCTTGCAAGAATAAGATCATTAATTGCCAACAACCTGAAAATATGCACAGAAAAACTTGATCCCTTAATAAAAATATTGATTCCTTAACATCCTGTGCAGTGTTATTGGCCTTCCTACACTTCTAAAGCTTTCTTAATTAGTCACAAACTCCTGAGCTGGAAAGTTTTGTAATTCATAGCATAATACCACCTCTGTTGTGTGCACTTTGTCATCCACTGGGATTTTGAAGAGTTTTAAATAAATCCCTTTTTTAGTATTATATAGCACAGGGAAATAAAGTCCCTTAAAATATTTTACTTAAAGGTGATATGTTTTGCAGTAATTTGAAGGACAAGATTGGTTTCAAAACAAAGTAAATTTTAAGGTAAAACACATTGAACTGTTTCTAGTGTATATAATTATATTGATCAGTCTGTGATTTTTTCACTGAAATGTCATACCACACAATTTCAAAATCAAACTATAGGGGAAAACTGCATTTTTTTGGCCTCTGTGGTGAAACTTTTAAATGTTACCATGCAAAAAATGCCTGATGGAGAAGCTTTATGAAGCAAGGTATTCAGTAAAAATGTGAAGATCCTTGATCTCTCAAGTTGTCTCTTTTGTCATGATTTGCACAAAATAGAAGGAATACAGGACCTTCAAAAGGGCAGAGATTGTTCAGTCATTAATTTTTACAGCAAGTTTAGGGACAACCCATTTAACTGAAGTTTAAGCTTTATTTCCATGACATGACTTCGTAAATTGACTTGCAGTAAATACCAGTGTGTTGCTGGGCAGTTAATTTTATTAGGAAAAACCTTTTATAGTTGATGATTACACCCAGAAAATTTTTCCAGCTAAGAAGCCTAACCTTCCAAGATAATGTATTCTTTACAGTTTATTTCTACAAATATGTTCCTGTTGTTTTGATGAAACATATGTAAGAAATTGATTTCCTGATTCACTTCAGCTTACAGGGCTTTTAAGACCAATTTTTGTCTCTACCAATTAATCTTTGCAATTTTTTTCTCTGCTATGTCAATGCTCAGAGAATTTTGATAACAAGTAGCTTCATGAAAGGGCCTTTTAATCTGTTCTGTTTTACACTATTTCCCTGAAGAAACCTGCTGAATTTCAAAGCAGGTGTCTTTTAAAGACTTACAGATAATATTTTGAAAGGTAAGTATATTTTGCTACTCTTAGTGAAGGGGGAATATCTTTTCCTAATAAAAAAAGCTGCTCTGAGTGCTGCACTAAGAATTGTGAAAGACCTCTGGCGACTTGAGAGCCTCCTTTGCATAGCAGAGTGTTGAATTCTGCCCCTCCAAATATTTGAGTGATGCCTTTACTACCCAATGGTTCTTTGTTGTGATTAAGCTTAGAAACCATTTACAATCCTTCTGCATGCAAAAAACCCCAGGTTTTTCCTCATATAACAAACCCACAATATTTTGAAAGCCTCGTCTACTGTGAAACTTTGAAGTAGGTGAGTGATTTTTGTTGTACCTTGTAGTTTTAGCTTCTAGCTCCTGTAATTAATCTTCTCCTGTTTTGGCAGCCTTACAGTTAAGGTAACAGGTTTTGCTAGAGAAGAATTTCCAAAGCAGACTTACTTTGGAAGTAAGACTAAAATGTAACTGCAGAAAATGCATTTTCATGAATTCTCAGGAAAATGGGTGCTTGGGATTTTTTCCTACCAGAAGTCCAGGGATGAGGGCATGGCAGTGAAAGCTGCAGGCAGGTGAGGGTGCTGTGTTTATCCTAACTCAGCTTCTCAAGGCACCATGTCCTGTTGCTAATTGTGAGATGTTTTGTAGAACACCTACAGTGAGAATTTTTGTTCATCCTCTTAAATTAACATGAAAAGAGTACTAAAAAGAGTCCTAAGCAAGCAGCAACATTACTGCTGCTGAATAATACACTCACTGCAGCAGTTCCTGAGGCAGCACCAAGGAGGAAGGCATAGCACTCAAAATGTACTGTGCTCTGATCTCAACTGATTTTTTCACTTTACTCAAAGAAATATGCTTCACAGAATTCAGAGCTGTGTCTTCAACCACCCTTGCAGCTTGTTTCAAATTAGGTTGTGGTTCTGGCCACCTGTCATTACACTGCCAGCTACTATTAAACCATCAAAGCAGTATTTTAGTTGCTTTGATGTAGTCTGGAATTGTATCTACTGCTGAATGATGATTAGATTAAATGTTACAAATGTATCCAAGGGGAATAGAAGTGCTAGTCTTATCTTGATCCACTACAATTTAATTTTAAGTATTTCCTTATATTTCTATTCTTTCTGAGGCATTCCTTTGTGTTTATAGATGCTAGTACAGCAGAAACAGCCTCTTGGAATAGCATTAAAAAGCTGCCATTAAGAGAGTCTGTGTCATTAATGTGGTGTTTCATACCTCACAACTTCAGAAAGCTCTAGAAAAGGGATAGTAGAAATGTCATTTCCCCTTTTAAAATGACATTCCATTTTAATGGATATGGGAGAAGTACTGAAGGGAAATGAAGTTCTTTTGTTCTGGTTTGGTGGAGAAGTCTGGCTTCTGCTTGAGATTTGTTGGCTGTGTTCCTGCCAGGCCTGATCAGTAAGTTAATACTTGTGTGGTGTCTGGGCTTGACCCCAAGCCCTTTTTCTCTCTTGATGAAGTTCTGGTGCCCTTTTGCCCACAAACCAGTTTGTGTCAGATTCCCTGGAGGATGCACCTGCAGGGGTTGCTCCCACTGATCCTTCCTGGAAAGGGTGGAGTGTCTGACAGCTCAGACCCTGCACAGAACAGGCAGGATAAGCAGGTCTGAGAAAAAGGACCCAATGTCAGCTGCACCTCAGGTTTCTGCTACAGGATGTGGACAGCAGAGCCCTGGGACCCCCTCCCAGTGCTCCCACACACAGGGGCCAGGCAAGAGGTGTTCTGTCTTTGAGACAGCCCTGGAGAGCAGCTCCCAGTGTACAATGGCTGAACCTAATTTCAGTGTCCTGGGTCCCCCCTCCTCACCACTGCTTTAATAAAAACAGGCTTTACAATTTAGCTTTCATAGTAATCATTAAATTAATTCATGGAAGCAGCCTTTTAGCTGTTCCAGAATTAGTTTGCAACAAAACAAAACTAACACAAATCTTATCTGATTGTGTATTAAATGTTTGAGAATGTGTCCAGACCCTGACCACGGTCTTATAGTTTGTCTTTCCAGAAAATAGAATTGAAAGCTGGATGCTGACAGCTGCTTTTGGGAGTGCTACCTGTATCCAGGTTAATGGAAGGAAGACACCCATTAGTAGCTAATGCTGGACTGGCTGCTTTTAGCAGCAGAGCAGTCTGAGCTCAGAGCCTGCAAACAGCTGGCTTTTGGGTTGAGGAGGAATTAATGTTGTATAATTACAGAAGGGCAAAGATCCAAAGAGAAAAAGAGAGAAGGAAAACGTTACTATAATGAAATGTCTGATGCTGCATGATGCATTTCCTTTTACATAAGCAAGAACATTTCTAAGCTCAGTTTCACGTTTCAGTTTTTCTGATTTTCAGCAAATTGCAATAATATAAAAAGGTTAATTACAGGCCTTAAATGAAGGTTGTTTTTATGGTTGGAAGTGTAGAAAAGACAAATACATTTTTCTCTGATTGTCTTCTGGCTGATTGCAATAAAATGTAGACATTGGGTTATTTCTATGTGGACTTTTTCATTTTATTTTATACAGCAGGAGTCAAGTGTGCTTCAAATTACCCTTCCAAGCAGAACATCTCCATGATGTTTGGCAAGTGGGAACTTTTTAATTGTGGTAGGTCAAGGAAATCTTTCAGAGCAGTACATGAATAGAGCTCTGCAATTCCTGCTGTGATTGTCCCAGTGAGGTCCTGCCCATTGAAAATTTTTCATTCTAAGTTGTGAAAAATGAAGAATTTTCATTGACATCAGTACAGATTCAAATTTACTGTTCCTGATCCAGCACAGTCCAAAGCAGTGTGGATCTGATATTTAGGGCTAGACCTGAAACCTGCTGAAATGAAAGCATAATTTTATCCAGACTTTCATATAAGCAATCAGGGTGTGCCTTTCATGAAAGGTTTTCAGTGCCTGATTTGTGGGTGACAAGAGCTTTAGAGAAGCCCTGTCTTAGATTTGTAGAACTACATGGGAACTGAAACTGTATCACTGCATTTGCTTTTGAAGAAGAAGTAAGCTTCAATTAACATGTGTGTTATTAAAAAAAAAGTGGCAGAACCTCATCCCAATTACATATTTGAAAGAGGTGTGAGTTTAAAGTAGTTAAAACTTGTTAAAAACAAATTATTTCACATTTTCTCAAACTCTACATAAAATTGCCATTGAATATTTTTCTTTACAATAGAATAACTAAATTCTAGAATGAAAACTTACCCTTCTTACATTACCTGGAGGTTACAAGAAATATGAAATTACAGAGAATAAGTTTTCCAGCAAAGATTTAAGGCTAAGTGTTAACTGCTGCAACTGTCTTTCCTTATAGTGAGAAGTTTGTGTTAATTATGCAAAGGATAATGATGGTTTCTAATTCCCTGGGGCAGATTTGCACACTGCACTGGTAACTGACTTTGTGCAAGAATATCAAAACCCCAGATCTGAGGACATCACCCCCACTACAGTGAAAGGAATGAGAAATAAGTTGTGTTTGTGCTTGAATTAAGGTGAAAAGAAGCCTTTCTGCACGAGGATAAGTTTAGCAGAGCCACTACTGGCAATTGTTGCATGTGCACATGAAATATTTCCCCCTACTGCTCAAGTATTGGGAAAAGAAAAAGGACCTACTAGTGACTGATTCTTTTCATAGAGACTTATGGAAGGCAAGGATGTGTGTCTGAAGGGTTTCTCATATATTTTGGTGTAGAGCTCATGCTTCTGTCTGGAGAAAGCACCTGGCTCAGGTTTTGTGGCAGGTGGCAAGGTTATTATGTGTTCTACCAGCCACAGCGGGGCCAGTGTTGCTGCCCAAACTCAGGAGCTGCATCCCTAAACACAGCATCCCCTGAGCTCTCCCAGCCTTCAGTATGGCTCTGTTCTGCTGGGTGCTGCCCATAGCCAGAGGGGTGTTTCACCTGTGTCTGCAGGGTAGGGAAATGCATAGGAAAGTGAACAGTCTCAGTAGCAGTAATCCAGAGGGATTTTAGTGTTTATGTAATTTGCCAGAGGGAAAATAAAAATGATACTTCATTATTTTGCACTGGGATAAAAGGTCTCCTTAATGAGAGCTTAGAGGAGTGTTGGTTTCCCTCATTGCATTTACTTTTCCTGCATAAATCTTCTATGGCTCAGCCACTACTGAAAATGAGGGTGTCTGCTACTTGTATTTTAGAGTAATACAAAAGTTCATTGCTTTCTTCTCCTCATTTTCACTTCACAAGAGAAAGGGTTTTCTTTGTGTTTTTTTCCACCAGTTTAATGCCATCACAATGTCTCTGTAGATAGTTCCAGTGTCCTTCACTTTAACAGCAGCACACAGCCTTGAACAGAATGTTATCCCTCAGCAAAGCCTAACAAGTGTTGGACTGAAGTGGACGCTTTCTCTCACTGCAGAAATCTTCTGTTTTGCCCATCTCCATTTTAAAAATGTAAACACTCCTTGGTGGGCCACGACCTTGCCTGGATGACTCTTTTCTACAGCAAACAGTGAATATGTGGCATAGTAGAAATGATGGTATTTAAAGGCTCCAATATTAGCTGCTGTGGAGGCAGGCAGTGGGAGGAGGAAGCCCTGGCTTAGAGCCATGGAAATATGAGGAGATGCACTCTATGCAGCTCTCAGTGATGTAAGGCTTCCTCCTTACACATCATCACATCTAATTCCAGTTGTCCAGGGAAAATGTGCTCTGTGGTAGCAGTGGAGCAGTTTGTGAGGGATGCATGGGCTCAGTGTTGAGCTTCCTTACCCTTTTCTGGGATAATGTGGGTTTCTTAATATGATGTGATCTCTGCTATAAAAGATATCTAATTTTCTCCCTTTGGATGGGAAAGACATTTGAAAAGAAAAGGTTCAAGTAGCTGGACTTTAGTGGGTCTGTCACTGAGTTTATCAGACTGTAATTGAGTTTATCAAACTTTAGGAAAGCTAAAAATACTAAGAATAGCCTTCTAAAACCAGCAAATCTGAAGTTATTAATCAATAATGAGAGGAAGGAAAGGCTTATTATTCAAAACCCGTGGAAATATGCATAGACTAGGCTTTAGAAAAGGAATTTGTGTTGAGAATAAGAAAAATGACCAATGGGTTGTTTATGTTAAACATGGTAATGAATAGAAAAGTAACTATAAAAATAACAGCTTAGTGTCTTGTATTCATTCCCTCTCCTTGACCTTCCTACCAGATCCAAAGGATTTGCAAATTAAAAATTTTTTGACAGATGTACAAACTGAAATATTCATCTTAAATTCAAGGTATTTCATATTTGGACTGATGGGATAAAGTGAAAAGTGATTTGTGTCAGTTTTAGAGTTTGCTGTGGCAGAAAGGTCTGATTTTTTTTTATTATATCCATAAGGTTAGAAAAGACTATAAAGCCTAGGTTTTTGTAATCAGTAAAACTGAAAATCATAACTATAGAGAGCAACAGCCAGGTAGAAGAGACCAGTTTTAATTGCCTCACAGAGCAAAATACAAACCAAATGCACAATTGAACCAACCAGCTCAATCTAATTTGTGAATAAATCTGCTAAGATATTGTGTTTGTGTTTGGGTTTTTTGGTTTTCTTCTTTATGGGTATGGGAGACTGTGAATAAAATGCTTAAAAAAAAAAAAGGTCAGAAGATTCAAGTGTTAGATTTGGAGACCCAATTCCTAAAGATTTTGATCCCTGCTTCTGCAGGAGGTCTAAAGCCTGCGAGTCTCCAGCTGCATTGCAATCACTGTCAAATCAGTAAAGCTTTTTAGCTCTGTCTCATTCCAGACATTTTTACCACCTTGCATATTAAAAACAGTTCATTTTTGTTCACTGAAACCTTAGATTATAAATAGCAATGCTCAGCACTTTCAGTTCAGAGTAAATTGTTGGGGGAGAAAGATTCAGAACAATTTTAATCATATTGTCAAACCCAGAATAAGCTAATGTATCAAGTTGAGAGTTTTTTCCAGTTTTATGACATAATTACTTGTGTATTAGGCCCACAATGAAAAAAATAGCTCTGCAAGAGCAATGTTTTTAAAACTTTATTAGTAGTGTTTGCCTTAAGATAAAATGAGTAATTACCAGCCCATTAAATACTGACAGGTAACCAGTTACAAGAAAGACGTTGTCAAGTTATTTCAGCTAAATCAATCTTTCACTGTTATGCTTAATTAAGGGAATTCCAGCTTGGCTCTGATGTTAAACTCAGTTGGAATTCAGGAAAAATAAGCCTTGAAAAGATGGAATGCTGCTGTATTGTGCAGCATCCTGCAACTGAAGAGTTAATAGTTTATGGTTATCAATCAGGAGATGGAAGGCATCAGATACCAAACATTTCTGAAATTCTAACTTTATTTAGGCCCTAGGTATGAGCTAGATGTTTAGATCTGCTTGCAGGAGTAGATTGATGTCTGAGGGCTGCCAGATTCTGAACTTGTCAAAAGCTGGTTGGAATCACCCAAAATTTGATTGTGGGTAGGTTTCTTTGACTCTGAAGGAACTGGAGACTGGGAGTGAGCTGCCACTACTGGGTGACACAACTCAGTGACTTCAGTCCAGCCTTGCTGAAGGGGTCACTGAGAGCACTTCCAGCTACCAAACTGCTGGGAATGTCATTTTGTGATTTAAATTAGAAGACTCCAGAATTCCCTGTGTCTTAAAGCCTAATTTTCAGCACCTGCCACAACTGTAAACTATTTAAAAATGAAGCTAAATTAATTCATAGCTAAGTTACTGGAAGTATGAAGATACAGCCTGTGTCTTTTCCAGTGGAAGTTTGTGCTTTTTTTCTTGCCCTGAGTTTGTTCCATCTTTGAGGTGTCTTATAGTGTCTAAAATAATCAACAAGTAAGCACCATCTCACTTCTTAAATGCTGGGAAAATTAATATTATTATTATAAAGTTACTTTAAAACCTAGTGCATTGATTTTTATGGAAATCAACTGTTGCCTGCACTTGTGTGGGAGGATCAGGGAATTAATTGGATTAATTGGATGGAGAGATGATTTCAGGCAATGCTTGGGGAACTGGTTCAACCCTACCCAGCCTGCAAGTCAGGAGAGGGGTCTGCCAGGGAATTGTGGCACAATAGTTGAATCAGATTTGAAGCTTGTTAAAGGATTTCCATAAATAGTGGAGTATCATGGATGCAGAATAGTGTTACCCACGGGGTCTGCAGAGATTTCACTGCTTGCTGGAGTAAGTAGAAGAGCTGCATGTGCAGTCTCAAAGATGATTTTTTCCTCATGGGGAGAAAGCAGTTACACTGGACTCGGGAGTGTAGTGGAAGGCTCAGTGAGTAGCTCGATGCTGGTATCACCAGAAGCACTGTTTCTGGGACACCAAAAAGGTTTGTGCAAGATTATCTTCTTCTAATGCAAGCTCAGTGATCTTCTCTCACAATCTATTAGGTGTACAGGAAATAGTATTTAAATATTTTGGGGTTTGGCAGCCAGTTTGACTCTGCCAAGACTTTACAAGCAGTGTGTTATTACATTACGAGCTCGCAGGTTAGCTAATGTAATTAGCATAATGCATAGCCCAAGATCTTCACAGCAGCTAATCAACGATTTGGGGTTTATATGCAAAAGCATTTTTAACTTACTTTTTCTTTGCTTCTCCCCCACCCCTGGTGATTCTGATGTGTTTTTGTTGCAGCACATTTTGAAGTACGTGCCTTTATTCTGTTATTTACACAGCACCACCTTCAGCAGATGCAGCAGGTCTTCTGTGATGTAAAATACATCACTGCTCGGAAGCTTTCTCTTCAAAACAATTACATTCCTGGATAATTGTTTATTTTCAGAGACTGTCCCATATTGTGTCTGCTCACCCCCAATCTAATTTTATTTTGATGGACTGGAATATCAGCCATGCTGTTCTCAAGCCTGAAGTTAATGTATTCATTAGTTATAATTGCTTCCAATGTGTCCTCACCAATCTTAGTCTTCTGCTTACTTAATGATTCTGATTGGATGTTCAACACTTTTATCTGGGTTAATTTACTATTCATAGTACAATGATGGATTATTCATTTTGTTACCCAGATTACAACTGTAAATGGAGTTATACATCATCAATGAGAGCACCACAGAATCATTTAGCTAAAAAATGCCTTCTAGTTATCTTGAAGCAGCAAAGATAGTCACATCAAAACTTTGTGGCTGGCAGTGTTTCCTGCCCAAAGATGGCTGAATTCATTAGCCTGCTATGAATTGCTATAAAATTCTGTAAATGTTACTTTTAAACACTGTTTTATGTGCCTAAGTGTGCATATGTGTGTGAATTATCTTGAGGGAAACTTAATAAAATGGAAACCAAAATCAAGGGTAGAACAGAGTTGGTAAAGGGCTGTGGATTGGAGCTTAGAACTCTCAAGCTCTGTTCAATACTTTGCTGGATTTAAGGAGGTGAAAAAACTTTATAAAACCTTTTGATTGGAGCCACAGAAGGAAAAGTAGCCCCAGTCTCATCTCTCTCTTGCCATTAATGTAACAACAGAGCTGGTAACTGATCTAGTAAGAAATCTATTGGACTTATTCTGGACTAGTCTGTGACTCCCCAGGGCTATTTTGGAAAGATAAATTTTCACTGAGTCCAAATGAAATGAGTGGTGTCTGTTGATTGGGTATTTAGATATCCCAAATGACCAACTTTAAATACACAGCATGCATGAACCTTCAATGGGACTTCAGTAGACACATCTTCCATTTATCCCTGGTCTCACGTTCTAAAAACAAGGGGAAATCAGACCTCATATCCACAGATAATTTGTTTTCCTGTGAGCTCATTTTGAATCTTAATTTTAAACATAAGCAGTATTTAAGGACAGTAATAGCTCTACTATATATACCTGTGGTTCTCAGCTTGTGGGGGTGTTGCTTGATATATATATGATAAATAGATGAAATAATACTGACTAATCATGGCAATTTGGAAAATATATCACAGGAAAAGAATATTCTATCATTAAAAAATTATTGCCTCTCTGTTCATGTAATACTTCAGTCATTTTGGCTGAAAGAATATGGAGAAATCTGAGTTGCTGAAGATGAAGTTACAGAAGCAGAAACTTTTCAAAATCAGGAAATCAGCACTAAAGCAGAAAAGATCTCTGTGCCAGTCAATATTCCTTGGGTTCAAACTCTTGAATATGAAATATTGCTTATAAGTATTGCCCCTAAAAACAAGGGCTAGAAAATGGGAGAATTCAGCTTTTATACATCAGGTTCCAGGTTCAAAAACTGTGAGACAATGGAGCTCTAAGGAAAAGTATCTTTTAATTAATAATTCTGAATAAAAGGTTATATTTTACATCTTGGTGGCTCATTGCACCACCATTCTATTAAAAAATAAAACCCAACTGTATTAAATATTCCAAATAATTCTTAAATGTTAGCGAGAAAATACTACTCTGAAAATGAGTATTTTCATTTAATGAGTATGAAACTTTCTCAGCTATTGTGTACATAGGCAGAAGATTTCTTGGATTCCCTCCTTCTGTAAATATCTGAGCATGCACACACGCCTTGTAGAACATTTCCTCCTGCTGATGGAGAAGATCAAACCAAACCATCCCTGTGGTTTCTCTGCTCCTCAGCCCTGTGTCAGGATGAACTAAGAGTTGGGAAAAACATCACTGAGGAATTGAGAATTTTTCAAGCTTTCCCAAAGATGCATAAGCTGAATGTTATTAGAGCAGATGTTCTAAGAATTCAAAAATACCCTCATTAACCCCTACTTTTTAATCTCCCTTTTCATTCTTTCAAGAGTTTATGCATTTAATCCATTTTCTTTGTAGATGTGATTCTTTAATTAAAGTAGTTATTGTAGCTGCCACTGCTGCAATGTCATCCTCTTGGGTAGCATCTCCAGCTGGGCCTTCCTCAGAACCATGGCTGTTGTCATTTTGGAGCTTTTGTAGCATTCTGGGACCATTTTAGAGCTTTTGCAAGAGAGTCAAGAGGGGGAAAAAAAGTGCATGAATGAAACCTTTCATAGCTACACTTTGTGCTAATGTAGTTTTACTTGACAGGGGGTGAGTGGAAACAACAACTCGATAAATGTGTGGAGACAGGAGGGAAAGCAATGGGGGAAAGTAGCAGCAGAATTAGAGGTGTTTCCCTCTGACCTGGTAACAGGTCCTCCCTTTATAGCAACAAAATAAACAGATTGGGTTTTTAATTGAGTTTCAAGCTTGTGGGCTCTGATACTCTTCTCGTGACCTAAATTTGGGATGAATTGAGGGAATAACACCGTGGTAGTCACAAATAAAGTAAGGTTTTGGCTGCATCATTGTGCCATGTTGGTGTTGTGTTCTCTCAGAATCCGGTGGTCAAATGTGTTTCTCACTGAGAACTCTGAATCACCACCATTCATAAAATTTCAGAAGTCAGAAGAATTAAACCAGGCAGTAATGGGCAGCAAGAATAGTCCAGAATACCTCTCCCCACTTCTGAAGGCTATTTTGACAGAGAATGTGGAAAAATTCTCAAAAAAACCCTGTAGTGAGCTAGGATTTCATGAAAATCAAGGCAGAATATAAAAGTGAGGGAAAAGTCAGAAATAAAAAGTAAAAGAACCATTCAGAATTGAGGAAAACTTAAATGGGTTTGATGCCAGTAGTCATTAGCCTGAAAGACAGAACCTGTCAAAATAAAGTGAGTGTTGTGTAAGAAAAATCAGTGCAGCAGCAGCAGACTTGTGGATTTTTCAGACCTAAATGAATTTACAGTAAATGATGGACAAATTTACCTTTAACTGCCTTTTTTTTTTTAGTTCTCTAAGTGCTATTTTAAACTGACTGATCACGAATTTCTGCATTTTGTGGTATTCCTCTCAATTTCTAGAAATCTGAAAAAGGATCAGAATTCTTGGGGTGGTGGCAGAGGCAGGCCTGTGCCTGGGGATGGTGTTCTATGGTGCTCTGTCAGGTGCTGCAGGTTTCTGAATTTCTTCTTTAGCCTCCAACTTGGGACTGGTGAGGTTTGTTTGAGAAAGAAGCTGGAAATGCAGATTTATAAGTAACTCAGAGGGACTGTAATTTTACAAGGATGTAAAGGGTGTCAAGTCTGGTGGATTTGGGGATTTTGATCCTTTGCAAAAACGTGCCTGGAAAGCACCAAAACACAACAGTCTTCACTTTTATCAATATCTGTTTCTTTCCATTCAGAGATAGATCCTTTTTTCTGAGCTACAGAGGCATTTAGGAATTGTCTTCCAGACATCTTCCCTGTGAGTTCTTCTTTCATTTTTGTAATACTGAGGGTTTTAATGTCTGGTGTCAAGTACAATTTTACTCAAATATGTGAATTACAGACATGTTTATGGATTTTCAGGATGAGAGCCCAGATAAGTAGAATTCTGTTAACACAGTAGCTACTTCTACTTTTTAGTAATCTGTGGTCTGAAAAAGAAACACTCATACTCTGCTCAGGCTCAGAACATTTTAAAAAAAGTCAAAAACTCAATTACTAGGGTTTGGCGACCTTACAAAAAGGAAACAGCACCTGGTTAACTGATGAGGAAATAAACAGCAGCAATGTAATGTGACCTTTAAAGAGCGGCTCATGAAAATCTTTTGCAACATTTCTACTTAAAGGATATGTCAGGAATATACTTTCTGTGGTTGTTCTCTCCATTCTGTGCTGCTGCTTATCTGACATTGTGGCATTTGGGGTTTGTGCCGTGGATTCCCTGCAACTCTGATGTTTCATGGGCTGTGTATCCAAACATGGGCTGAAATTGCAGTTGCAGGGGTGCTGCCACTCTAAGGGAGATTGTGGGATCCCTATTTTTTTAAATGAAATTTTATTGATGTGGTTATTTACCTCATGAAATATGCAATGTTCTCTTCAGTTCTTAATTTGATCCATGAAATACTTTATTGTAGTGTAAGGCGTCACATTAATGGACATGTCAAAGAAGTGCTACAATCAGACCCACAAGCTGGGATAAATCTTCAGATCACATCTTTCCCTATTATCTTCTTAATAACAAAAATGATATTAACAATCTACAGTGTCAGCCACAGTTCTTAAATACAGGTGTGCAGAAGAAAGCTGAAAGTCACTTTGAATTCTTGTATTCTAAAGGGCTGGAATGTGGATGCATGAATGTAATCAAAGTAGAAGTACTAGAAAATATTTTGGAATAATTATATTTACTATTGGGCAAATTACTGTACCTTAAATCTGGCATCTATACTGAAAAAACAGAGGAAAATACAGATCCCTCAGATGTTTGAACACACCCTTCAGAACTTGCAGTTTTCTTGTAACTTTTGTATTAAGTCAATTGAGTCCTGTGGAATCCATCTTCTGTAACACCATTGTAGTTATGAATCAATAGTAAGATTTATCTTTCATCTCCATTCTTTACACTTCCATTACCTCTCACTTTTTCTCTCAGTCACTCCACCCCTGCATTCCTCTGCTCCTGGGCTGTTTCTCTGAAGGGATGCTGACAGTCAATGCTTTCCTATCAGAACTCCAGGAGCACCCAAAACTTCAGGAATAATTTAAAGCCTCCAAAGGTGCAGCCTTTGTGTTCCCTTTCCTTCTCTTTTACACATAGAAACAGGTGACTCGAAAGAACATGACCCAGATCTGAAATGCAGACAAGTCCTTCCCTGAATTTGCTTTTGAGAATAAAATTTTTGTAGATTAAATTTAATTCAGTTAAACTTGGAAAGGTGGTTACTAGCTCAAATTTCCCTTTCTCAAATCAATTTCTTTTTCATGCTGGAAAAGGATCCAAGAGCTCCTTATCTCCCTGGATGTTGCTTTTTTTTTCTCCCCCAGAAAAAATCCTTATGTGGCCAGTACAAAGAGAATTGTTTATGCTTTTCTGAGTGAATGCCAAGAAGAAAAGAACCAGAAAACAAAGACTAAACCCTTCTTGAATTTGCTACTTTAATTTTCTGACAGTCTGTCACACTGAAGCAGAAGAATCTTAAAAATTCAGTTTATATATTTCCTTTAAAACTATTTGGGAAGCTGAGTGTGCACCAGGCTTTGAAGAGACTATAATCTAGGTTGAAAGCTTAAGAGGAGGCATATTAGAAACTTTTTTCTTCCTTTTGTTTTCTCTTCAAAATTGAATGGGACAAATCATCACAATTCTGTTCTCTCAAAAGCCATTGAACATCTGCCACCAGATAAGGATTGTCAGCCTTTCTGCCTCTGTCTGCAGAGCTGGTGCTCAGTGATCACTGCTCTTCCCTGACAGCTGCTGCTCATAAGAGGATGTGAACTCAGCTTGCCCTGTCTCTTTGGTCCCTCCTTTCATCCACCCTCCCTACCTTCATTCCTTCTGTCTTTCCTAGATCCTGCTTTTTTCCAAGACATTTTTTTACTGTCTTGACCAAAAAAAAAAAAAGGTGGAAATTTTTTTTAAGAAGTTTCTTCCAGTGTTGCCTTCATTCTTGGGCATTTTGCTTTCACATGGAAATTAGGTTTATACTGTCAGCAGTTGCTTCTCTCTGTCAGGTTTCAAAACTCCAGTCAGGTTTCAAAACTTCTCAGCTGTTTATTAATTATAACTATAGGAAATGAACAGGTGTTCTAAAACAAGTACAAAGCCATGCTTTCATTTTGACTGAGTAACACACAATTACTCACCATCCCTTGAGCCTGCTTCTAACTCCAACTATATATTATATATAATGTTAGAGATGTGTGTGTTGGTTTATGTAGTGTTTGTGCTACAGATGTGGACCACACCATGGTTATCCTGCATCAAGTATTATAAACAGGTAGTCAAATAATAATAATATCCATGGCAAAATTATGCAAAGTAGATGTTGGAAGTGTAATGAGAGTTATTCAGCCAAGCAGCCATTCCTTCATCATGTTCTCAGCACACCAAGACACAATGGGTAAAAATCTTTGCAAAAAAAGGAAACTTGATGGTATCCCCAAAAGATTCCTCTTGGAAATGTTGCTTCCTGGAATGAATTTGCAATAAGGCACATAATTTAGATATCTAGAGCAAGCCTGCTACAGATACGAGATACAAATATTAAAGTTCTCTGCTACTTCTGTGTTTAATCAAAACACGCTAATTTAAAATATTCGTTTCAATCCTAGTCATTTCATATTGTATATATGTCTTGATAAAACAAATATAGGTCTAGTATTGTTTAATAAAAGAATAACAAAATGATTCCTGACATAATCACCTTTAAGCTTATCCCTGACCTCATATATTTTAATTATGTATAAGAGTTAGAAGATCGCCTGTGCAACAAGGAGCCCTTCATTACCTGTAATTCCTATTTTATAACTTTTTTGTTTGATCTGTTCCTGGATTCATTCCGAAGAAATTCAACAGAATAAATTATCATTCTCCCCAACCATTTGACTGTAGCTTTGAATATATAATGTACCCACCCATGTATATTATTTATGAAAGATTGATTATTCTTTCATCTCAATATCCCTTTTATGTCAAGAGAATTTTGGATTTAACACTTTCCTTCCTAGACATGAAGAATTGCTGTCCAAATGTGCTGCTGCATCCCACATGGGCACATCAAAGCCTGCTGAAAGCTCATCTGGGTATGCCAGCAGGAGCTGCAGTTACACTGTTGACTCGCAGGCTGCTAAAGATAACTCAAGGCATGGGAGAGGGAATGGGTGAATGGACTTTATAATCCATGCCCTGAAAGATGAAACATGCTCTTTTAAAGCTGGATCAACATGGAATTTCATATTAAACTTCTGGCTCTGATTTGGTGCTTTGCTGCACCAGTTTTTGACCAGTGAGTGGAGTAGTAGTGAGCTAAAACTGCAAAAAGCCAATCTAGGCAAGTGGGTATAAACATGAACTACAGGTATATAGTTGGAAGCCATTTGTGTTTCAGTGGATTTGCTGTGTTTGTGTAAATCAAAAAAAATAAATAGAACAATGTTTGTGTTGGGAAAACGCTGCATTTGCTTTTACCTCCAGGTTTTGGTAAACCTGGGAGCTTTGTGTTTCTCAAGGACAGATGGCTGCATCACCACTTCCCCTGCACTGCTGTCAGTGACAAATCTCACAGCACACAGGCTGAGATGGTGTCTCCTGGTCAAACAGTGAGGAGAACTTCTGTCTGGGGAAGGCATTATCCTTCCTGCCACTGCTCCAGGCATGGTCTCACAGGAGAGGGTGAATTAAATATGCTTTCTGTTGGTACAGCTTTCCCAAGGTGTGCACACAGTTCTCAGCAGCCTGGATCTGATATCAGCTCCTTGCTCAAAGGGGACTGTACCAGTTACTGGTTAGGGATGGATGTAAGGAATTCAAGCCTAGGACTGTTGAGAAATCCAGGAGCACTCTTTGGCTATTACTTACCTCATTCCATCAACCAGAAAAACCTTCACTGTGACTGCAAACTGTTCCAAGGCCTTTCTTCTGTCCACCCTTTATCCAATTTGGATTAGCTCCACCTATTTTTTTATGGAGAAGCAGATCCTAAGCAAAAGCCACTTTGGTGACAGTGAGATGAGTTACATGAAGAATATGGATGGATATTTGGGTCACCTAATGTATTTTTGGGTCAACCCCGGTGTCAGGTACAATTATTGGTGAACTTTGAAGGATTTTACCAGTACATTTTATACCAAATTTTATCTCCAAGTTGTCAAGCTTGACTGGAAAATGGATGGTCAAGGAGTAGCTAATCTTGTAACTCCAGGGGTAAGGTCAAGGGTATCATTGACACCACTGCTGCTGCTTCTTAAAATGTCTCTGTTCATCCTGCTGGGTGTCTTCAGAGGTGTTCTGTCATGTGATGATCTTTGCAAAACAGGCAGCTGTTTTGATTTTTGTTTACTTTTTCTGGTGGTCAGTTACATTCACTCCCTTTTTATCTTTTCTTTCCAATAAAATTATATATTTTTGCCTGCATTTTTTGTAGAAATTGTTTCCCTCTCCATTCTAGGGGAGCGTGAACTAGGTGATCTTTAAGGTCCCTTCCAAACCATTTTATGATTTAGTTGGCAAAATAATTGGATTTTTGATCTAAACCCAATGTGAAAAAGATCAAATGAAATATGGATTTCCTAAATGATGACTTAAAATCTAAATAATATAAAAGTCATAAGGAAATACATTTTGCAAGTGGTGAATTAATACTATGATTTAAATATGTGGAATCAAAATAATTTCATGTTATGCTTTTTGAGGAGGGAGGAGATTCTTTTGGTCAAAATAACTCTTGATAGAAAACTGAAAGACTGCTGCAGGTTTTGGTTAAAAATGAATCAAAGTTTCACCTAAACTTGGTTTTGCATTTTATGACAAAAATATGTTGTCAGGTTGTCCAGTAGGGTTATCTTCTGAAATGTGTTGCCTAAGCAATAAGTAGAGTAGAAATTATTCAGTCATCACCCTGTCAAGGACTGCATGATTCCCACTGGCATTTGGGAAGATGATGTGCAAACCAAGGCCCTAATTCAGTAAAGATATCACATTCTCCAGTTTATGCACAAAACCAGCCAGCAGCTTCCATGGGACTGCAGTGGATATAAACTGTGTTTGCTGGCTGCTTTCCTGCAAGATGCTGTTGGAAAATTCACTCCCATAAAAGCTCCCTGGATCCCTTAACTCTTGTTGGGCCTAAGAGCCATATTCTTACCAATGAAGAGATAAGGCTGTGCAGTCTGGGAGTCTGAGCACTCCCCAGCAGCTCAAAGGAAAGGTTTGCTTCCCAAACCTGCCCAGTATTTGTTGGTTGGAAACTATTCTTCAGTTTCTTCCTCTTTAAAGCTGCTCTCAACCTCTCCTGCACAAAACCAGAGAGCAATACCTGCCAGGAGTATTTGTCACTGTTCTTCTGCAGAAATAATTCAAAAACATCTGGAATATTAATAACTTCTGTCACAGGGAGTGCAGCAGTATTGCACTGCAAGGGTGTGCATTTACCTTTCATAGCTGAATTGCACCAGATAATTGCAATTACACTGGGGAATTTCTTGTCCATCAGTAAGATTGAGTTGGATCTAACTTTGTACAGCTCCGGTTGCAGAAAACTTTAAATTTCTTTTTATTTCCAATATTTTGTGTCCCTTTGTTTCCCTATTCCACCAGTCTAGAAAGTTTTGTCCCATTTGTGTGTCCAGTCATGTAACTCCATTTGCTTGGTTTTTTGGTTGCTTGGGTTTTGGTGGGTTCTTTCTGAGGGGGCAGAGTCAAGGAATAGTTTGGGGGAGGTGAAGGGTTTTGACCCATTGAAATTCTTACCTCCTTTTCCAAGAACAAGAAAATTCTTTATCTCTTTGCAGCGTAGCTCTGAGTTGATTTAAATACATTTTTTTACAGTGGTAACTAAAGGAAGGCACTGGCTCCCTTCATCAGTGGTGCCTCTGTGTGACAATCTGAGTCGCTGCAGCCCCTCTGCCGAAGTGGCTCGTGGCTGAGGCTGGTTTTGCTCCATCACAGGGAGATGCAGTCTCAGTGTTTGACAGTGCTGGCTGGGGATCTGGTCCTCAGCAAGCAGTTGATGCTCAGACTTAGCTTTGCGTGGCTGTGCCATTCCCATCTGTTACCATGGCACTGCTCCTGCTCAAGGTGAAATGCCAGCTCTAATAGGGCACAAGTGCCAAGGAAAGATTAGTTTGGATGGGAGGACTCAGCTCTGCTCTCAGATCCCTGTCTTGTGCAAGAATTCCCCCCTCCAGAACTGTGTCATGCAGGAGCTGGGCTTTTTTTGTATTTGCTGTTGCTTGTTTCCCTCTGAGTCACCTTCTCCTCCTGAAGGCTGCTCTCCCCACCACTCTGAGGTCAGGGCTGGCCCCAGGCTTCAGTCTGCCTCCATCAGCACCCCCAGCTAACAGCAGACTGTGCCTCATTCGGCTTCAGTGAATGATTGCCTGTGTTTTAAGAACTAGCCAAGAATGCTGTGGTTGATTATGATAGCCCATCCTGTTAGTTCTTTGTGTAACACACGGTTTTTCTCACTGCATGATCATTGTCCTTTTCCTTAAATAAACAATGCACTACTGAGCAGTTAGTGACTCAGAGAGTAACTTTGTAAGCATCTCTGTAAGTAAAGGGCTTTCTTTTTGTATTTATAGTTAAATTGATGTCATTGTTCTAAGGTCCTGTAGCCATTCTATTTGATCCTGAAGCTCTTAAGGTTAGAAGTTCCCTTCTTTCAGAGATATTCATTTTAATAATTTATCTGTTACTCTTTTATTACACATTTCTTTTTGAACTTATCTTCCAGGGAAAAGGCAGTTAACAATGAGAAAAAAATGTATTTGCAGTTTCAGGTTCCTTTATCTGCTGGTTGATCAGGGACTTTTCCTGCAGTACTTTCTGTTCTCTCCACCCTTTTGGGGCAAAGCCTGAAGGTTTTGTCATTTTGGACCCACTTTCACCAAAGCTTGTCAGCATGATATTTTAGCCATGCTAAAGTTGTGTACCTGAAGTTTTAAGGTGGATTTTGTCTGTGTTTGGATATGTTTTGAAGCTGTTGGAAGGTTTGCTTCAGTTGTCATAGCCCTGGCACAACCTTCTGTAGTGTTTAATCTATGAACGTGAGACTGGAAAATCAGCAAGGTTGGAGTTGTTTTATAAAAGGACAGATGAAAAGATTGGCTGGAGAAATTGCTATAAACAAAGTGAATTGTTCATTGCAGAAGGAAAATGAACTTGCTGTATGGAAGATTAACTGTCTATTAACTGCAGACCAGAAAGGGAGAGCAGACAGTTGCTCAGGATATATTAATTTGCAGTAGCTCAGTATCTCTGCCTCCCACTCAGTTAACGTCACTCTGTCTCTTTATTTTATTCTTCTCCAGAGATTTTTTAATTACCTTTATTCTCTCAGTTCAAAATTAATGATGGAGTAATTATTAGTTGTAAATCAGAATGCCTGGAGATGAAGAGACCAGCTCTAGAACTCAGGACTGAAGCAAAACAAAAGCTTCATCCCTTTCCCACAGCATTCCTGGAGATCTCCAGCTGAGCGAGGTCCTAGTCTCAGGACCATGTTTTTTGCACAGATGTTATTTCTACATCCTGGGATTAGCTGAACAAACTTCAGCAAAGCAAATACCTTAGCTCAGATGCCAGATCACAGGGTGCCCTGCTCTGCCATGGACCTTTCTGGGTGTGAGAGCAAACAGCTCCTGGGGCACGACTGCGCGGGGAGGTCTGAAGCAGGTACTGGCCCTGAGTTTGCTGGACAATTCTGAGTTTTCTAACCTGTCTCAGGAGCACTGGGAAAGTGGGGCTCAGCTGAAATAAATGGGCAGGATGGAGTTGCTGGTGTTGTCAGACATGGAGGCAAGGGCAGATCTCAGCTCTGTGCCTTTTGTGTTTCTTGCACAATAGAACCTGTGTGCAGCAGCCCGAGCCAATATTCGATGTGTTGTGAAGGCAGAGGAAGACCAAGGGAGGCCGATTTAACTCCAAAACTCAGAACTTTTAAGTGCCACCTAGGAATAAGTAATGAGTTGAGACTTGGAGAAGCTGCAGTGCACAGATCTGCTCTGAGGTCTGAGCTGTGCTCCAGCTCCCTGACAGGTGTCTCCTCTGCTGAGTTTTGTTGTCAGGTGTCAGGAATTTGTGTGTGCCTTGCACACACTCACCTATAAATAACTGATGAGTTTGCTGGGAGGAATTGTGAATGATCAACAGAGCAGGCAGCAGCAGCTGCTGCATGGCTTTAATGAAACTCCTGAGTGGGGCTCCACGTGCTCAGAGAAGTCCTGGTGCCCTTCCAGCAGCAGAACAAATGACTTGTGTCATTTGCTGTTGACTTTGATGCAAACTTTGACATTACAATGGCATTTATACTCTTCTTTTGTTTCTCATAATAATTTATTATCATTTAATTAGTTACTGGAAATGTTAATTTCAAGTAAGGAAAGAATGGCTCACACAAAGTCTTGTGAGCACTGCCTGCACTGCAGACTGTAATAATTAACAGGTTTTAAACATGTGCAATTCACATCAGCTTGCATTTGTAAATAATCCATTAAATAATAGCAAAATAGGAGATTTCAATTAATAGCTCTTGTGCTATGCACCTCAGATGCTTTCTGTGGAGGTTGTTGTGATTTGGGCAGCTGAAATACCTGGCAAAGAGGGGAAGAAGAATCAGCTGACAAACCAACCAGATGCCGCAGCACGAAATTATTTTCAAGTGGCACATCCTGCATTTAAAACTGTTCAAAATTCAGGTTACATGCAGAAAAAAATCCAATATGTTACCATTCATGGAGAAATTATAAATTCCAAATGACTTGGAATATTATGCTCCAGCCATCTAAATGTAGAGTTCCTACACCAGCAGGAATGCTGGAATAGCATTTTATTTCCCACAGTGATGAAATTGGCAAATTCAACACTTAATCTAGTTTCTAAGAGGTTTTTTTTCCTCCATGGCAATTGTGAAAATTTTATTTGTATTTATTCTATCAGAATTTAGTTGCTGGTGGTTAACAATTATGTGCCAATGTAGTAGCCTTAACAGAAATTTCAGTACATGTATTTGGGATGAGAACATTAATATAGAGAAAAATGCCAATGGAATGTTGGTAACATAAATTATTAAGCAACAATAAATGAAAACCAGAATGAATAACTGAAAGCCTTCTGAGTCGAGGTGCTACTTGCAATAAATATTTTCACTGAAATGCTTCTCCCCAGGTTAGTAGGATGTGAAAACTCCAGCTCCATGATAGCAGAGCATTTAGAGCATTGAATATCTGAAGCTGGAATTCTAATAATGAATTGGATTAAAAATCTCTAGGAATTTCAGGCAGGGAGTCCAGAATGGGCCATACTTGAGCCCCTCTGTATGACTGGTGGGATCTGTCCCAGCAGGGATTTAATTTATTATGTATTTTATCGTAGTTTGGTAGCATTTACCTCCCTAAGCATCTCCTGGCAACTGGTATGGCTACTAAACTTTAGATTCCAAAAGACTCCTAGAATATTTAGAACAGCTGTAGAAAATGAGCAAACCTGGAATATCATTTCCTTCTAATGACATTTGTGCTGTATATGTGAATCAAAAAGTCAAACAACATATTTCATTTTCATCACAACATGAGTTTTGTGTCTGACATTAATACAGGGTCAAATAAACATTGCATGGGAAGGAAATAAATCTGAATTTGAAGTCTGAAAGGGCAGTCATATTTCTTGAATGTTCTGAATGTCAGCTTTCTGATAGGAAACGAATACCATGGCAAGGAGTGGGGACATTTGGAGTTGTCTTTTGTGTTCACATCCAAGTTTAATTTCTTTGAATCCTTGGTGTTTCCCATGCAGCAGTATCTTATGGCATTTCTAATGTTTCTCTTAAACTGCAGCAAATGAAAAGCTTTGAAAGGTCAGGCATGCTTTGCCATATCAAATAAAATAAAGCTCAGTTAATAGATGTTATTTAATAAAACAGAAAATGATGTCTCACACAGATGTGTTGTTAAAGATGAGCTTCTCTTAGAGTTTTGGCACCACAGTGTGTCTCACAGATTTTAAGTTCTTCTAAAAAAAAAATTTATACCGGGTGTCCTAATAATAAATACAATGATTTAAAAAAGAAAAATCCTGAACTCTATTGTGCCCTGTGATTATAGTGAGAAGTTATCATTCAGGGACAGACAGATTAATACAATCGTCCTCTGACCTACATGTCCTGGAAAATGAAATCTAATGTCAAAAATAAGAACAGTAAATTAATATTTAATTCAATAGCTGAGAGTAGGCAATCTTTTCTCACTTAGTAATGTTAGAGTTTTGTTTGATTTTATTTAGTCTGTATGGTAAGAATAAGTAAAGGTGAAGTTCAGTGTAAGATAACCCCAAAAGATTTTGGTTTAGGGTTTTCTTAAGGGTGTCCACAGTTATTTCTGACAAAAAGCTGAGACTGTCATTCTTCCTTGACAAAATGGGTCATAATCAGCAAATTTAGCTGCTGTTCTCTATAGTTACGTTATAATGGCCTGAATTTCCTATACCTAGGGATGAGCTGTAATGAGATTTTATTTTATTATTTTTTAACTTGTTTCCTTGTTCCTAATATGCTTGGGGCATGTTTTTCTGTGTACTGAGTAACAGTTTTCTTTGAAATAATCCTCCTAGACTGAACTAGTGTGTTCATGATTGTAAGTATCTGCTCTGAACAAAGGAAAAGGAGACAAGTTATCAAGAGGAGAAGTAAGAAGAGCTGTGAGCAGTTCAGAAGTCAGGCTCTGGCACTGTCTCCAGCCTCTGACTGCTCTGGGCTTGGGTGTTAACAAGGTGCTGCCTTTGCCAAGGTTCAAACCTCACCCTTGTTCAGCACTCGTTAATTGAGTGACCAACCCAACCTGGGAGTACCCCAAGGACTGACTCTGAAATTTGCAGACAAAGGGGTCCTGCTCAGGGGCAGTGCTGGGAATCCCACTGCAGTGAGGAGGCTCATCCTGACCTCCTGTCCTGCTTGGGCCTAAGGGGAGCACAGAAAAGGGTTTGGAGGATGTTCATTTTTAGATTTAGCATGAAGCAATTATTTTTTTTTAAAGATGTTTCCTACCTCTGAAAGGTAGAAAATCACATGTTGAACCATCTACTTATGATTTTAATTTTTTCAAGTTTTTAAAAATAAGCTAAAATTCCTATAGAAAGAAATTGCCTTTGAGATTTGTTTTCCTAATTAAACAATCGAGTATTTAAATTGTTTTCATTGTTCTGAAAGCAGAGAAACAACAGTGGGTGGAAAGGAAAATCTTCACAAGCCCTAGTTATTTTTTTAAATAAAGACCTAGATAGGAGGAATTTAGTCTCATCCTCTTTCATTATTGCCTGTGAAATGAGGTGAGAATATATAATCCTCATACTTCTACCAGTGGCTCAGTCAGGACACTGTGCAAGAACCAATTGTTATAGTAATTGAATTTCAGTAAAATTTATGAATCCTCTTCAATAATGTCAAGTTTATTGAAATCTAAAAATAAAGAAACAGAACACTAGTCTGTCTAACTAACCATTATTAATAAAGAAAACATACTGTACTTCACAGGAAATTAGTTTTCTAACTATTTGTGCTATTATGAAATGTTACTGCATGTAATCATTTGTAAGGAATAGTTTCCAAAATGTCTTCAATGCATTATCCAAAACATTAAATGAAGATCAGTGGAGATTTCCACAGCACAAGGTGGCAATGAACAAGGGAAACTGAAAATAGAACATTAAAACCTTTCCATCAAAATCTTCTGGTGAGGGGCTGGACAGGTCATTGTGCTCAAATACAAGAAATGTGAACACCCAGAAGTACAGCAGGATTTACATATTGATGATGATGATCGTTATTATTATTATAACCTGCTGTGTGTGGATTTGCAGTGTAGGAAGATTGAATCATGGTTTGCACATCCTTGAGCCAGAGTCTTTCAGTGGCAGGTCCAGATCATAATGAACAAAAGCTGTTTTGGGAGATGGTTGTTACACTCCAAAAGTCAGTCTCAAGTTGAAGGCTTCATCCAAAGGGACTCATTTGTGGGCCAGTGGGATTGGTGCTGCCCACACAGAAACCTCAAAGCTCCTCTGAGCTCCTTGTGCCTGGAGGACAGAGCACATCCTCATTGATAGAGCAGTGTTGCCTAGGATTGGATTGATGGCAATGATTTACAGAGGATTAGGAAACCTTGCTCAGTTTTACCAATAAACAGTGTTACATTATCACATTTCAATAGCTAATTCTATTGCTGGGCCTTTTCTCTTGAAAATTAACATGATTTTCAGAGGGAAAATAATTATATGTCATTCATTATCCGTTAACAACATAAAAATGAAATTGGGTGCTTATTTTCAGAGGGAGAAGTCTAGAGTATCTACACTTCCCTCATGTGGCATGTTAGTGTAAAGGCTTTGAAGAACCATGTTAAATAAAATCTGGTACCTTCTATTTATTGGAATAGAATAATTTAGGAGCATCAGAATTAGACTTTAAGAAAAGGAGCTTTATTTAAAGACTTTTGGTATTAATGCTGGTGAATGCTGAAGGAGTTTAGGTACAGAGTAACAAGAAAAACATGTGAACATTGATTATTATATTTTGCAATACAAGCAAATAAACACTAAAAAGCACAAGCAAAACCACTGAAGTTTGCCCCTTATACTGAGATTTTTTTATCAGCCCATCTCATACAGAAAATATTATCAGTCCCATTTTAGTGGAAGCTGAAGCACTGGAAAGACAAATATTGCTGGTTTTTAGGTAGGGACAATTTCACCCTGTTGTGAGACCTCACTGTCAGTCTGTTCCCCAACCAGGCAACTTTTCTGTCCCTGCAGCAGAACCTGATACTCCTACAGAGACAGCACAAGGTGCTGGGAATTTTTTGTTAGGGACCATTTAGTTATTTTTCTTTTTTCCCCGTGTTTTTCTTTTCCAGCTCCCAAACAAGAGCTTTAGGATACAAAAGCTTTTTTTACTCCTTTTTTTTTTTTTTTTAAACTCCAAATGGGATGGGCAAAGCTAATGATTTTTCAAATGCATTTGTTGCTTTTAAGTAGCACTTGCCAGAGAGCCATTAGGACCATGATTAATTCCTTCTGTCACAGAAAAAAAAAAAAAAAAAAGAAGAAAATCAGCCATGAAAAAGCTGCAAGGCTTTTAAGTATGAATAATTTGCTGATGGTCTAGGAAGGGATTACAGTGCTGAATACACATCCCTATAAATATTAAAAAAAGGTTTTTTTAAAGAGAACTATACTTCAGGACATGCTTACAACAGCTAAAATAGCTACAGAATTGTGCTTTATTCCTATCTTCTGCCAACTTTTCAAGAATTTGATGTTTCTGAAGAGCCAGCATGCCGAGATATTTAAATCAATCTAACCTACTTTAATTTTAATCTTCAGAAATCAGTCAGATTTTGTTTGGTTTTTGACTATGTGGTGAAAGAGTTACATAACTCTGGATTGTTGTTCCATGCTCCATTTCAGCTCAAGTGTTGAACCTGTTTGAGATCTCAGTTCTGCTTCCTCCATGGGTTGTGGAGAAGGACTCCCACTTTGAGGGTACCATCAAATATTTTGGGTTTCCTCTCTGAAGGCCTGGCCCACTGAAGCTGGTGCTAGAATTATCACTGATAGCAGCAGACTTTGCTCCTTCCAGGCTTATACCGTGCACTATTTACAGTCAGGCTGTAAATACAGCAGTATAGAAGCAACACTAGGAATTTGGCAGAGTTTTCTTGCACAGAGATGGGATCTGTGATAGCAGGGATGCACGAGTTACCAAGCAGGAGAGGAACAGTCAGAACTGCTGTTTAGATGGTAGTGTGTGTCACAAAGAGAACAAATGTCTGGGTATAGAATGTGGGCAGGTGTTACCTTCCACCACAAAATATCGATTTACAGCCTGTGCTCTGGGGATATTTTTCTCTAATATTGAAATGCTTTGCTTTCATAGCTTAAGGTGCTGGAATTTTACTTCTGTCTCCTTCAAAACTGTGAGTTATGTCTGAAAAATAATGCAAGACGTAATGTGTGAATAGTTCTTGGTTTGGAGTTTGGCTGTGAATAGCTGAGGTATGGAACAGAGGCAGGAGAACTTGTCTTTATTGCTGGATGGGGCTGTAATTGTGATTTCTGCACACTGAAATAGGTTGTTGTCTCTTGCAGCTAGTTTTGAGGTCTGCTAGGAACATAAACAAATTTTAACTACAGCTCTGTGGCCCAGAGCTGGGTTTGTGATAGCTGCTGTTTCTCAACAATGTGACAAACGCTTTTAAAATCATTTACCCGTTTTCCTCACCTGTCTCCCTTGGAAATCCATTTTCTTTTTGGGCAAAGTTATTGGTAAAAATAGGGTATTTTATCCTGCTGCCTCCTACTTTACAGCACCATATGGATCATTAAGGCCTACAAATGCTTAAAGTAGGGCTCATGAGGAGAGTACGAGTCAACATCCACCCTCACCGAATAGACATTACTCCTGCAATATTGTCATCCTGGGGATTAGCTAGTGAAGAGCAGAACTTTACAATGAAAGAACTAATAAAGGGCCAGCAATCAACTGCAAGCCAACACAGATGTGCTCACTTGATAAGAGTAGGTTTATTTAAAAGACAAATTCTAATAGCTCATTATAGAGAGGAAAAAAACCACATTAACATGACAGTATCTGATGCAGTTTCCCATTTCACTGCAACTCCTAAACTGAATAAATCAACATGATTGCAAACTTCATCTTCTTGTGCCTTATAGACTGTGGCACACTGGGAGCCATCCTGCTGTAAGCTGGATTTGCTGTGAAATTTCTGTTTCTGATGCAGCTGTTGGCAAGAGGTTGCTGTGCAGATTCCCAGTATCCAGCATCCCTTTTGTTTCTTGCCCATTTTCACGTTTGTTGCTGGTTTCCCAGTATCTCTGATGATGCTGTTTCCTGGGCTTTTCCCAGTACAGGCCACACAACTGAGGTCTAACCAGTGGGGAGTGGTTTTGTGTTATTTCTTCTCTCTTACTCCTCCAGGGTCTCTGACTTTTGCTCGGTATAAACCCAGTGCCAGTGTGACCCAGGCAAACACTTCCTTTTTCTATACCTACAACCATCCTCTTTAACCAGTCAACCTCTAGGTTAACATGTATTAAGCTTTGTGTTTTTGGGTGTACTTAGTGACTGGAAGCACATGAAGGATACCCTAATACAATGATACATAGTAATAAACACAATTTAGTAGGGCTTGGATATTGGATTTGTTAATTGTGTTGTTTACATGACATTCAAAAGAGCCGAATCTTGGCTAGTTAAGGCAGAGCATGCAGAATAACCTGTTAATTTGGACTATTTAATAGGAAAAAAAGTCAGTCTCTGAGAGAAAGAGAAAATGTAATTACCATTGCCTCGCTAAAACCAGACATTGAGGTAAAATCATGGCAAGCAGATCAACATTTTCATTTTTTTAAAAATATTTAAAAAATACAAAATTGTAGCTGTTAGCCCTACAGATTTCAGTAGGGTGTTAACTACCTTGTCAGTCTGATCTGCAGTGTGCTGAGTTTAACAGAATGGTTCCATGAATTTTGAGGGCACCTCGATTGAGTTCCACCAGTGCATTGCACAGTCAGTAGGCAACACTTTGCAGGCACATTTTTCACAGGACGTTGAAAGCTGGGAGTGCTCAGTGACCACCTCTCCCCTTCCCAGAGAATATTCCTGGGTAACTCCAAGCCAACAGAAAAATCTTTGGCAGAAGCTTTCTGAGGCTTTTAGCTAAAATTATAGGAGTGAAAGACTTTGAATAAATTACTCACATATATAATTCATGCTCAACATACAGTTTGTTCATTCCATCTCCACCCTCTGTACACAATCTCAGTACATAATATACAGTGCCTTCTGAAAGTGGAAAATTGACTTGATAAACAGGTGTACCACAGATGAAGTCTGTTATGAGCCTTCAATTTTGTGTGTCAAACAGCTTAATCATGATTCATGACACTTGATAACCTATAGTTAGGTATTATCATAATCAGGCATGATTGTATCATAGATCAATGTACAAATTAGGTTAAATAATTGTTTTGAAATCACATCTAATCATGAGAAACAGCATTCTGGAAAATACTTATAACACAGCTCAGGTTCCAGTCCTTGCAGCTATCTAATCAATAATAAGGTTTTCCAATGCCTAAAAAAATTCTTTTCCCTGAAAATATGAAGGCCACATAGGCCTGGTAGACTTGCAGTTAATCCATAAAAAAAATCACAAAACCTTAATTCTTCTGTATACAGGACAGATTATTTTATTTTATCTGTTCAACCCTAGCATTTTTATTGATAAAAATTTCACCAAGATAAGGGAGAGCACAGGGGCTCCCCAGTACAGATCAGGCTTCTGGGCTGAGGCCTTAGTGACTCTGTGATTTGCGTTATCCCTTAAAGCAGCTAAAAATTTTGGGGTTAATTTTTGACTTCCAGATATATTTGAGGTAATGTTGCATTTTTGGAATGTAGTTTGTGATCACTTTTTATATTTTCTCCATCTGCATACTCATTTCTTGGCTACAAAACTGTGATTTGGGAACATTGCATAACGCTTTTTTAAATGAATCCCAATTATGATTCAGGTTGTGACCTTCTACCCACACTTTCTCACGATCACTTTTTATTTGTGTGCTTTGACAGGGTTTGTTGTGCACACACAGAAGTTTTCTGATACGGACATGGGGTTTTCTTTGCTTTTTTTGCATCAATTTTTTAATTGCAAAGTGCTTTTCCACAAGCCAAGTAGATCTTTTTATGGGACTTTTCTAGAGTAATTACTATTGTGAGGGGCTTTCATTGTGCAATTAAGACAAACGTTCTTCCACGTTTGTTAATTACTGGAACACTGAAAACACCAAACAAAACAAAGCACTCTGGCTTGAAAATAATTGAAGAATCACTTAAGCCAGAGCACCCTGACCTGGAAAATGTAAGGTACAAAAAAGCAGGCTGAACATCTGCCATCAATGTGACAACCTTCTGTATAAAAACATACCAAAGAGAAGACACTATAGGAGCTGCCTACCTCCAAATACATCCTGCTTCAGAAAAACATTACTTCTCAGTAAAAATTAAGGAGGTTTCTAATACTGAAATTATAATAATGAACTGTATCATTAAGAGAGGTCATTTCTGTGATGAGGTGGCTCAGCCACATGGACCTTTCTTTCACATACTTCCTATTTTCCCCAAAGCTCATGTCCTGAAACTGAGTTCACCCTCCATCATCCAGCCTCAAACAAGACCATTCAGCAGCTTCATTTTTCTCAGCACAAGCCAAAACGTGAGGAGGTGTTGCCTCTCCCCTCTGTAGCAGTTTTTGTGAAGCCATGAAAAGCTTATGAATGCCAAATTTCAAGTTCCTAAAGCTGACAGTCATTTCTCACTGCCAGATATTCTGGTTTTCACACCAGAGTGATTATCAAATTTACAGGAACCATCAAATCAGCTTTCCTCACAGGATTGCTGGGAAGATGTTCAGTCCTTTTGCCATCTTTTGTCCATTCAACTCATCATAGTGTCTGTGCAGCACTTAATGTTGGATTCTTCACCATCACACATCCCCAGTGAGGCGGGGGAGCAGCGTTGAATGCAGTGCAGAGGTTTTTGAGGTAATTGAGGTTTAAAAAACCTGCCCTGGAACAAAGCTGGAGTTCTGAGGTCTCAGCTGTCACCCCAACCACTGGATCAGCCTGCAGAATCTGAGGCTCCACTGCTGAGATTTTAATCATAAAAACTGTTTTAGTTAATTGAAAGCTGGGTTTCTCTCAGGTCTCAAGAGACAGTGGCAAGGTATTTCTTTGTGAGCAGGAATCCTTTACAAGCTTTTCTCCCTGCTGCTCTGCTTCTCTCCTCACTCCTCATTAGCTGCATTAGGCATCGTAATCCCATTATGGAAATGAGTTGGTGATCCAGGAGACATCCTTCCCAAACAACATCTTCTCTGGAGAGCTAGAGAGGGAAGGACATCTTCTTAAACCCATTTCCAGCCTATCAGAAGAGCAATGTGACCAATCAGTGACCAAAGTCATATCATAATTAGGGAATTAGAACTGAAACCACAGTGTTTGGAAAATCCATTTTCAGGCTTTAGGAATAATTCTTCCCTGATGATTCCCACTTTTCAAGGCTTGTTTGGCTGATAACAATGAGAAAATTCACTCTTGTGCTGCATAATGGAGTGCCAAAGTATACAGCACATGCAAAAAAATTCATCTCAGTGCTGAAATCATCTGTCAAATGCCATAACATCTGTCTTACACAGCTGAACAAATTTGCCAATCTTTTAGTAGAATATGATAATGGTGATGAATGCATTGACAGGGTGACATGAGCTCCCACAGCAAGCAATATTTCAGAGAGGGGTTTTCTTTCTTAAACAAAGGAAGAGATCACAATCAACCCTGTGGAAAAATTGCTGCACAGAAATTGAGGGAGATTCTGGATGACCATCTGTCACACATCCTTCACCATGGAATGGCTGATGCTGTGCAAACAGCCAGCCTGGGAAGCTGTGTGTTCCTGTGTCTGCTGTGCACCCACACTGCCCTAATGAGGAGTTTGTTGTAGACAAGATTACATTGTGGAAATTGAAATCAGGGATTTTATATTCCTCCTGGACTGAAATAAAGAATGTCCAGATAAAAGCCTTGCTTATTGGAAAATGCTGATGTTTTGGTTTTCAAACAAAATAAACAGAGTGCTTCAAACTTGCCCAATTTCTTACTGAAAAAACATTCCCATTGTGGGTTTCCCAATACAAGCTATGTGGCAATCCTGTCATGCACAATTTGGCTTTATCAGGCACCAATCCTGGTTTGTACCAATGAGGAACAGGTGGAGCATTTTTCCATTGCAGAGTATCATGACCTTCAGTGGCAGGTGAGCTTGGACAAGTGGAAGAAAAGAGAAAATGACTTGCTGCCAATGCAACAGGATCAAAACCTTGTCGGGGCCTGAGCTACTTTCTTCCATAGATTATTCTGGGGTCTTGCTTAGAATTTGTGCTGAAAAGTAAATAATTCTTTAATCATTGAAGATTTTTTCTCTCTGAAAATGCCTCCTCCTCAGGGTAGGGTATGGACTTTAATATGGGAATAAACTAGAAAGGGATTTTGAACTATATTGGTAGGATTGATTCTCCAGCTGCTTGACACTGAGATTACTGAGTGGATGAATTTGATTCCAACCAAGAAGGTGGGATCTGTTTGTGTCAAGGATCTAAACTTCTCAAATTTAGTTACCATTTCATTAGCATAAAATCTTTACTAAAAAGGGTAAATCAGATCAACAGTTTTATCACAAATGACACTACCTAGACATCTTATTGGAGTAGGTTGATTTATTAAGTTTTTCTGCAAATCCATAATTTTTGTATATGGGAAATACTCATTTGCACATCATTGAAATAAGCAACTGTTAGATAAGAGACAACTTGAGACCCACTTTCATTTGCATTTAGCAAGTCAAGCTGATGTTTTTCACATCATTTATTAAATGAGTTTCAGAAAGATACACACATTTTAATATCCCAGGAAAATACTTGTGATTCATCTTGTCTGTCTGTTCTCACAGGTTCCATAGAAAAATCCTACATGTTGCATTTATAAAAATCTTGCAGTAAGGACTGGGAGGAGAGCTGTGTAAAATATTTGTTTTGTACCTTCTCTGTGGGCCAAATGATGTGAAATTATCCTTCCTTGAGGTTTTAGTACATGCTTGAAATTAATTGCAAAATACTAATCAAAAGGCTTGGTAAAAGAAATGCATTGTAAAGCAAAATTTGATGGTTTTGGCTTGAATAAGTTGAAGATGTAAAGATGATTTCAGTTGCTGCCCTTGTGGAGCCACTGCCTCACTCTCTGCTCACAGCACCAGCCAGAGCCACATGCAGTTCCATGGAATTATGGAGACACCTCAAAAGCTCTAAATTGGCAGGTTCAGAGAGCAGTTTTTACACTCTTCTTATAATATCACAGATATTTCTAGAATAAGTAGCATAGAAAGATTATTAATAGTAGTAGGAAAGAAACAGTTTCCCCAGAATAGATGCTGGGTGTAGAAGTGTTTTAGCAAAACCAAGGGTTTGGATAAATGTGGAATGTGAGGGAAAAATCCTGACACTTCAGGTGCTAATGGGTTCTGTGGCACCGATTCAGCAGCACAAGTGTGCAAGGGAGTGAATGAAGGGCAGGAAAGTTGATAAAGCTATTTTGGAAAATATGATCTCAAAATAACCTCCCAACGTAAAATACGAATTTTGCAGAGAAAGTTCAGCTGGTGGAGATTTGCAAAGACACGCTTCTGATTTGTCACTAGGTTTCTAGAGAGTAAAACAAAGTATTTGGTGACATCTGTTCTTTGAAACAAATTGGTCATGAGGCATTTCATTCTTGCTTTGTTGTGACCCAGATCCTCAGAGAATTTAGAAAAACAGAAAAACACTTCATGGTAAACCTGGTAAACTGAGCAATCCAATGATAGAAACTATTTCCAAAGTTTTATCCTTTTTAATTTAAACAGTTAATTCACATCCACCAAAAGCCTTTCATGAGATGGATTTTGTCTCTGAACACCATTTCATGCTTCATTTTACTACACTGATGGGGATTTTGGGGTACTCATTACTCACTTTTTTCTTTCTTTTTCTTGAAAGAATAGAAATAATAAATCCAGAGGATGCTTTTCTTTTTTCCTCACTCCAGAAACATATTTCTAGGGTCAAATCAAATATTCCAGCAGAGTACAACAGCTGGTTTGTGCTTTGGCTAGTGAATTGTTCTTGCCTGGTTTGTGATACCTGTTGAGAAACACTGAATTTTGGGGAAGGTTTCAGGCTGGGTTCTCACAGTCCCTCAGGCCCCAGCTGGCCTTTAGGAGCCCCAGCACAGTTAGAAGGCAGGGAAGTCATTTAAATGTGTGGAACTCTGGCTTCCCCTGGATGGACTCAGAATGGCTCAGTTACGTACCCTGTTCTAAGCCAGGGTGGATTTCTGGAGAAGGGTGAAATTTTTGCTTTGGTGATGCTGCAGGTTGGGATGGTACAGCTTCCTAAGTGGTGCCCAATCCCACCAAAACGTGCAGAATTCCTGCATAAATTGCTACTTTTAGAGAGCTTGTGTAGTTCAGGCTAGAGCAAGTTTAGATCATCCTTCCTGTGAGTGCAAAGCAGAGGTGATCAAGTGGTAATTAACTTGTTAGTGGTTTCTTAAAAAAGTTGTGTCTTTGTTAAAAATAGGGTCGTGTGGGGGGATAGCTCTTTCCTCTGGACAGGAGAAGTATCCTCAGCCTGCTCACCTTGAGGCACCTTTCCATTCAGCCCTCCTGGAAAATTACTTCCAATTTTTATCTATTTTTCTAGACCTTTCCAAGAACATCCTGACCTTCTAAAAGCCTTTTCACCTACGAGCCACTCTCTGATGTTTACATCTCTTCAAGTCAGCATATATCTGCCAAAACTGTATGAATCAGAAGCAGCCTAGTCTGTACATAGAATTACCCCAAGTTCTATATTTGTAAATCAAGAAAATGAAATATGTGCACTGAGGCAGTAAGGAATGTATCCTCAGTGCAAATCACGTTTTTATAGTGAATATCTTTGAGTCAGTTGTTAATATTTCTGGTTAACTGGAAGTGACTTTTGTGAACTTTCTCCTTCTACAAGAGTACTTACAGAGTAGGATCTACTGCCCGTAGTCTCCTGAAGGTTTTGTATCTAGGGTTTAAAAAATTCCCTGTGCATAAGGTGAGAAAGGATTTGTTTCCTCTGAGAACAGTTGTAGTGTTGGGCACCAGAGTTTGTGAGCAACGTGGAGGTGGAAACCAGGGATGTACCACAGGAGAAAAGGTGTTTTGTTCTTTTGCCTCTTCTCATAGAACCCAGAGGCAGAGGAAAATAACCCTGAAGGAAAGAGCTTCCCTTCACAGCCGCTGCAACTGGGGCTGCTGGAGCATGTAATTACAAGGAGGGGGAAAAGAACATGTAGTGAAAGGTTGTCAAAAGCCTCAGGACTCCTAATTCTCTGCCTGTTGTTGGGAAGTAAAGCCCTCTGTGGCAGAACGTGTTTGGGTAATTGGAAAAGGGACACCTACTGCTTTCATTGGGCTGACTGTACCTATGTAAAATAAATGTATATTGGCAGTATTTTCCTTATGCCCACAAAGTTCTTATCTCCAGAGAAAGGGAAAACAAAGGCAATGTGTTATAATTTGTACAGTGTTCTTAAAACTATGGATTTAGTAACGATGTAACTGAGAATGAAATTGTGTAAATTCAGAGGATAAAGCTGGGCAGTGCTGCTTTGAAGTTCCAGAGAGGATAAGTGATGGCAGGGAAAAGGGAAGAAAACCAGCAGTGGAGTAATGTCAGTATGTCCTGGTCTCTTTGTCGTGTTCACCTTTGTTCTGGAAGGGAAGTTAGAGAGAAAACTGTCTGCCATCGTGCTGGGCAAACAGGAAAGTTTTGTAAAACCAAGAACAGAGGGAGAATTTGTCTGTGAATTCCTTTTTCACCAAGTTCCCTGACCTTCAAGCCAACAGAGAAATTAAGATGCAATTCTATTTTGCGTATTTCAGATACCTAATGAGCAATATACTGCATACCCATGACACCAAAGGTAAAAGTGACATGCTTCTTTCTGACCTGGGAAAGGAGATGGAACATAGAGAACCCAGAGAAGAAAAACAGAGCTTCATCTTCTCTCCTCCTTCAGTGATGCAATTTGACACCACTGCTTGGTTTTGATGCATTTGGAGAGAGAGGAAAAGAGTCATAGTTTAGATATGCCAGACTTTTTCGTAAAAATAAAACTATAAAACCTTGGTAAGCCTGTGTACTATGCAGGAGTATAAATGGACACAAAATATGTTTTACACACTCCTACCAGATACCTTTTTATAAATACTGGATCAATGTTTTCTCAGATACTCAATCACAGCCTTTCCAAGTCTCTAAAAGGGGTCATAAAATGTTATTCAGCAGAGTCAGCAGCAGCTCTGCTCCTACAGGGCAGAGGAGTGTGAACAGGCTGTAATTACTGGCTTCAAGTGTTCTCAGTAGTCAGGGACCTATTAGCTATCATTAATTGGCAGCAACAGTTCAGGCAGTTGTACAAAGACAGATGAGCTGAGAGGACATTGCAGGGGCCAAAAGTTGAAGAATCACAGCATCAGTCAGAGCAATGGACCTACCTGGTCCAATTGCAAAAATACCCCAAATTCTCCCAAAGACACAACTGTATGTTTGAGTCAAATCAGCCTTTTCCAAAGGAAAGGTGACAAGAAGTGCATGTTCCTTGTGGATGTTGAGTTCTCAGTTTGTGTGTTCCCAGCTGGCCCAGAGCAGGGAGGCTCTTCACTGAGGAGTGGAGTCCCCTGTCCAGTGTCAGAGTCTCACTCCAACAGAACAGACTCAGACAAGTCGCTTGTTCCCAAAATTGTCACCCACTGAACCCCTGACTTCTGAGGACAAGAGAACTTTCAGTGTCTGAAAAGTGAAGGACACTTCAAGCCTCTGCCTTGCTGTGTTACAAGGTCATTACCACAGTTAGTTGCTATCCACTGCACATCTTTTACACCTTTTCTTCCTCCCTGTCTGTACCAGCCTTTTCTTAAAAAGACAGGACACTGTTCTTCCATTTGACTGACTCAAACTGAGTCAGTTCTCAATGCAGAGTTAAGATTAATTGCAAAGTTACAAGTAGTCCATGACACAGAAATAGAAATGATCAAAGAGTAACCTGCCTATCTTGTTTCTTTATTTTATAGCTCCTTAAATACGTTATTTATTGTTATTTTATTGTAGTTTTAAAAGGTTTTACAGTCATTGGCAAGATTTTCCAAAGACAAGTGCTGTAGTCCATCCATGATGAACAGAAGCTCCCATTAATGACAGTGAGAGCTCTGGATCAATAGCAGATCCAGCCCCAGGGTCTCAGCTCTGCTGGAATAATCACAGTGTCTGGTCCCTGGGGGTTGGAGGGCTGAAGGAGATGAACTGCTCTAAGTAGACAGCATTAATGCAGTCACAGCCTGTATCACACTGGTCAACATGTGACCTTGGGTCTCACAGTGACAGAAAGTAATTCTGCCAGTACAAATGTTAGCCAAGATTTTAACAGTGAACTTGAAAGGCATCAGAGTGCTTGGAATTTCTAAACTGTGTAGCTTCCTCAACTCTTTCACATTATTCCTTCGATCTGTCTTTCATGTCAACCTGTGATTCAGAAAGTCTTCCTCACGCTCTCTTTTCTTGCATCAGATATTTTTTGAAGTATTCTGACTTCCAAGAATTCTTTTTTTCCCCTCTTTTATTTTTTTTTTCTTGGTAATAAAGGATTTTATTCTTCTAAAACATCATATCCTGCTTTGGCTTTTATGTCTCAGAGTGGGCAGGAACTTAAGAGAGCTTTGCCATTTGCTGCAGTCAGCAGAAGAATTGAGGTACTTGAATGAACTCTTTGGAGGAAGGAGTCTATTAATCTAGATGTTACAGAGCTCTTTATCTATTTATGAGGCTTTAAAATGGATTATTAATAAAGTCTATTCAGATCTTCATGTTGTCATCATATTCTCCCTTTGTTTCACCAACAATGCCAGCTTTAAGAGATTTTAGCAGAATTTCCTGTGTCTTGGTTCCTTGCATGCCTGGAATGTGATCCCTGTGGAAGTGAGTGAAGTTTCTATAATTCCCTTTTCTAAGTGTTCCTCATAACTTCTATTTATTCTGATTCCACCTAAAGAACTCAACCATGCTGTCACTGCTGTTACTAAACCCATCACTCTTTATGCAAAGACCATCTTGTCATTACATAAAAGCACCTGAGGGACTGGGTGGTTTCAGTCTGAAGGAGAACCATTACACTTCCCTAAAACTGTGATCAGTGCTGAATTTAGTCATCAAATTAATAGTATGTCATAGTTTATTATACTAATCATCAAAGTGCTATTCCATATCTTTGAACAGTTTTAAAGCAGTTATTGGTGTACTGTGTTTATTCACACACGCATTTTTAGGAGACCCAAATGAGAGCTAACAGCTGTATTTTCACCAAAAACCTCATTGTTAATAATTCCTGAGTCAGCTTAAGAGACGTCCAGTGCACCCGAGAGCAACAGGAATGCTTCATTTCTGATACTCTCCCTAACACCTGCAACAAAAATTTCCCTGGCACACAAGGAAAGAAGGAAATACACTGTAAGGAAAGGAATTTTCCACTCTCAAGTAGGGTGACAAACAATTGTGGAGTCCTCCATCACTGGGCAAGAGTCAAGTCATGTCCTCACCCTTGTTAACACTGGGAAAGCTACAAGTGCTTAAATTGGCAAAATAAGCCCAGATTGTGAATGTTGTCATGGTCTTTATCTACAGCACAACCTGGGGGCACAGGATCACTTAGGCTTCTTCAGGCACTGAAGGCTCAGCCCAAAAACACTGATGGTCCTTTCCTGATTAACCCATAGGTCATTGCTCAGGTGAAGCTGCTGTAAAATGTCTTTCTTGGCCACTTGCTACAAGCAGAGGCCATGATTTGTCTTAGCCTCATGTCCCATTGAGAACAGAGAAATGTATCCCAAACACCTGTGAATTTCTAAAACTCTCATCTGATTTTTATCTGACCTTTTCCTGAAACATTATCACACAAATATATTTCTCTAGTCATGCCTTGGTTCTGAATGGATAAAAGGACCAGAGAGAAAATAGGATGTTTCATTTTGGTGCTTGTTTGGGATTTTATATATATAAAATCTCCAGTAAATAAACCTCTGAATGAAAAATTGATGCAGGTTTTCTTTTTTTACCTTTCTCCCCTTATCAGAAATGCACTGAGCCTTATCTCCCTGAATATATTCCCTGATCTTGGCTATTCATTAAAAGTAATAGAACAGCTAAATGACTTTGGGACGCAGTAACTCCAACATATTTTGTTTAGTTTCTTCAATAAATCATATTGTCAGAGGTTCCTTTATTTTGCTATTGTGTCACTGTAAAAGAATGGACTATATTTTGAAAATTTCCATCCCTGTTGCTTAAGCTCTGCTCTACTAAGTTTAATACCCTGACAATTCCAGCCGTAATTTACTCCTTGGAACAGGTCATTAAGTACACATTGCTGCTTTAGACTTCTTCTTTGATCCATTGCCTTGTATAAAATATAGAAACAGTCTAAATAGTCTCCATAGAAAGAATTTTCTTTTAGGTTGGTATTTAACTATGAATCATAATACATAATTCACTCACCCATCCAGAAACATTTCTTGCACCACACAGACCCGTTGCTTTCATTCTCCAAAAGCCATATGGCACTTCATCATTTGCCACAGTGGGCTGATTCAGAGATAATCAGGTTAATCATATTACCATAGCTAAGTGAGCAGATATGCTGGGAAAGCAGGGAGTGTCTTTTGTGGTACCTGGGTAACACAGCAGCTCCGTGGCAGCTCGCCAGGGATTGTCAGAGGCACTTCCAGGAGCTGCTGGGATTTGCTGTGTGGAACTTCCAGGGCAGCTGGGCTGGGGATGCATCACAGAGCTGTAAGCTGCTCCCATGGGCAGAGCAAAGGAGCTGAGAGCACCCCAGGGAATGGTCACAGCTCATCTCCAGGGAGGAAATTTCATCTTTTTCCTCCAGAGATCTGTACTCAATCGCCATGAAATAAGAACATTTATGAATGAAATAATCATGTTGCAATTATGGGATCACTCCTGTCACTTCCTGAAACCTTTGCCTTCAGAGCATCCCATTGGGGTCTATTAAATTAACGGAAGTGTTTGCAGGACCCTGCACAGAGAAAGCATCTATTTCTGCAGTGTTAATGGATCAAATTGCATTATCCTTATTACATTGATAATATCTCTGTCTAGAACAGGTCTGTTTCAAATAACAGCACTTAAACTGTCTTAAGGGATAAAGAGTTTTTAAGTTCAGAGAGATTTTTCAGAAAGACCAGTGTTGTCTATAAATACAGATAGGATAACTGCACAGGTACTTTCATCCTCCTAATGTATAGACAAATTTTGTTATCTATCATCTAAATAATCTATGAATCTTCACCCTACACTTCAAGTTTATCCATTTTTCATGTTTGTTTTTTTCAAAGATATTAATCATTTAAACCTATTTATAAAGGTAATATATTTACATGTCTAGACATCTGAATATTCAAGCTCCATTTCTCATTCCATGCAGCAAAAATTGATTAGCCGTACGTAGAGAAAATTTGTCAGTGAGTAACTGCCAATATTAACATCTGCCAGCCAATCTTCTTTATAATCAGCAGTAAAAACAAGTGATTTTGCCTCTTGGGAGAGCTTTCATAGTTTCCTGTCTCAATTTACAGTTTGTAACTCTCGGGGGTGTGAATATAAATAATATTTCAATTCTCCATAGCTTCATCTATCAAATGTTTAAAGTGATGACAGGACCCGAGTAACAAAACACTGGGACAATGACATCCCCAGGCTGCTCTATTAAGAGAAAAAAAACCAGAGCCATCTTAAAAGATCTGTGATCTGAAATGAACTCTGGCAGTAGGATTGACCCAAGGTGTGCAGGGTGATAATAAAGAAAAGATCAGTGCAAATACAGGAACAGCTCTCGTGTCTCAGTGACAACAATGTCAGATCTCAGCAGCGGCTGCAGCTCAGGGTCTGTGCACTTCAAACAACCAACAAACAAACAGAATGTTACAGCTGAGATATCAAAACCACAGGGACGTGCTGGATGCCAGTTCCTATTAATTTTAATGGGCATCTAGCAGCCAGATTCCTCGGGATGGTTTGAAATTCAGCACAAAGCATTAATAAATGCTTATATTCCCCCGTCCTTATTCACATCAGCAGTGACTCCTGATGTGGAAGCTAAACCCAGAATCTGGTCAAGGGGAGGGTACTCGGGGGTACCCGGGAGAGTTCTGGGGATGCCTTGCTGTGCCATGGGCAACTCGTGCAGTCTAATAATGTAATTTCTTCCCCCGTGCTGGGAATAGGAATTGAGTAGAAGCTGATCCCTTTTTCTGGAGCATTTCCTGAGCTTGGCAAGGGGGAACTTTTCCTGAGCCCACAGCAACACACGAAGCACCTCCAGGCAGGTCTCAGTGCCCAGGATGGCTGTGGTTACACCATCTTCCCCCTTTGATATCATGAGTGCTGGAATATTCACCAGGGAATTCGATCTGTACATTGGAAAGGTTATTTCAGAATTCATATTGATGTCTCAAATGGTACTTGACAAAACTAATGACAACCTATTTAAAGACTGCATCTGCATTGCTTACAGCAACTAGCTTTAAAATCTTTTACAAAAGAACATCAGAATTGTTTCCCTTTTTGTATGAATTTTCTGCCATACCATTCAATAGGAGAGCAAAAATCTTGAGGTAGTTATTAGTCATATACAGCATTTATTAAGAAAGTGTGGGAGAGAAATTTGTGTTCCTTAGTTATTTTGCATTGCCTGAAAATAATTTTTCATCACACTTGAATTCAGATTGTAGGAAGTAATCAGTGAATTACAAGAGAGAGCATTTTCCTTGGCTGTAAAGTATATTTGCTGCCACTGTAATGCACACAATCAGAAAGGTAGAAAACAAGTGAAATGTCTGAACCCTCCATAAAATAGAATAGCTTGTAGACCAGCCATCCCCATCAGAAAGTGACTGAGCAAACATCTCCTCACAAATAGCTGAAAATTAACAGAGCCTCATTGACCTCAGCGCAGCCAGCCAGATTTACAGCAGCATCTGTCTCTCTGTACTTAGAGACTAAGCAATTATTTTATTCCTAAGTACTTTTTTCTCGGAGACAAAAGGCTATCTTTCCACTTGCCCTCCCCAGATTTTTTAAACAGCTTGTTGGTAGGTTATTTGAAAAGCCAACAACTGCTCTCAATATAATTTCACCGTTTGTATTTTGACTTGGAAATGTGTGCACCAAGACTGAAATTATTTTACTCCCATAGGGGTAACACTCTATTTGAAGTGCCCATTAACTAATCTTAAACAGTGGTGGAAAATCAGTGCAAATACATGTGACATCTACATGAATACCAAGTGAATTCATGAAGATTACTGCTGAATGCAAAATTATTCCACTAGAGAAGGGATACTTGAAAGAAAAAGTTGCAGAAACAAGGAGCTAGTCATAAAAAAAATGTGTCATTCAGTAGCAGTTCTTTTATATTATGTGGTTCTGTTCATTTGTGTGCATTTCTGTCATCTTTCCCAGATTTTGGGGGCTTATATTTCTTCTGGTAAAACTAAGTCCACGATTCGGACTATATTTTGAATTTGGGATTAAATTTTGTTTTGCCAAATCTGATGCCCTCTGAATATTCACACCATTCCCTCACGGGCTGTGGGGAAGGCAGAGCTTCAACCCCCAAATTTAGCACTACCAGCAGTAATCAGGAAGAGAGAAAAACAAATTTGCACACCAACTTCCATGGACAGGGTCCTGAGGACAATTGAATTCTGAGTGCAGAATCCAGAATACACAGTAAAATGCAGATTTATAATTACAGTGAAACCAGAATTGCTGTAATCTAGACATGTTCAGAATGATGAAACATATTTAAAATCTGCATTGTTATTATCTGCTAACTGAATTTCCTACACAAGCTGATTTTCCAGTCAATTTCTCTGAGTTAAAATGACTAGGATGGAGTATTTGAGATATTCACTCACATTTATTCCAATATTTGTATACAAATGCAACCAGTTCTTTTCTCTAAAATTTAAAGTTATCTCTCATTCTTTTGTATCCTCAACTCCAGTACAACCTCTCAATACATAAGCTGATATATTGATGTCATTTCTCCATTCTAGACACCCTGAGATGATCATGATGAAGAGAGTTAGTAGAGCTGAAGCTCATAAAATTACAGGAAAAGGGCTTTTATGGAAGGTTAATTTATGCTGGCATCATCTGGGGTAAAGACAAAGTCTTTTTTTGCAGTGTCTGCACACTAGGAGCAAAGGGAGGTCCCAACTCAAGATCAGGAAACAACATCCTACCACAGCACAATACAAATGATCTTCAAAGTCACATTAAGAGCTGAACTGAGAACAGCTGATGGGATTGTTCTGTTGTGGAATAGCAGTTATTTTGTCTTTACTCCTTTGTTAACTGAGGAGGGAGAAGCTAAATATTTTACTTGACTGAAACCTTCAGAAATCAAACTGCAGGCTGAAAACAATTAAGCAAAATTGCTTTAAATTTTGTGCAAGAGCTAGACTAAAAGAAGAGCAATGGACCACTGTTTTCAAATATTATCCATCTGCATGATCCTACAGGCTCTGAGGGCTTAGGTATATTATTTAATACCTATTCAAGGACAAATGGAATCAGAGCACGCAGCCCTGTGCAGAACAGAGCTCTTTTGGAAGCAGTCAGGGGAAATAGGGTTGGGTGTTCCCACCATGGCACTGGTGCTGTAATTCCCATTCCTGCTGCTCTCCAAGGCAAGGACACAAAGCTCCAGCAGTGCAGCAGCACAGGCACAGAGCTCTTGTACCCACCCATCCTTCAGATTCCTTCCTGTGAGGGCAGGACAAGGTGGTTGTGGACTCATCATCCAAATCAATGAAGATCTCTCATAATTACATTAATGTAAAGGTGAAAGCCATTACTGAGACCTCGAAATTCAAATGCCTGTTTAACACAAAATTTTTAAACCTCTATTGCAGCTGAGTTCTGCATGGTTTCTAAGACTGCATTTGATGTGGGATCACCAGATCCCCTAAGAATGGCTTTTTTCCCCTTATCTCTTAGTGTTAGGGGTATGGGGTTTGTGTGTAGCAAATATAAGAAAGGACCATGCTTGTTCTCATTCACTGCTGAGGGAGATGTGGGCTTCAGCACACAACACCCTGGATGTTTATTTATTTACTTCCCAAATATTTGAGCTGCTCTGCTCTGGCTATCCTCGACTGAAGCTGGACCTGATGTGTTTTGTCAGCAATCTACACAACGACCTGGGTGTAGCTCCAGCCTTTGCAATTCTGGGACAAGGTGAAGGCCCAGGAAATGCAGGATCCCATCACACACAGAATGTTGAATCCAACTTTTGAAAACCCAGATCCTCTTCAATAAAAATTCAGAACATATTGTGGCTTTCCTTTGCCTATTGTATTACACCCCCGCTTGTGAAAAGGAAGAAAATTATTTTCATGCTGCATTTCTTAAGGGGTAAAACACTTTTATAGGCATCGTTGTGATAAAGTATTTAGTTAGCATTCTAAGCAGCTTTTAGGAGAACAATATGTAAGCTTTAAATCCTTCTTCAGTTTAGCATGTAGTCATTATCATCTGTTAATATCTATTAGTGCATTTTTATTTTTCTTCAGCATTTATCTTTTAATCCTGCAGTAGATTTTTGTGTTGGGGGTCATAGTGGTGGTGTCCCAAAAAGACTTTATTTTATTTGGTATTCTACATGGTTTATCTTTCTGAAGGTGGCTTTCATCCCTTAATCCTCTTCCAAAGCAGGAGTAGCCATAAGAATAGAACCCTGGGGCTGCACTTTCTGCAGTGGCTCTTCCCTGAACCCAGAGGCAAAGTTATTGCCGTGCCCTGTAAAGATTTCCATGGCTCGAGTTATCTGGCAGCTGGATCTCTCTCTGTCACCCTAATTAGGGTTAGAAACAATGGGATTATCCACCCCTAGGTGTGACTCTACATCATTTTAAGCAGTTTCCAATCTTGAATCTTGCTATTTAATACATGGGAACAAGCATATAATGCAATTTAGTGATCAAAGTCAACATTTGCTGCATTGCCAATGTTATTTATTTTTTTTTAAAAAGGAGAGAGATTGAGAAAAATGGCATGCACAAAGGGAATAAAATGCCTTCTTGTAGAAAACTGAGTTACTGAAGGAGATCTGAAGACTTTGGTAATCTGGTTTATGTTATACTTGCTACAACCATAACACATCCATCAAGATTAACCCAGCCTAGAGAAATGGCAAATCACATTAACTTGTTAGGCCACTAGGTCAGAATTGAGGGAACAGAGTAAAGAAAATATAGCTAATTTGTTTGTATGTGTAGCCCTAAATGTTTCTAATGTGAACTGTAATGCCATTATGGAGATACTGAGTAGCACACTCTGAATGCTTGATTGCTCCCTGGCTATGTGTAATGAACCTAAATAGCAAATCTTCTATTAACACTGAAGCTAAGAAGTACATAAAGAAAAGATTGGCCAAGAGCAGCAATAGCAGGTTTTAGTGATATGACAAAATTGAAGCATGCAACTCACTTCTGAGTGCCATCTACTGGCATTTCTTTAATTAAGTGCTACATGCATTTGTTTGTAGGGAAATCTAATAATGTTCCAGAAGTCTAACCTATAATCTGTGTCATTAAACCTTTTAGCTCTCCCTTCATTATTTTCATTGTGGCCTTCTCTTCCCAGGATATGTCCTAAAGTATGCTGTTTTCAGCTATTATGGTTGCTTTTTATTTAGTTCACCACACAGACAATAGGGGTCAAAGAAATTAATTCTGTGACTGAAAACTAAGAATGAATAATCATCAGGGCTGTGTCATTACCTTGCAGTGTTTCAAAGGGCATGAACATTGCACAGAACAAACTTCTGATTTGACCTCTAGTTCATCATTGTTCTGTGTCAATAAAAACCTGAAGCAGGCAAGAATTGGAAGCCCACGGTTGGAAAAAGCAGTTCTCAGAGACAATTTGCAGAGGTGTAATAATTTGCTTGGCTCATGTACTCAGCACTTCATATTTATGCTCAGTATGTCACTGGGAAAACATGTGGGAATACAGCTTTTTCTGGCAAGGCTGGACCGACTCCAGTATCACTTTTCCTGTGGTGATGAAATCTGCTTTGAAATTTCTGTCCTCAAAATGCAAGTCCTGTTGGAAGTGTGGAATGATGTGTGTGCAGGGGGTGCAGGAGGGCTCAGATAAAGTGGTTCAGCCAGGGAACTCAAGGCCCAGCCATGCACTGGTATCATCTTTGCTCCTTCTGGAAGGCAGGGCAGGTACTGGAATGTCTAACTTGCCATGTGTTAGCCTGGAACCCACATCTTATTTTCAAACAACCAGCTGTGATTTAAGGACAGGCTGACTGGATGCTCTCTCACACCATAGCAACCCTGAGAATGGGCTGCTAGGGTCAATGGTAACCAGCATTTATTTCAGATTTTCCATTGCTCTGAGATCCTTGTGTAAAACTTCTTTGCTAACATTTTTTGTAGCTTTACTCTAGTATAATGCTTTTATAAATATCTGTGCCTATGACAAAGTATCTTTAAATGATGAAAAATAACAAAAAATGTGTGGACAAAAGAGCAGGTTCTGGTAGATCTCCTCACTATGGTTAATATTTTATTCATAAAAAGTTCCATTTTCAAACTCCAGCAGGGATTTTTTTCCCTGCTATGTCTTGGCATAACCTTTGCCATTTCCTGGTCTCAGTCACACTGGTGGTTCACAGCCATTCTGTGATCAGGTCATAGAGCCAGGTCCTTCTCACCCTCTGTCATTTCCAAGCTAATGAGCTGCCTGGTTGTACCAGAAATTCTTGTTACTCATTCCTGAGTGAATGGTCGTGCATTTTGTGCTCTTACATTTCCTCCTATTTTCATTACTCCAGTTCTAAATGTCATCCAAATTGTCCTCTAGGGTATTCCACTCTTCCTTTACATTGATGATGCCTCCCAACCACGTTTCAGAACCAAATGTCACAAGCATTGTCCCAAACTTTTGTGTCAACTTAGTAATTAAAATGTTAAATAAAATGGGCCCTAGCACTAATCCATAAAAAATTCCACCAGCAATTTTCCTCCCCAACTAGACATTTAACCTGAGCAGAGGGACTCTCTTTGGAGTCAGAGGAATACATTTTTCTTATTGGTAATTTTTATTCTGTTGTAGTCAAAGTAAATGACCGGGGCTGTGAGAAGGGAGAGCTAAAATCAGTGGTGGCTCTTGAGATGCTTAAAGTTAAGTATGTGCTCAACTTTTCAGCTATAAATATCAGAGGTAAAATTTCCCTCTTAAACTTTCTGCCCTGAGTTTCATATTGTTGCCTGTGCATCCTGTTGCCAGAGCAACCTGTACCAGCACTGGTACAGTGGCAAAGATCAGCTGCTGCTTTCAGAACTGACAATGACAGAAATGTGGGCATTACTTCTGATTTTTGAACACTCAGACCAATATTATCTAATCCTATTTCCCATATTTCATAAAAATGGGGATTTTTTTGTTCTCCCCACATCAGAAATTAGTTGGGGAGCATGAACAGAATTCCTCAGTAACATCCAATATTACAGCTTTTGCTAATTGTTTAATAATGAACACTTTTATCTGAAATATGCAGTGGCATCAATCTGATTCCCACATGCAAAATTGTAACAGATCCAGCTTCAAGAAGTCTTGAAGGAAAATTTGCAGGAAGCTTTTTTGATTCAGCCTTTGATCCTCAGCTCTACTCAGATCACAGGTCCTACATGCCTGAAACTTCCTAGGTTTAACTACTCCTGGAAAGATAAAGGAAACTCAAAGCACACAAAATAGGTAATTCCCATCTGAACAGAATTCAGGCACTACATTTCTGTCCTCTGCAGATGAGTCTCCTCACAAACACACACTTCCAGTGCTTCGAGGAGATGCTTGGTTAGAATTTTCCTTTGCGTAGTTTCTTCTGCTGCTGTGCCAAAAAAAAAAAAAAAAAATTAAAATATTATACTCAACAATATCTAGTTCTGTTGGGTTTTGTTCAGTAGTTTTGCAATAAGAAGTTCTAAAAATTATCTTTAAAAATTGCTGCACAGAGAACAAGAAAACCTTCACACATAAGCAAATAGTGAAGGATTATCTTCACTTAAAATACAATGCAGATTATAGCGTAATGTATACAAGATTTTAATGTTCAATACAATCAAGCATTCTGCTGTGCTCACTGAATATGCCCTGGCAAAACAATGCAAAAGTTAGTCAAATATTCCAGGCAGATTTTGGATGGTTTTGTGTATGTGTAGCATAAATTAGAATGAGGGGGATTTTTTTGTTAGAGGCAGTAAAAAGGAGGATTAATTTGGAAATATATTGGTGAACATTTCTATCAAGAATATAGCAAATACAGTGCAATGTTGAGCAGATAATCTAGAGAACCTCTTGGGTTTTGACGTTTTTGGAAAGACTCTGGGTTTTCTTTTCAGGACCTCTGACAGAAGTTTTGTATTATTGATAGTACTTTTCAACCACCCTTCTACTTGATCCAGAGCAATCAGTGCACAGCTACCAGCTGATATTTTTATCCTTTTTGATGTAAATTGTGTAAATCTCTACTCGTGGAAAGTTTCATCAGAACAGCTTTTCAGCCCAGAAATTGATGTGTTCCTCTCCTTAGGATTAATCCCATTTCCCAGCACACGGTGAGGCAGCAAAGCTCCCTGCCATAAAATACAGAACTGATGGCTCTGAGGTCCGGGTGGTGTCTGAGGGGACTCATTCCTGCAGGACCATGGGCAGAGCAGAGAATTTCCTGGGTGAACAGGGAATAAAAACCCCTCAGAGCCCCTGCTGGAACATTCCCATGCAGTGTTATTAATTTTTATTAATTTTCATGGGAATGTGTTACCTCGATCTAAGGTCAGATATTTAGAAACAAAGCCAAGCACTTGTCAATAGTTTTACCCATTTCTCCTGAATCAAAACCATTTCTCTACTTTGCTCAATTTTCCACCTGCACATTTTCCCCTTAAGTTATAAGAAAAACATTTTCCCTGTTCTACTTGGAAATTTACAATCACATGGTCTCTTACAGTTCACTTTGTTCAATATTTCATGTTTTGCAGCTTCTCAGGTCTGAGATAGGTGCTCTTCCCCACAGTGTGGTACCAGGCAGCACTAAGCAGAAGCCACTCTTGATGCTGGTAGGCAAAAAATATAGATATTCTCCCTTTTCATCCTTATAGAGTGATCAATTGTGATGAAAACAAAAACTAAAGGAATGCATTCCCACTCTACATGTTGCACTGCAGGAGAATTTAAGATTTATCCAAGTTAAAGACAGTCAGAAAATTTGCTTCATATCTTCCTAACCTAAATAAAATGGATTCTTTCCAGATTAATAACTTCCAATCTTCTAGAGCTGATTGCTTCTTCTCTATTCATTTATTAAATAAAAGAAATCAAAACCAAACCCAAAGATCTGACTTCACTCCAGCTCCCTGCCAGCTCTCAGGTGTACCACACTCCTTCCTCTTGGCAGGTCCACACCTTCCACAGGATCGTTCCTGGAACGAGCCCAGCTCAGTGCAGGCTCAGTGGGAGCTCCTGGATGGGTTTGCTGAGCACTGAAATTCATACAAGCCTGGTTTCTGTGTCCCCAGCTTCTCACACCATGCCCTCCGTGGATGTTTAGAGAATCACATTAAAGGTCACTGGAAAAACCAGGTGCAAACGTATCTCCAAGTCTGAGTGGTTCTGTAGATTCCTGTAAGAACTTGTCTAAGATTATTCACCACTTTAAGCACAGTTGCTGAGGTTAATTAGATTTATGACCCGTAAAAATTTTAAGTGTCTCTGATGACTGACTTTCCAACTGATAATTTTGTGTGAGAAACAGAAAAAGAATAACAAATAGACTATGAATAAGTAAACTCTTGATATTCATTCACATGAGGACAGAGAGTATGTTTCTGACATTTAATTAAATATCCAAACGTCCAGAAGATCTATAATAAACCACTTTGCAAGACATCTAAATGTCAGAGAAAAACACATTTTACATTACTTTTTTTTACCACTGAAGCTGGGACGAAGACACAACATCTTTTTTAAAAGACATGGAAACAACAAGTACATATTTTATCTTGAAAGTACTTTTTCAAAGGCTTCTGAGCAGCTAGTTTTTTGCAGTATGATGAGTGGAATTATTTTAATTTATCACACAGCAGTTTGAAACATTAGTTTTACAGATATGCCATGATGCTCTAGTATAGTTCAAGTCCTGAGACTCGCATTACTCAATGCATGGCAAAACACAGGAAACATTAAATTGAATTTTTTCCCTAAGTACACCTGACACCAGGATCTGAAGATCTTTTCCTATATTTAAATGCTGCAGAAAAACTAACCCGCTCCCATTATGCACCTTACTTCTTCCTTCTTTTTTGTCAAAATCTTGACAGCATCCTCTGACCTGCTCAAGGGCTGTGCAAAGTACTTCACCCTTCTAAAGCACCCTGAGGCTGAGGTTTGATTACTGAAGTTGCAGTGAGTGTGGCAGGGTCCTACAGGGGCCTCTCACATCCTGGGAAACGAGGGAAAGCTGCAGCTCCTTCCCTGCATTCATGGACTCAGCTGCGTGCAGGCCATTGTCACAAAGGTGCCATGCCAAGAGAAGTGTTGCCAGATTTGCTTTAACCTTTCCCTCTGCTTTTATTTTTTTAAAGATAAAATGCAAGGAGCAGTTTGTGCAAAAGCTGCTGGAATTATGGTCAGAAGGAGATCCTTTTGCTGGTCTGTTTTTAGGGGGCCGTAGCAATGCTTTTGAAATGCTGGAAGTTTTCCCTTTCTTGCACCAGGAAAATCATTGTGTCGTGGCTGTGGCTTAACTGAATGAGCTGCAGGGAGGCCAGAACAGCAGCTGTAGGAGAAATAAATGTGCCATTATTCCCAGAACAAGCTGCAAGGGAAGAGGCCATGAAGAATCAGACAGGTATTAATGGGCTGGGCTTAGGCTGTCAGCTGCTTCTCTGGAGTGCTCCTTTCTGAGCAAGCTCCTTCCATCCTCTCATGAGCTGTCAAACCTAGAACCAAACTCATGAAAATTACCTGTGTCCCACTCAACTCCAGCACAGATAACCAGCATTCCCACGGCTTTAAAGTGACCTTCTGGCCACCTTTAGGTGGCACTGGCACTACAGTGGAACTGTTGATAAGTCCCTCCCCAAAGTCTCCTGTAAAGCAGCAGGTCCTGACAGCTCAGACCGGGTCCCTGGTCCTGGGGTCAGATCCCCACTGCCCTGCCGTGACACCGTGCACGGTGACATCCCGCAGTGCCTTTGGCCACCCTGTCCAAGAGCAGCAAATGTCGCTGCCTTTGCAGCCCAGGCCAGCTGTTTTCACTCAGCACCGAGTGTCTGCAGTTACCTGGAGTGTAAATGGGCAGGTAATGAATTCACCCTCACAGAGCTTTGTTAGAAATCTATTAAACAAAGAATTGCTGCTATAAACAAACAAACCTGGGTCACAGCTTCAGCTCTTTGACCTCTTCAGTGGATTTGCTGGTTTTATCAGGAGAGCTTCTTTACATTTTTCCTAATTTGCCACCAATATTTTAAAAGTTGTTTTCAAAAAAAAGAAAGAAAAAAGAAGGATAAGATTTGGCACTGATAATTTTAAGTCTGTTCAGAATACAGGAGGAAGGTTAATTAGCTTTTCTGACCTGAAGAGTCTAGGAAAGTATCCCTGGTGACTCACTAATTGCTGCTCAATGCATAATAGTGTCTGTGAAGCGAAGTGCATGAAGGCAGACACTGATAATAATGTTACTTTGATTTAAAATTCTCTACCTGCAAGGACATAATGCTGTTTCACTACAGCATGCACTCCACTGATAGATCTAAATATTCCCCGACTATTCATTTATTTTATTGGCAATTCTGGTCACTAATCTTGATTTCAATTTATACCGGGAACAACTGTGTTTCTCAGATTGAAAGTAAAATGCTATTTAGGGTATCATTAGAACGTATTCTGGAACTGTTTTCTCATGTGGTAAACAATTCTATTAAGACAGTTATATGTGCTGGAGCTGACTTATTTATTTCATTATGAGGATGTGTCACACAAAGAATACATCATTTTTATAGATAATAAACAAAGAATTAATCCCTGTTAGGAAAAACATTCCTCAACTGTGAGAAACAGAGACATCATGTTACCTTTTAAAATTGTGTGAGACAAATAAAGAATAAGGAATTTTTGGGAAACCTATGGAATCAAATTCACAGAGTATCAGAAAGATGTTCAGTGTATATGTCCTTCTTTTGATAGCTATCAATTGACACACAATGATAAGGACTTAATAGGCAGAATAGGTGTGTACTATTAATTCAGTTAATCAGTAGCTCTCAGGTCTGTGTTTTAAAAGTCCACCAGAGAACAAAATGCAAAATTTGGTCTTCTTAGGTCTTGTAGTGTTGGCTTCTTGACACCCTTTTGTTAAGAACTAATTTTTAAAGTTTGTTTAGTAACTGCAAACATATTTTTCATGTAAGATTTCTCTCTGCTAATGGTGTAACCTTCTTTAAATGGGTATTCTACAGATCCTCACTGGATCAGTCATAAAACACTTTTTCAGCAGTCTGTCCTCCCATGATAGATTCCTGCAGGGACATGATCATCCAAGTCTCATTTGCATTAAGCCCATTACTCCCAGTTTCCAGGACAGTGTTGGAAAAGCAGGAGTGTCATTCACAGCTTTGACTGCAGAAATCTGCTACATCAACAAGCAGCATTCAGCCAGTCACAAGCCATTGAAAACCTTCTAATACATAACCAATTTTTTCCTTCTCAGAGCTTATAGCACAGTTTAAGGGGGTTTTTTATAGTCCTCCTGATGCATCTGTCAGTTTATTCACCACGTTCCTTCCTTGCATCTCTTCTGTCCTGAGCCAGGTGATGAAGTTGAGGCAGACCTGTACTTCAGGAGGATGCTGACCTCTCCACAGAGGCTGGCAGCAGGGACAGGGCCTGCAGATGAAGCAGGAGAGAGGCAGTGTCAGTGTTCAGACATTTCCCCTGCTAAGGCTGGCACCTTCTTCTCTTGTTCTACTTGGAGCTGTAAGATACTAAAGAGCTGGGAGGATGGATGTGCCCACTGTGGGGTTGTTGGAGCAGCTCACCATGGCTCAGGCAGGGAGACACTACAGGGTTTAGCTTCCTCAGAAGCTCCATCTCTGTCCCACAAGGAAATACCCACTCTGGGAAGCTTTCTGCTCTGCCTGGGCAGGCTGTGAGCCCTCTGCTGCATGGACACACGTGGACATCCCGTCCCTAATGCTCCTGTTCTGCAAGGAGCAGCATCCACTGTGTGCAAGGGAATGGGACACTCCTGTAGGGTGGGAGAACAGGGGAGCAAACAGCAGGTCAGGGCCCCTTTCCTTTCTGCTCTCTGTGTGTCTGTACCTTGATTCCAGACACAGCCCCTGATGCTGTCTGTCAGCTCCTGACAGCAACAGGAGCAACACAGGTTTTCTTCTGTGCTTTGGCAGACTTAACCTGCACTCCCACTGCCTTTGCCTGAGCAATCTGCAGGTTGATATTTACTAAATCAGCATTATGGAACCCATATCTTTGTCCTACCCTCCTCTTTTCCCTGTCATTTCTACTTCAGCTCAGATATCCAGCAGCTTGACAGATAAGACATTGCCAAATCACAAAAACCTTACATATATCTTGAATTTCCTGACTTAGATTATTAAGCTGCAATCTGTTGTACAGAATCACACAATAGATGTGTTAGAATGTAACCTGACATAATAAGTTACTCTCATGGTAAAAGACAGAAGACATGCAAAAAGTGACTGTTTTTCTTATCAGTGGAGCAGCTTCAAAGCAAACAGGAGATCAAGTCAGTTAAATCCAACACATGTTTAAATTAACAAAAATTATAGCAGATGTCTACTAATGTATGGGACATTATGTCCAGGCTTTTTCCAAAAAGTATTCTTATATCTGTAATATAACCCTTTCTTCATTGCATAATCTTGCTGCTCATTGAATGTGAATTCCTTTCATTGCCTAAAATGAAATCCTGACTTCTTTTCCAGGACAAGTTTTCTTACCCCTATTCACCTCCAAAATACTGTGCATGATTTGGCACAGCACGACTCTCCTGCCCCTCTGTCTAGGACCTTTACACACACCAGTGAAAGGGCCAAAAAGGAAGAAAATAAGAAAACTGCTCACTGCTGGGGCACTCTGGGCAGGAGCTGAAAGCAAACAGTCTCTTTTCTCTGTATCATTTTGGACACAGATACTTTATCTACACCCTGTATTTCACTACAGCTTAAATAGTTCACTAACTGTAACAATTGAACCAAGACTCAAGTCACCAGGAAGAAAGGCAGTGGGGTTTGTGAGATAAATTCCTCTCAGCTTTTCAGAGGAGAAGTGTTCTGCTGCTTTGCTGCTGCCGATTTGCCCAGTGCCATTATGGAAATGCACAGTAAAGAGCTTACAATAATATTGGCCTGAGACTGCCAGCAGTCTCTGTGTTGAAAGGATCCTGTCCTGTCCTGGGAATGTGCTGTACTGATCCATGGAGATGGAAGGATGAGGCAGAGCCAGGAGTGCTCCAGCACAGCTTAGGCTCCCGGGGTTCTGCATCACCCACGTTGTGCACGGCCCAGCAGCTGCAGCCAAAGCCAGGGGTCAGGTGGAGAAAGAACAGGGCAAGCTGCTCTTCCCCACCCCTTCCCGTGGTGGGGTTTTGAGACACACATCATATCTTCTCTCCCAGTCCTGCTCTGAGTGTCCTCATGTGTGTGCCCCGACCTTGGGGTCCCTTGAGTGGACAGATTATGAATGCCAAACACCTGGCACAGCTGAGGCTTTTGCTGTGAGCCTCAACAGGAGTGAATCAAGCCCAGCCCTCTGCAGCTGGGCCAGGAGGAGGTCAGAGCTGCCTCCTCACAGGGACCTTGTGGATTCACTGCAGGCCACACTTTGAGAGCTGCTCCAGCCCCACAGGAGCTCTGCCCAGGCTCCACAGACATCCAGCAGTGCAGGTAACCCAGCAGCTCTGGACAACAAACATTCTAAAAATCACTTCATTGTCCACTCCAGTGTGTGAGAAGGGTGGGGGTTAAAATTGCAGGCAGGATACTCAAAGGAATGCTGGACTTGCCTAAAAGAAATTGCTAATTTTTATCTGTAGTTTATGTGAAATTTAATTTGTTCTCAATCCAACGTGGTTTGTTCTAAATCTGTAAAGCTGGAGCTTTCAGAACTATTCCTTGTCAAGGGTACCTGTGGGAGGTAATTTAGTTCTCTCAGGTTCACTGGGTGGGGACTTTTGCCAAAATTGTTTAGTTTTTCCAGCTAGAGCCTGTGGGTAACTGAACCTGATAGCACCTGGCACAAGGGCTCCACCAGGTATCTCATCCATGGTGGAGAGGCATTTTTATGTCACCTCTCATCACAATGGCTGAGTAATGAGCACACATATCTTCTTTGGGGTTTCTTTTTTGTCTCCTATCTTCCCAAAACACTACCATAATCCCGAGGTAACAACACGGCAGAGGCAAAAGATATGCACTAAAATGAGGTTCTTATCTGCAGTTTTATTATCCCATGCAATATTCTTGCAGAAAATTACTTTCTGAAATGTGCTAAGCTGCTCTTTGGCTCTCCAGGGCTCTATTCAGAATTTTCTATAAGTGATTTTTGTTTAATTTGTAGCAATAGAGGGATAGATATCTTTCACCCTGGCTGTTATCAACTTAATTGTAGCTATAGGAAAAGTAAAGGCTAGCTGACTTTTTATTACTGAAAGTAAAAAAAATGGGGCACTGTTTGCTTTTCTGTTTCTGTAGAGTACAGTGGCTAAACTCATACCTAAATTAATGTAACTTTGTCCCAAATAAATATTTCATTTTAGTATGAATTGATTTTTGTCTAGAGAAGACTGTGTCACCTGTAGTCCTTGTTCTTAATTGCTAAGTTGCTGCGGGTAAACCTTTAGCAGGAGGTGAATGAAGGATCTTGGTGGCTATGGAGGCTGCATTTTGCTGGTTTGCTGCTTTTTTAACAAAAAATTATAGGGACAGAAAGTGTTCCAGCCCACTCTGTGCTTCTGATGTAGGGACAGCCTGTTCTGCTGTGGAGAAATGCAGGTTTTGCCCTTGTCTGCTGCATCCTCAAACCTTTGCTTACAGAGAGGAAAAAAGAAATGTTTGTACGCTCCCATATGTGTTTTGATGGAAAGCCCAACTGATTTCATACATTGATACAGCACTTCAGCAGCTTTTACTTTAATAAAGCCTCACCTGGGGCAATGTGTTTAACTTGGCCACATCGCTTCAAAAGGTAGACAGGCCAGAGAGGAGCAAGAAAAACGAGAAGTGTACAGGAAAAACTGAAAGGTTTAGTCTAAAAAGTGAAGTTTTAACCTTAACATGATGTAAACAGCAGATAAGTAAATTGTTTTGCAAAGGCATGTCGGAAATGGCAAGAAATAATGGGTTTAAATTGTAGCAAAGAACAGACATTAGGAAGAACTTTTTCAGTGGTGACAGCAGATAAGCAGTGGCCTCAGCAGGGAGGTTACAAATTCTGTCTCTGGCTGTTATTTTTCAGAAATGCACTGTACAAGTGTCTCTTGGAAATGCTGTGTGTGCCTTCCCTTGCCTGTGAGAAAGGACAATGTCTGTTCGTGTTTTGCAGTTACTTCACGTCCCATTTTCTTGTCATTTTTCTCCACCCTAATAAAAGGGAAAGCAGGCACAGAGAAGTTTGTTCTCTGACTGGCAGGCTGAGAAAGTCTCCTGTTCTGACCTCTTGTGAACAGAGGTGCTTTCCACACCTGGGAAAGGAAGACCCCAAAAGCAAACCCTGCTGCCTGATGAGATTCTCCATTTCTCCCTTTAGCAGTATGTGCAGGATCTATCAGTGTCAAAAATGTGAATTCCACTGTTTCAGAATGGTTCTGCAGAGGAATGGGAGGATGCCTCACCTTTGCCCTCTGCCTTATGTCTGTGGCAGTTTTGGGCAGCATCTTGCAAGGCTTTAGTCTCATTTCCTGTGTGGGAAGTTGTTTTTCCTTTCCCCCCGTATTGCATCTTCAAGGATAGATTCTCTGTCACATATAAAGAAGTAAAATCTTCCTGGCTTTTGGAAATTCTCTGCAATATTTCAAACTAAAATGCTTTTACACAAAGATACTGGCATGCCTCTTTTTCATCAACCCCAAAAAAGTACATACTGATACTTCTTGGGTGGATCTTAAAACAAACCTCACTTGTAGCTCTGAAAATGTTCCCTTACATCCAATGAAAAGCTAAAAATACCTATGAATAAGTTAACACCTGAAAATGTAGGTTTCTGCACATGGCTTACATAAACCATAAAAGCAAAATTTTAACTATGTTTGAATTTCATGCATAAATCTCCTTGAGAAAAAGTTCCATCCCAGTGACAGTGAGTTTTAAGCTAAAGTAAACATTTTCTCTCTGCAAATGGCATATAAAAACTCCAATTCAAAATTACTAGACCAATATACACAGCTTTTTTTTTTTTTATTTTTACTCACAGTTAATCTCTTAATTCTCAAGTAGGCCACAGCCAGAAGCTTTTTTGGCAAACAAATTATTATTTTCTTTGTTTACTTTCATTGTAATTACTTTCAATAAAGCAGCCTAATAGTGGTTGTCATAAATGATATTTTTTCCCTCAGGTTTCTTAGTTATTCTCTGATTGATGATATCCAGGGTAAAAAATGAGTAAAATCATAGCATTCTAAAAATTTATTAAAATAAAAAGCAAAGGAAAACAAAAAATAAAACCCTCAAACCCCAGAATGTAGTCCACTGTAAACAAATAGGTGGTTTTGTTAATATTTCTAGAATTGTTTTACCAAAATCTAACATAAACCAAAACATGTTTCGATATTCTCTGCTTTTCCTCCATGGTAATTCATCAGAATCTATTAATATATATCAGCTTTTATACTCTTAAGGCTCCACACTGTGACAAATCTTACTCCTTTTTGGCTCCCTGAAGGAGCCATTATATTGTCCTCCGCAAAAGAGCCTTTTATAAACATCTCCACAGGGCAGATTGGCACAAAATGCCCTGATGGCTGCTTGGAAGGTTCTGGAGGATGTCCTGGGGCTGAACCATTGAATGGCTCATTTATGCTCTGAACCCTTCATAAAACTTGCTGTGCCAAGGGTCTGGGCAGTGGCATTTCCAGGGGACGCTGGGGCAGGCTGAGCCAGGATGTCCTTTGGGACACTAAAGAGTTTCTTTGGAAATTTCAGTGTCCTGGCCATCAGCAGAAGTGGAATGGGAGGGAAAAGGTGCCAGGAGGAACTCCTGCATCCTTCATTGGTCTTAGCTGGGCAATAATAATGAGAGAGAAACCAGCAGATGCTTCTCTGAATTCCTGACGTTCCTTTCTTAGTCCTCTGTGCAAGGGCAGCCCAAGTGGAGACCTGCTGGATCCCTTGGGTGGAACATCTCCCTCCTGTGGACCTTCTGTGGCCTCCTCCAACCCAGCACGTTCCAGCACAGTTACGAGACTGCTCTGATTTGTTCCAGCCCACGTGTTGGCAGGAAAGTGATGTGAAATTCATAAAAGCGATCAAGCACCAGGAAATCATAAAACTGTTCCCTATTTTCATAGTTCTTCAGCCCAGAAAAACTTTAATATTAACACCTGTCAAAAATGTTGTTGCAGATTTGAATTCTTGATGGCTTCTCTGAAGGCTGGGCATTGTTTGCAGGAAGTCTGAGAATGATCTTCTCCAGCCTGAACCATAAGGAGAAATACATGTAGGGCTCAAATGGCAAAAGGAATTTTAAAAACCCTTACAAACTTCACTAGTATGAGATCTGTTCTTCATCTCAATTATTTCCTTCCATTAATTCCTCAACTTTTTGGATAGGTTTATTAAAAAATCCAAGGCTCATCTAAGCGAATTTGATTTGGTGTCTAAGCCACTCCAAAATCACATCTTAATTTGATTCTGTTGATTTAATATCTGACCTCGCTAAAGCAGACAGCAGAGCACATCACTTTTGGCATGCTGAAAATATAATTATTTGCCTGCTAACATTATTTCTCTGCAAAGAAAAGGCGATGGATCAAATAGTGAAGTTTTAGAGACTGTAACAGGTGAACTTGGAAACCACCACACCTCACATGATACTTTTGGGAAGAAAACATCAAAATCTTCCAAGTAAAGTCACATTTTCCTGAAAACTCCTATCTCCTGGCAGTCTTACAGTCATTTCTGGAGTAAATGCTCTGCACACAGAGAGCCCTGACTGTGGACTGAATCTCTGAACAGTCATTGAAAGCTTTTGTCTCTGTTTACAGCTCTTGGATGATCCTATTTTTGTCTTCAGTGGTTTTGGTTTTCAGAACTGTTTCTACAGAGAATCAAGGGCTGAGTTTCAGACTGAGCTTCCATTTTCAGCTTTCTGTAGGACTTCATTCCAAGCCCTGATGAGACTCATAAATGATTACATACTACACGTGTTTTTATCTCATATGATTCATATTACATATGAATCTAAACAAAAATAAGTGGAAAAGTAAGAGGAATGAAATGATACTGCTGTCTACAGCTGCCTGGTGGGGAGGTAGAAGGAGGTGCAGCCAGATTCTTTAAGTTATCTGTGAGTTCTGGTGAATGATATGATCAGTCTAATGCTCCTGGCTGAAAATATCTTAGCAGATAACATCTCCTCACTGAACACCATGGAAACTTTGCATCCACAGCAGAAGTTCACCACCTAAAGTTATCCCAGTCACAACATAAGCAGTTGTGTGAATTCTCTCCAGCTCTATATAGAATGTGAAAACACAGCTTTGCACTGTTTCTTCCAGAAAGAAACGGATGTATAAATCTTGAAAAAGTGAAATATGGCTTTAAAAATATTCCTTGACCTAGTCCTCCATCACTAAATTAAATTTCAGTGACTTGCTAGGAAAACATGTTTTTATGTGCTCCCATAAATTATGCATTTCAATGCTGTATGTATCTTTTATTTTTTATTATAGGGAAAGCAAAAAAAAAAAAATTCAATATACAGACAGCTCCTAAAAGTGTCTTCCAGACACCTAAGTCTTCCAGACACTAAAGCTGCATCAGGTGTGAAAGTGGAATCTTATTGTGAATTCATAGGTTAAATCTTGTTTAAATTGCTCCTTTACAATGGGTGTGAGCACATATTAAGAGTATTGACAAAACACTGATATATCATAACATTTGTTTCTTGCAGCAACAAAGTATTAAAAGACAAGGAATCATCTCTGACTTGTGTGGTTCTTCGCATAGTTACTTGCTATAACTTTGAAAAATCTACTGGTTTTCAATATGATTTTGTCATGGTCTTTAGCTGCAAGTTTCATACCAAAAAATACCATTATTACAAGACATTCCAGTCCCTTGAACTTACTCATAACAGTCTCAATGGGTCAAAATTAGGTAATTAGCTCATTTTGTGTAACTCATATTTTTAAAACTGGTTTTCAACCTTGCTGGTTTTCACTGCAGGGGCTGTGAAATTGAATACAGATGAACATAAATCATCCCCCCAGCTCCACACAGCAATTCCTCCCAGCTCAGCCAGCAGGAGCTCCGAAATTTGGGTGCCCAGCTTGGTCCTGCACGGATGCAGAAACATCCAGCACCAGGTAGGTCTGTCTGGAACTGCCTGTCCCAAGGAAAGGTGAAGTCACTGCCTGGAGGGAGGGAGGTGTGTGAAGGGGCTTCCTTTAATTCAGGAACCTCACAGTATCAGAAGGCAGAGGTTCACACAACATCCTGAAATATTTCATCTCATGTCTGCAAGTGCAGTGGTGGGGTGAGAAGCAGGAGGTGAGCCTCAAAGTGGCAGATGAAAGAACTGGGCAGCACATTTGAGAGGAATGGCCTGGTAACTACACTGCTGTTGTGGCTAGAAAATAGGCTGAGATCTTGTTGCTTATTAGGTTTTTAAAACTTTGTTGGACAGTTTCTGATGGACTCGTATGAAAGTGCAGCCTTTTATCCTTTCCAGCCTCACAACGTTTTTTGTGCATAGCAGAACTGTGGGAACAGAAATGTACATCAAATACAGCTCGAGTGAAATGCATTTTTGGTACTCACACATCTGTAAACTTGTTAAAATTTTTAATGGTGGCACTCACAGAAGTGGTGGTTTGGGAATTAAATGTGGGAGCAAAGGAGACGAAGTATTGATAGCTCAGCTCAGTTTTCTGCATGCAGTGATTTGTTCTAGAAAGCCACGTTCCCGTGACAGGTTGTATGGCTCAGTACCTTTTGGTAGCAAAACTATTAAACTTTGCTTTTTTTCCTTGTTGTTCTGTGGTTAAACAAATTATAGTTAAACTATTAATTATGGTAGCTATTTAAATGTGACAAATTAAGTTGACTCTGTGGCAAAGTCACTCAGTACCCTTGAGAAGCCCAGCCTTGATTTCAAGATATTGCTCTGAAAATGGAATGTTTAACAACAAGCTCCATCCCCTGCTTAAAGTGTGAATAACAAAATCAGTGCTTCACACAGCACAGGGCCTGCACATCACCTCTGCCTCCTCTCTGCTCTTCTCACCTTCCCTGTTCTGCATCTTGATGAAGGTTTTATAAACCTTTCACACTAATGTCTTACAGCTATTTTAAAGGCACAACCATGAGTTCTAATCTCAAAGGTTAGCTGAGAAGGTGATAGCCACATGAAAATTACTGTTAATTAGAACAAAAATATAATTTCCACATGTGGACAACACCAGATTTTCCTCTGCTTTCTTTACATTCTGACAATGTTGACAGATGTCTTCTGTGTTGAAAGCAAAATTGGAAAAAATGGCAAAATGTAATATTATCAAAGAAACTTTAAAAAATTAGATTTATCTTCATATTCTTCTAATTAGTTTTTTTAAATAGTCCTTTAATTTCGGCCTCATTTAAAGTTCAATAAAGCTGTTGAAGTAATTTGATTTTCAGCTGAAGACAGATAGAAGGCTCATACTTGGACCATATATCATTCACTAATTGCTATTTTAGAGAAAATGCTGATTATATGGAATTATCTTATATACTAAAGTATATAAAAGGGAAAAAGTATATAAGAGGGAAAAACAATCTCTACATAAGTATTTGAAGAGCTCATAAATAAAGAAGTCTAATAGACAGCTACAATGTATGACACATTAAAAATCTGAGTTCTTTCTAGAAAACATCTCATGCAACCATGCTGCTCAAAGCAGGGTCAGTTATGGTCACTCAGAACCAGAGATTCAATGTCCAGGATGGAGACTCCACAACCTCTCTAGGGAAAAAAGGGCTTTTCTATGTTTAAATGAAATTCCCTGCATTTCAGTTGTGCTCTTGTCCTTGGGGAGGTGAGGGTGACTGGCCAATAGTCCCTCTGATCCTTCTCCTTGTACCTCTTGCTTCCTTCCCACCCTCAGCAATCTCCCCTCATCTCCAGAGTTCCATGTCTTCTCTCCTTTGTATCAGCAGCCAACTTCAGTTTGAGAGAATTTCTCCTGGGTGATTAAAGCCCTCTGGCACTCTGGGTACTCATCCTTTGTAATCAGGCAGGCTCTTGATCTTCACTTTGAAATCATAGTTCTGAATTTCAGGAAAGTTCATTCTCTCCCTGAACAGGTTTGGCTCATGTTAGTCTAAATTTGGATTTTGACATCCAAATCTGTTTTCTTTCCTCATCCTTTTGGGGAACATTGTTCTGAACCCAGAACTGGGGAAATGCTAAGGCTCTCTAATACAAACATCTGTCTGTTAATGAATTGTTTGGCTGAGTCACAATGATGTGGAGCTGTTTGTGGTTAGCTGAGTAATTAATTCCTTTGTTCACTGCCCATCCCTCACTTAGTTTTTCACATCCCAGGTCTAAGAAATTCCTGCAAAGAAATGACCTCTCAGAGAATGAGTAGCCTGGTACCAGATGGCAGTGGGATGCAGTGTTTGTTGAACCCTACATAATATTCTCAGAAAAAGAAATTAAATAATTAGAGAAAACATTTCCATAAAATAAAAGCAGGAAAGGACACAGTTTGAGGAGCTGATGGATTGGTACATGCTTGGGGCAGTGAGGATGAAGTGAGTGACCTGTTCTTTTCCATGGTGGAAGCCTCTGTGTGACATGGATTACAGCAATGCAAAGTAATACCATCATCTCTTTATAGACAGTGCTCAGGACTCTTTCTTCAATCCCCTGTAAGAGCAGAGGTTTGGAGGGTTTGCTAACAACAGGGTAGAATCCTTTGTTGGGGTTTCAACAGAATACCCAGATATGGCTGTAAGGGGGCAGGAGACGGTGATGCAATGAAAACAATCACACACAAAGTGTGTCTGTAAAACAATCAAACACAAAGTGTGTCTGGAAAACAATCACACACAAGGTGTATCTGGAAAACAATCACACACAAGGTGTGTCTGGAAAACAATCACACACAAGGTGTGTCTGGAAAACAATCACACACAAGGTGTGTCTGGAAAACAATCACACACAAGGTGTGTCTGGAAAACAATCACACACAAGGTGTGTCTGGAAAACAAAAACACAAAGCGTGTGATCCTCTCTGAATGGCAAGGGCTGTGTGCATGGCAGGGCAATCACCATGGCTGGAACCACATAATGGCAGGTTCCCTGATCCTGTTGGGAGGGGAGGCTGTGAAGTTGCCCTGGGTGAAGCTTTGCTTGCCCACGCTGCTGTCCCAGCCGTGGTGCTTGTGCTGCTGTCCTTCCCACAGGTGGCACGTTTGATTTACGTGGCACTTTCTGCTTTTCTGTTCAGCTGAGCCATGAATAAAGAGTGCAGGGCCCGGTCTGCTGTTTACCTGTGTGCACTCCACCTTTTAGAAAACCCTCTCCACCCCCACAATGTGACAGCCCTAAGTGCAATCTTATTCAAAATGCTGCATTGATTAAGTTCCGTTGGATAAACTGCTGTTAAACTGAATTTACTTAAATTTGTGAAATACAATGTGCAATTGTGCCAGATGCGAAATACAGATGTACAATACTTACTTACTCATCCACATAGTTTCACTGAAGAATAGTGGATCAAATTATCTTCTTAGAGAAGCAGTAGCAAGTTAGAATAACTCCATTTGAAGCTTAGGAATAAATAAATTTAACATAAATAAATCCCTAGGCCAGAAATACATCTGTGAAACCTGAGCTCATTCTTTCTTTCCCTTGTTCAAAGTAAAATTAAGCAAATGGTTGAATGCCTTTCTAAATCAGGGGAGAAGATTGAAGTCTGATCCATTTAAGCTACTTCCTTAAGCTGGGGTAGAAGTGAAATGCAGTTCCTTTTTCCAACTGATAACTCCATTAGAAAAAGGAACAAAAGCTTTTTCTTTCTTCTTTTTCCTTCTTAATTCACCATAGATATTTCCACATAATATATTTTTAGCATAGGTATATGTACAGAAGTGAATGTTTATATCTTTGTTATCTTGCTCAGTAAGAATGGGCTTTTATTCCTAACAGTGAATTATTCTTGAGGGAACCTGACATCTTCTAGGAAACCTGACTGGCAAAAGTAATAAGTAGTAATAAAACAGAAGGAATCTTTGTAATCTCAAGATTAATGGATAAAATGTTTATGCTGAGGGGTCTCTTCATCAACAAACTGCTGTTTGCACCTATTTGCATTTTAATGGTTACCCTAGTTCTGAAGTTAAAATTACAGACTTTTCCCAGCTGCTCTTTAAATGCTACATTATAATTTTGAGGAAGCATCATACGTAATTATATTTAATAGACACAGAATTGATTGAAACACTTAACAAAAACAAAAAGCCCAGACCTAATTTTGTAAACAAGTTATTGTACAGTAACCCCCAATGATTTTGTTCTTAAATCTCCTAATTAATTTTTAATTAAAAAGCTCAAAGATGCTATTATCCTTCTTGTTGTAAATGGCAGCCTTATGTAAGCATAAACGACTTAGCTGCTCAGACAAATATCTCCCATTAAAATCCATGTTTATGAGAACTCCTGAACACAGTATTTCAGAGATTTAAACAGTGGCAGCACTAAAATAGTCTAAATATCACATAGGGGGTTGTTTTTCATTCCTCCTTTCTTTTTTGCTTTGTGCAGAACACAGTAGGTTTTCAGTGAGAAGCTCTCCAAATTTTCACTCAGGTGCATCAATCTGCTTCATTGCTGTTACCAGACTGTTTAGAGCATTTCCTAATTAATTGCAGGGATGGTCCAACTCACCTCTACTTATCTGAGGGCCAATGGGCCCAAATTACCAAGCTTTGATGCAGACCTGCTGCATTGAATAGGTGAACATTCCTGTTGTTAATGAAAAAGTGACCTACTGAGGAAAAACAACCACGAGCCAAATTTCCAACCTTACGTAGAAAAGCCATCCAGCTTTCCATGGTTTTAGTCCATCTTCTGGTTAGAAGCAGCCAGAGGATCTGAGGCAGTAGCTGAACACAGCGTGTTGCTGTGGGGATGGGCTGATGTCACAAATTGAGGATTATTAATAGCAGAAAAACAGCAAGTGCTCCTTTCAGAGAAGCATCTTTAATAGCAGGGAAAAAACACTTGAGACAAAATCTCATTTGCTATGTTTTTCTTACATTTTTAACCAAGAAGGGATGGGAGGTGGAAATGCAGTGATTTCTATGGTTTAATTATCTGTCTTCTCTCTGGTTATTAGCGCTGCAAGGAGAAGCAGCAGAATTTAGAAGGCTGGAAGTTGTAAGCTCAGTTTTGCAAAGCTGCAGTTTTAATTTTCAAAGATGCAAAGTTTTGGGGTTAAGATGAAAGATTAAAAATAGTGATGTTTCTTTTTAAAACAGATTTACAGTAGTTTCCCTCTCATAACTTCATCAAGTCCTTGATATTTTAGAAATGGAAGCTGGTACAAAAATCACTCAGCCCGTTCAGAACAGTATTTTTTTAACCATACCAGGAATAAATGACAATGCATACCTTCAAACCAAGGTTTGCCTTGAAGAGAGGTTGACTATGAGATTATATAGCTCATCACACCCCAAAGTAAAATTTGTCCTCTCTTTTTCAGAAGTTGCTGCAACAAATGCAAGAAAAGCAGTAGCAACAAACAGTGTGCTGGAGCTTGACTATATTTGATATATTCACAAATTTAAATTCAGTTACATAAGACAATTGAAATTTCATCACGTCTTATTTTATCCTGAGCTTCTACAGTTCTGGAGATTTGTAATTCCCTTCCTTTACAGACCACAGACAAAACTTTTTCTGTTGGCAGAGAGGTGGAACAGGAGTCTCACAGATGCCATGCTTTGTGCTTTCCAAATGTGCTGAAGTCCATGTTTCCCTTAACACTTCAGTATTATTTAAGTGCAGTTTCTCATAGTTCTGCTCTTTCCAGTCCCCAGACAGCTCTGAAAAAAAAGAAGGATCTAGGTGGTGTGTTTGGTTTTACCCTTTTCTGGAGATTTTTTCCTATTTCTCCCAAAAGACAGACTTCTGTCGTTTTTCCAGAAAACCCCTGAATTCCACGGCAAGCCGGCTCCCAAGGCTGGTGTACCATTGTGTTTTAGATGGGTCCAGGTGAAACTTGTGTACAGTTGTTGTTGTTGCCAGAAGGGATATTGAGCTGTCCAAGGGAAAGCTGTTGTACCAAAGCCTTCTACTAACCCGAGTGAGAAAGTTCATCCCACCTTCCCATCAGAGAGGCCAGAAGATGTTGGTGAAAATCACAGCACAGGAGCAGCCAAAATACTTGGAGTGCTGTGTATTCACTTGAGTATCTCTTCTTTGCCAGGGCTTAGAGTCTCCCACAAGAACACCAGCTGTGCAACTTGTCCACCCAGCTGATAGCACTTCAAATCTGCTTAGCTTCCGAAATTACTTGCCTGTGTAATCTAATTTTACCCAATGTTCTGTTTAGAAATAAGTCCATTTACCACTCACAGATTGTTAGTTTCCTGATTTAATAGTGAAATGTTGAAGAAAAAGCAGTGTTTCTCCCTCATAACTCATGCTTTCATCCCACTAGTTCATACTCCAGTAATTGAAATTACAGTTTTACAATTGTGCAGACATTGATGATTTTGCAAATGGAGGATTATTAATAGCATAAAAACAAGAAGGACCTCTTCTCAAAATGTTATTCCAGCAAAAAAGAACTAGGAAAATATGCTTGATTATTTCTTCACTTTTTTGTGCATTCTTCACATTTTAATTAGGCAGAAAAAGTAGATAAGATTTTCTTTCATCAGCATGAATATTAGTGAATCATAGCAGAAAAGAAACTTATGAAACATATTACAACTTAGCATTTTTTTAGTTCTATGGACTTTCAGGTTTAAAAAATCTTCTGCAAAAAGAAGTACAAACTGGAAACAAAACTTCATTATAAACTTCACTATAAATTGCTGGGGGGCAGGTTGTACATTTAAGTGTATCTGCATTAAGATGCCTTTCCTATTCCTTTGCCAAACCTGACATTTCATACTTTGCAGCAGACAGGATCTGTCTTGGGATCTTTTGGTCTTTTAGCAGCTTATAGTTGTTGCAGCTCTGTATTTCCTAAGTATTTGAATATATACTTTCAAGTGAAGAGCTGGTTGGGAAAGAACTTTGCACCTTAATTTTTTGGGGGGAGTCTGGGGAGTTTTGGTGTTTCCATTTCCCAGTGGTGCTGCCTGCTGGAGGTCTCAGGCAAGGATCTCCCCTCCCTGTAGGGAAGAGGTGGAATCACCATCCCTGGAAGTGTTCAAAAAATTAGTAGATGCAGTATTCCGTGATGTGGTTTGGTGGCCATGGTTGTCCTCAGTCACAGGTTGGGCTTGATGATCTTGGAGGTCTCTTCCAACATCTATGATTCTGTGATCTGCAGCACAGAGGATCCTGGGCTTCCTTTCCCTCCCCACAGCCTGCTGGGGGTTAATCCCATATCCTCGTCCACAGAGGGGTTCAGAGGAGATCTTTTGTCAGAACACAATTCCTGGAACACCAGTTAGGAGAGGGGGAATAAGGGACAATGGAAGAGACAGGGACCGAGAGATCACCAGGATGCAGCTTCAACAGAAACTGTGGAAGTATTTCTAACACATTCCATAACTACACTGTGAATTAGTGGAGGGTACTTCCATGAGGATACAGGAATTACATGGATGCACTGTGGGCTCAGCAAGTTCTGAGCTTGCTGACACAATTGAGAGAGTACCAGAGAAATTACCACTTTCCATACTTGCCACATTTCTTGTAATCTTTTCCAGAATATTCATTTGGTTGTGTGCCTAAAACAGAGACAAATGAAATCTTTGGCCTCAGTAATTTCATTCTTAGGAATGCAATTTTACTTCTCCATTGTACTCAGGGTGGTTTTATCTTAGTTTTGTATGTGTATGTTTAGCAAAAGCTTTAAAAAAACCAACCGTGCTATGAGCATCTCATTGCTAAGCAACAATGTATTCTTCCCTCCCACGTACCTTCTTGCTGTTCTGTGAAAAATAAGGATAACAAATGTGTAAAAAGCAGGGTGCTTTCCTCCTTGTGGAATAATGCAGCGAGAGGCTCAGCACTGAGCAGCTCTGGTCACTTATTTCTGAGACAAACTATTGCTGCCATCTGCTTACTGACTAAAGCAGTAATGGTCTGCATCCTGCTGCTGCATTCCTGAAAATTCCTGCTGAGATCCCTGCTTGGCATCAATTCTGCCACACAGAACATTTTGGGAGTGTTCTGTAGTGTTGGCCATGAAAGACTGGGATGCTTTGAGATGACCAAATGGCACAGGATGTGCAGGACAGGCAGTGGACCCCACTGCAGTGGCAGAAGGCAGGCTTCTCAGTGCGTTGTTACAGTGCTGGGTATCGTTTAGGGCTCTCCTTGGGGAGTGTCACTGCAAGCTCTGTTGTTTTCTTGTTGATCAGAAGACAGTCACATTGTGGAGGGGGGAGAATCCTGCTCTGTCAGCTAACTGCACTTCTGGAAAATGGTTGCCAAACCATCTGTTGTTTCAGCATCATCCTGGACTTAAAGCAGTTTTAGAACTCTACAGTTCAACAGCCTTAAATGTGTGGGTTTTTTTGTTTTCTGTGGTGCTGCTCTATCGTCTCAGTGCTCTTGTGGGTGTCTTCAAAAGCTACCAGTGTATTCCATGAATTATAATTTCACTTTGTAATATCAGTGTTGTCTGGACACCACAGAAACTGCTGCAGCAAGGTCACTCTGTAGAACTAAGTGCTGGCTAAGTGTTAAATATGATCATGCAGCTGTAGAATAGATTGAACTCGAAGTGCTCCCTGGCTTACAGTCTGTGCCTGGACTCCTCTGTGCATCAGCTTAGGAAAGCTGTAGCAGTTGCAGTCAAGGGTCTCACAGCACACACGAAATCCAAACAGCCCCTGTTTGGTGACTGTCTCTTTCAGAGTGCTTGTGGGGCAGGTTGATCTAACACCTTACCAAGAATCTCCTATGTTAAGTGTAACTACTTGAATTTCCAGCAGACACAAGCTTTCTTAATTCCCCCTTCAGGACAAAGCTATGTGCAGGCTGTTTAGTTATATTCATCAGAATGAATTCTGCTTACCTGTGTGAGAAAGCTGTGAAATGAGCTTGGGTGTGAACTCGAACAAAATATTGCACACTAAGCCTTGCTGTGGATGTCCTTATTCCTCCTTCAAGGAGGAGAGCCTTTAGGCTGTTAATTAGTGTAGTGGAGGAAGGCTATCTCAGATCTAGGTTCCTTTTTAGATTAGCTCTTATAACCTTAGTGTGCAGTTCAACAAACCATTGAAAAGACCTCGGTGCTCCCAAAGAGGGCAGCAGAACTACTCTGCAGGTAGAGTTACCTTATAGAGGATTACCATTCCAATACTACCAAAAGTACCACTGGAACATGTCATATAGAAGTCAGTGGCAAAACAGGGATCTTCTAATGCACTGGTTTCAGATCAGATTGATAAATTATTGAACACTTGCATATGTGTGAAAATATTGCAAGCCCCTCGCTGTTCCCATGTCCAGTTTCCATGGGGGGTGAGGAGCAGGCAGGCAGTGAAGGAGCAGAGAGTTGTAGCTCCACCTGAAGTGCCAGATAAGAACTGAGCACAGAGTGGAGCAGTCCAAAAGATACAAAATTCCCCTCCCCTGGAGCAAGGGAGAAGCAGCAGTGACAGTATTGATCTCCTGATCAGAATTTATTCCCCCGTTGTTTCTCCAGTGCAACAACACGATGCACTTCAGTCAGAGCAAATAGTTAATATTCTGTTTAACCTACAGCAAAGTAAAAAAAAAAATCCACATGCCAATGAGGATATAGTCCATTTACCCAAAAGTCTTCTATCCACACTCTTCTCATTCATTTTTAATGATCATTTTATGTTTTCTCCTTATTTCTTCTTCCTGTATTATTATATACACAAGGGGGAAGAATGAACAAAGTTAAATTGTTTCTTGGGTTTTGCTGAGCTGCCTGGTGGGTAGATAAAAATAGCAAGTGCCAGTGGCAAAGTCTCCTGAAAAGTGCTAGCACATTGTGCAAGTGCTAACACATTGTGCTATTGAATCAGCACTGAGAAATCAGATTTTCCTCACAACGCTTTCTTTAAACTTAAGGTGACCTTTAGGAATGCATTTGCATCAATGTAGAGAACCTTCTTACTTTGTCGTATCCAAGTCTAAGTCATCCTGAAAAGAGTTCAGCTGTGGGTCCTGGAAATCCCCTTCATTTTCTTCTAGGTTTGATAGAACACTATTGATTCTGGTACCAGAATAAAGCAGCCCCAAACACACAGTGCTGGGAGGTTTTGTCTTTGGGAAGACGTTATCATACAGTAATTTATAGCTCAGTACTGCAGAAAGTTTCTATTTATAAAAGACTCCATTGTATCATTTCTGAAAACCATTTTTATAGACTTGATAATGCCAGCTGTTTTCCTGAAATTCCACAGAGCCCCGGGTTATCTACAACACAGACACTGATACAATTTTTAAGCAGGGTTTAGGGCAGCAGAGCTGCCTTGGGTATGGCTGTGGTCTCGCATATTGATTATGTAGAAACATTTTGCCTTATGGGGTCAAATTCTTAAGCTCTTACTTGTGGATCAAATAAGGAGAGATTGAGAGCTGCTGTGCCTCTTATTGATTTTGAAGTAAGCAAGAATTGCTCAGAACTTCTTACAGTCAGGCCTGAATTGATCAAAGTTCACATGGGTTGAAAGTTATGACTTGTTAAGTTATTTAAATTATTTTAACCTTAAATTATTTTATACATAACCCTAATCCAAAGCTTAGTGAACTCAATCAAAATATTATCTATGCTTCTATAACTTGGGCTTATTTTAGCTGGTTAGACACAGAAAAGTCATGACCAGTATAATTGGACAAATAACTAGAAACTTGGTGCTAAACACTGAAGTATTGAGTCAAACACAGTATCAAAAAGTGAAATATTCACAGCAAGATAGAGGAGGCTCTAGACAGACAGTGACTTTGAAAACAGTGAGGCTTAAGTAGCTGCTTAAATGTGGAATTTAAAGAAGCCAGAAACAAGCTGGAAAAGTGCATTTTCTAATGCATTGTAACTGGCTTGTCTGTGATCTCTGCAGACCAAGGGCAGCAGGAATATGATTTTCAAAAGGCCAAGACAGGTTTTCAGCACAGCAGGGAATGGTTCGATCCCTGTTGATACCCAAGGTCTCCACTGCAATGTATATCTGCTTACAGAATACAGGAAGAGGCACAATAGCATCAAAGATTAGCATAGAAACAGCTACAGTGAGCTGGAATAAAATTTTCTCCAACTTTTATGAGACTCTCCACACAAGATTCCATTACTCAGACTTTTTATTAGTATATTTTGGGTTAATACGCAGAGCAAAACTGTTCCTGAAAATTCTCTGTGAGATCTGTATATGCAACAGTTACTGATTTTATCTCAGCCTGATGTATTAGTTTAAATAACCAAATAATACTTACAGATGTAACTTTAAAGCAGATGGCACCAACATTTCACCTAACCTGTGGCTACAAGCCACTGCATTTTTCATTCTTATTTAGAATAAAATAATACCATTACTGAATTGTAAAGAATTTTGATGTCAAATCATTATTTTTGTTTATCAAGATGTTAATTTTACACTGATCAGGCCTCTTGGTTGACCTTGATTATATTCTCTCCTTTTTCTTTTTTTTTTTTTTTTTTATAGTTTAATTCTAACATTGAAAAATTACTATAATGCAAATCTATTAGTAAGTATTTTTCAGTATCTATCATTTATTCAGGAAATGGGAGAGATATTCAACAGGTACTTAGCATCTATCATTACAAAGTAAAAGGCTGATTATAAACAAGAGTGAAAATGTTTATTGAAGATGGAGGAGGTATGAATTTTCTGATGATCAGAGCAGCTGATGTATTCATTATCCCTCCCTTTTCCAGGAGCCAAACTCCTGAGCAGTGGCCACTGTAATTGTGACACCAGGTGTCATGTTATTAGGTTATTAATCTGATTATTCAGCGTCATGGCACATTCTGTCATGGCAGCTCTCTGTGTGGCCCAGCTAAACGGGGAGTTTGAAGTGTAGGAACGTGGTACAGCCCAGCAGGGACAGAGCTCAAAGCCCAGCACTGCAGGGGCTCAGCTGCTCCGAGGTGTGTGCACAGGCTGCCTCTGCACCCCCCTGCAGTGACCCCGTAACACAGAGTGGGATGGAGGGACCCGTCCCAGCATCTCCACTGATCCCAGGTGCTTCAGCACATCCCAGTTAAAGGCACCTGAGCTCCAAGTGACACAGCACTAGATCCAGACAACACCCCCTGCAGAGAGTTTGGAGGAGCAATAGAGAGGTGTGAGGTGCGAGTCTCAGTAATTTCATGGGCCTTTTTCTAATTAGCTCATCCCTGAGGGGTTGACTTGCAAGGCAGGTGGGAAACCAGCCAAAGAATAATGGAGTCTGCAGCACCACAAGTGCTGCTTGCCTGACCTTACATGGATTTTATGCTCCTGAAGAAGTGCAGCCTGCCAGCTAAAGAAGGATGCCTTTGCCTGCTCCCCTGGATTGATCAGGAGCTGCTGCTCCAGGCACAGCAGCTGGGCAGGGAGGTTGTGCAAGTAGGTGCTGTTAAAGAAGAGGAATAGGACAAAACAAAGCCCTGGCTCATGATCTAGTAGGGAAGGCAGGGAAGAGCTCGTGGTGTTATTTGGCTCCCTTTCCCCACAGTCAGAACCGAGCCATCATCAATTAGCACAAACTTGGAATGGGTAACAGGACTCTGCAATGAGCACACACAGGCAAAACGTGACTGAGGAGCTGGGTTTAGCTTATCCAAGTGTATATAATCAATAGGAATTGGAATGGCATTGGCACAGATGTAGTTACCTCTAACCTAGCACAGGCATTCCCGTGACAGACCAGGTATCAAGTGTAGATCCTAGAACATGGTAAGCTGCAGGTAGGAGTTTCACCCCCAACTCATATTTTAGAGTGATTTTTTTAAATTATTATTTCTTTTGAACGCTAAAGAAATAACACACCTTATGTAGAAACCTTTCAGATTTGAGTGAGAAAATGAAGGGTTGGAAAATTGCAAAAGTTGTGAGAAAAGTTTATTCATGCTAAGTTTATTGTCATGGGGGAAAGGAGACTTTATTAAAGATTTAAATTTAATAAAGTAATAACTCAAGGAAGAAATAAAAATTTTGATAAAGTTGATCCAAAAGAGCCTAACAATAAGAGGACTTAATCTGAAGGCTTACAAAATCAGGAGTCAAATACAAACTCTGCAGAGCTGGTTCATGTAGCAAGTAATGAGCCTGCACCCCTGCGTAACAATGTGAGAGAATATAGTCACGAAGCTGAAAGAATTAGATGAGATTCTTGACACCAGGGATTAAGGGCTGTGGCATAAAAATAAGGAAAGGATCTGAATCAGTGAACACGTGTTGTATCTTGAGCCGATGACTCTCTGTTCTTAAGATTTTATTTGGGTTTTAGTCCTCTCTGTCTTGGAGGCACGACACAACTGTGGTTTGTGGCCAGGCTTAGCCTGCTGCGTCTTCTGCTGTCTGTCAGTCCATTTCCCTCATTGTCTGGGGCTGAGTTCACAATTCTGCATCATGAGATCTCCCACTCTTTCAAAGTTACCACGTGGGGAGCTGTCTCTGAGTCTGAGCACACTGGATGACATTTTCATTGCGTCCAGATCCTGTAGGAGCGAGGCATCAGAGTTTCTTTTGCAAAGGAAGGTGCTGACAGCCAGAGATATCTAGTTTAAATTTTTCCACACTGAAAATGGTTATTGTGCTACATATTGATTGAGCAGCCCAGGTCCCACTGACTGTCCATTTCCCTCCTTGCATTTTTCACTGCTCTCTCTATATTTACCCTGGAAGGGCTCAACTGGCTCTGTGGCAAGGCTGAGCTGCATCATTTTCTCTCCGTGCACCTGGGAAAGTTTACAGAAAATACTTGACCTTGAGATAGGAACATGTAAAGGGAGTGGATGAACATGATTCACTTTGATTTAGATTACAGTAAAAATTTCAAAGCTTCCTGACCCTTTTGATTCCTTCTGGTGGCTCTCCCAGCTGGGAGACACTGGTCTGCAGGAGCCACCTGAGCCGTGCTCGCTGCTCCATCAAACCACCCTGCAGGGGTGGCAGAGCACGGTTAGAGCAGCCTGAATCAGGCACAGCCCTTCCTGTGCAGAGTGAGGGTGAGAGTTAATTAAAGCTACTCTTTCAATGGACATCCTTTCAGTGCATTTCTGCTGTCTGTGAGGGTGGTGATGGATGAGAACGTAAATCGGCGGATTTTACTGCAAGTCATTAACATTCTCATCCTGCCTGCATCCCCACTGATCCTGCTCAGCAGAGACCACTCTCGAGTGATGTCACTGCATATTTCTCTGCACAGCCAAGAGTGGTAAAGACTATGATCATTGCAATTACTGCTCTGGTTAGCCCACTCTGCTACTTCAGGTAGTAAAATATAGATGCTTCTTTCACCTCATGGCAAATCCTCATTGCCAGGCTGTCAGGAGCAAGGAAGCAATATTTATAGTTGTCTTTAGGGAGCTCTATCCCATTGTGCGGTTAATTATGATAAACTGTTTTATTTGGAAGAGCTTAAAACTGCTTTGTACCGTGGCAATGCATGGCTATAAAGGAGCTGCTTAATGAGGATGGTCAGACCAGCAAATGTCTCCTGTAATTTGACAGGAAAAACAGCAAGATGTGCCTGCCCTGACAAATGAAGATTTGTCTGTAGCATGCTCTGATAATACAGTTGTGTAATGGCAAGTGAAGATGAAGGCAGAGTTTTCAGCACAGGCTCAGGTTTTCTAAACACTGGAGGCAAAATTGGATTATGAGTCCCCAAAGGAGCCAGGGCCCCAGCATGAGTGTTCATGGGAGACTGGAACGTGGGACACTCGCCTGACAGGAGTAACAGGGAGAGGGGAGCCCCATGGAAAGCTGGTTTGTGTGCTTGTATGGAAATGGGAAGATTTCTGGTGAGCTGCCTCCCAGTACGAGTGGTTGCCCCACAGTCCATATGGGCTATGCCCAATCCATTTGGGATTGCCTGGCTTTGTGGGGCTCTAACAGGTAAAGCAGGCAGCAGGAATTTTGCTGCCTCCCAACATCCCAAGATCTTGCCCTAAGCCTGGGGATGGCCCTGCAGTTGGTTAGGCTGGGTGTGCACAGTCCAAGCTCAACTCCCACCTCCATTTCAGCACAGACCCTCTGTCATTGCTCAGGCTCTGCACGAGCCCTGGGCTGGTGCAGAGCCCGTGGGCCTCACTGCAGGACCAGACACGAGCATGGACCCATGGCAGGGTGATCCAGGTGTTCAGGACTGCTGCAGCACGCTCTGAATTCAGTGTGAGACCTTGTGTTGACTTCAGCAGATCCCAAAATGTTCCGAGATTCATCACAAGCAAACAACTGGATAATTTATGGGTGCTGGCATGGAGGGTCTAGCTGAGGAAGCTGGCTGGGGCCTTTCATTGGAGGAGATTCATTAGCATTTATACAGTAATGGTTGAAAAGCCCCAGCAGTGTCTCTGCTGGCCCACATCAGTGTCTTTCATCATGACACTGCAGAAAGAAGGACTTGACAGGCTATCTAAATTAAGTCTGCGTGAGCAAAAATATTCTTTATCTTGGAGAAAGAAAGAAATTATATTAATATATAATGCCCTACATTTAACATTCCCTCAGTACCCTCCCACTTCTGAGTTACTGTACTTGGAGATGTGATCATATATTAAACACTGTGAATTCAAGACCTTCTTCTTCCTGGCAGTGTGTCTAGAGCTATTCTATAGAATGTGTTCAGCTTTTATATTCATCTCAAAACTGAAATTTATTGGAATGATACATTGGTTAGCATGTCTGGGAACATCTGACAGTATTGTACTTTTACTCCTCTCTTTTGTGTTTCGCACACCTGTCAGAGGAGCACATGCATTTTCCTTTGCAGTCAATAGCGAACTAATTAGAGGATAATTAGAGCAACTATTGCTTTTCATGCATAAAATCATGATGTCTCGACCGTGAGTCACAGGCTGTCTATAGCGTGAGATGTGCAGGTAGGTTGGCCTGTGGTTACTGGTACTTTCCTGAAGCTTTAATTAAAGCTTTTTGCTGGCTCAGGGTTTCAGAACTGGGAAAACAGAGTTGGGGGGCAGAGGAAATTGTTTTTCCTGGTCAGCTGCTACATCAGGACAGAGCCACAAACAAGGCTGTGAACTCAAGGAATTCAGCCTACAGCCCAATTTCCTGGCCCTTCAGTTACAGGCAACACAAAATTAAGAAAGTTTATAATGCTGCAAAAGAGCATTTTTTTAAACTCAAATAGTTGCATTTTCCAAATGCTGTTTACTTCTCAATACTGATGCAAGTTGCTATGAATCCAAAAACATTTATAAATTAATAGCTGAAGAGTTTGCTTTTAATGGAGAGGTGGATAGGCAATGAAAAGTTGGGGCTCTTTCCAAAAACTGTCAAAGTTTATGAGGCTGTCTGAGTTAGATGGGATTTGAGGACATGTTACCAAGCTCTCTGTACAGGAAAAAATCCTTAAAAATCCACAGTCAGAACACATCCAGAGGACGTGTCTCTTCAGGTTACGGTGCCAGTCTGGCTCATGGTACAGAGGGAGGCAGTGCAAACTCAGGTTAGGTCAATGCAGGACAATTTGTCACAAGGCAACCACTTGCAGGGCTGCAGTGATACAGAAAAAACCCACCATGCTGAGATAGTTCAATTAAAAATTGTCTTATATTTGGTGAAGAGGTGAAGAGGGGAAAAAAATTATAAATCCAAGGCAAAAGAGGAAGAATAAAGAGAAATTAATTTTTTTAGCTGCATGGTGCTTGAACATGCTTTGAAGGGCTCTGTGTGCAGAGCAAGAAATTAATCTTAACCTGGCAATGAATATTTACAGTGTTGGGAATTCCATGCAGGGCCCGGCTTTGGTTTCCTGTAGAGACTGGAGTATAGTTTGCTGTAACAAAATAAATAGTTGAGTTGTTCTGGAAAGGTATTTCCTTTCAGTTCCAACAAAAATGATATCAGTGAGAGCATGAAGGGGTAGTTTGGGAGGAGTGGGAAAAGCCCCAGTTCAGCAGCCCAGCCCTGAGAGCAGCCTGCTGTCACAGGGGCTTTGGGGTGAGCAGGTTTCAGTCTCTGCTCAGCAAAGTTAGATAGAAGAATTTACTTAACCAGCTGAATGTCTGGGGTTTAGTCACTTGCTATCACCCTTTCATGCAGAAAAGGTGATTTTTAAGCACTTGGCTAACAGCGCCTGGGGTAAAATCTCCGTTTGTTCAGTGCTCATTCCATGTTAAATATTAACCTTTGGAAAATGGGTTTAACTTCACAAAAGGGTAAAATAGTTCCCTTTTATTAAGCAGTGTGCTAATGTGTTTTTGCAGCAGATGTATGCAGAGTTACAACCTAGCAGATGAGTTTTTGAGCAAAAATTAATATGCACTGAATTGTAAGAAATAACACTTTAGTACCTGATTAAGGAGCTGAGCAAATTATATGTCTTAACAAAACATAGGCATTTCTCTCTTTTTATATATCCCTTGATTTGGGAACAATGAAAATGCTCTTATGAATCTGCCTTTTAAATTAAAACACAAATTAAATGCACCCTTTAATAGCCAATGTGAAGTTGTTATCTTGTAAAAGTGTTGTCATTCCTATGTCTTCTTTCTGGGCATGCTTAAATAACCTGATATCATTTCTATGAGTTGGATTTTATTATGGCTGAGTTATGGATGCTTGCACACGACCTGACATGCACAGGAAAATGACAGGCGAGGGAAAAGCTAGAAATAAATTTTTTTGCTACTAAGCACTAAATGATATTACTTTCTTCAAATGAAAAATTCTCTCCTCCTCTGCCCTTTACCTTTAAAATACTCTCTCACACCAAATATGTGTTTTCTAATTACAAGCAGAGTCAGTTTAGTTGTTCATTAACTACTCTGAATCAGCATGTTGGATCTTCCCACTGGAAAAAACAATGTCTGTTTCTGAACACCTCGAAATTTTTTTCTTTGAAGCTGAGAGATGTCTCTGTAAGGATTTATTTTAATTTTTACATTTATTTCCAAGAGATCACTGTCAGGAATGCAATTGCATGTTAGTATGTAGATCCTTAGAGATACCTATGCAAGATAATTACAAGATCATTTAATTATTATCATATAACCACAATTAAGGGCAAAGATTTTAATAGACAAAATTTTCATCTGGAAGTTTCCAATTCATGAGATTATGGGCACGAGCAGTTCTGCAAATGTCTTGCTGAAACATAAGATTTCTTGTATAATTGTATTTCTATTTTACATGTTTGTCAAATCTTGTCCTGACCAGAATATTTACCACTTCTTGGTAAATCTGGTTCTTTGTGTATTTTAGGATTTCTGCTGATATCCTGTATTTGAACAGTTGTGCAGGTCATGGAATCTTTAGGTTGTTTTTATGAGTTACAGAAAGTTCTATTATAGCCTCATAAACCAATGTAGGATATGCTTCCCCCTCAACTTGACACGATGAGCCCTCACAAAAAATTAGCATTATTGTAATCCTTTCAGGCTACAGAGAATAAGAAATGATGCAAAGAGCTCAGCTGGCTGCATCATCTGGGATTCTCAGTCTCCTGGTTTTGATTCATTTTCTTATATTTGTTGGAGATACTTTTAAACCAGCCTGAGTTGCAGCCTGCTCAGCTTCCTCAGGGGAAGGAGCTGGAGCAAAGGGCACGGCTTTGGAGATGTGGGGGGGCTGAAGCCTCCTCTGGAAATCCCCAATCCCCTTTGCTCTTAGCAGTACAGAAACCCAGTTGGAGCTTATGATATTGGAATGCAGTCCTCTTCCTTTCCATCTTCTTCCAGAGGGATGGATCACGTGGTGGGACCCTTTCTACAAGAGAAGCAAGGATGGAATTAGTGATGCCAAGATGGGGTTTGGTAGCGTAACGCGGTCACCTGCAAACCGTGTGAGTTTCTCTCAGAGCTTGTTCTCTGCCAGCTTTCTGTGGGTCAGTTTTCAGAGTCCTCTGAAAGGAAAGTTCAGAAGTTTAAATGCTCAGGCACAAAAGCTGGCAGAGGCCAAAGTTAAATCCTGCCACACCCAGTGCACACTGCAGTGCAGGACACGACTGATTCACCGGCACCGTCACGGCCGTCAGTGGCTACAGCCAGAGTGCCAGTGAAAGCCCATTCTTGGAACAGCAGTGCTCTAACTGCATGCAAGAACAGGAAATTAATCTGACAAACTAAATGGCACGTGGGATGCACCTGGACTGAAAAGATGGGAACTGAAAGCATTCTCTGCTTTACAGAGCTAGAAGCTATAGGTGGAAATAGTCACCTTTATGAATAGGTGTGTTTTCCTTGGAAACATTTGCTTTTCTACCTGTGAAATCTGCATGCAGCCAAGGCATTTTTATATATGTATAATTCCTTCTTCTCACAATGAAAAGACCCTCCCTTTTTTTTAAAATCATCTTCACATCTTTCTCTGTTAAAATAATACATCACTATTCATGTTCAGTTTAATTCTAGAACTGTTTGTTCAGACTGAATGTGTGTGTTTGTGTATGTATAAGCATATAAATATACATAAAATTCAGTTTTAGACATTAGGAGAATAAACACAAAATTGGACCACACAATAATCTATTTTTTTTTTTTTTTGGTATGCAATGACTAGTTCCACCTTCATAATCCTCAGTGTAAAGTGTAAGTAAGAGTTTTTCTATCTGTGGTAGCAAACTATAAGCACAAAAGGATTCAGAAAGTAATAACAAAGATAAATAACTTTGCAATAAAATTTCAGCTCCAGTAATTTCCCATTTATATTTTCTCACTGAATCATGTAGTCCCAAGCAATGCACTTTTTTACGTCTGGGCTGCATCATACAAAGTAATTTTATATCTGATACTTCCCAGTGTGTCCAAAATATAACATCACATGCACAGTGCATGACAGAGTGGTCGATGAATTATATAGAGCCTTCAAATAACATCACTGGGAATGTGATTTCATAGGCTTTCTAAGGCAATCAATCTTACCATATTATGAGGAATGAATTGTCAGTCAGGGGGTTTTATTATTCTACCAGGAATGTTTCAGAAGCTGTTACTTAATGCTCCTTATTGTTGAAGGCTGCCTGCTGAAGATGTTTTTCCTGTCTGAAATTACTGATGTGTTCTGTGTGTCTTAAAAGTTAGATCTCAGTTAGCACAGCATTTTGCCAGAGTGCATTACCTGAGGCTGTAGGAAATGTTATCAAGCAAAAGGAAGTGGAAACTTCAGGGATGAGGAGGTGGGACTAGTAGGAGCAACAAAAGAATAGCTTTCGTGTATGAAGAGCTTGTCTTTGTCTTATCTAAGTGTAAGCTCTCTCATCTTCCCTCCGTCTCACACGTACTCCCACACACTTATTTAAAATGATTTGCAGTGACAGCTTCGCCATGTCTTCCGAGAGCAAACAGATGAACTTCCCTCTTCTTTCCAAGACAGTGACTGGGATGTTTCTCCATATTTTTCTTTTTTAAAACAGCTGAAGCAAAGAGAAAAACCACCCTGGCAGAGGAGACGGGATTTAGTCATAGCTGGGTTTTTCTCTGGTGTTGCTGCAGCATGTCCAAGTCATCTGAGTAACTGGTGTGAGGTACCTGTGGATCCCTGGCAGTCATGAAGCCTTTTGTGGTTACAAGTGCCTCGTTTTGCTTCCTAGAAGTTTCCTGTAGGTGTTTTGGGTTAGAGCTGGGCTTCTCTAGTGAGTCACTTCCGACAGACAGCTGAGCAGATGGCTCCGCGCCCTCCGGTACTGATGTCAGCTCCGAGCCGGTCACTGGCGCCAACGCAGCAAGACAAACATGTCAGTCTTTGAATTTGGCTCTCACTTCTGGGCATTGATCACCTAAGTCACTTCTCATCCTCTAACAGTTTTTCACCTGGAAAGACACGAGGGCTTCACTGCCCACTGCAAACCTGACAGGTTCACGGGGAGATGGGAGGATTCGCTCACCACCGGCTGGTTTCAAAACAAGAGGTAAAAGTGTCAGAGATGAACCAGCCAGTTCTCTCCCTCATGCCATCCCCTGGAAGCTGATGTTCCAATCTCCTTTTAGATTCTTTCCCTGAATTTAAAATTGGTTAGTTTAAAGTGTGGGGAGAAAAAAAGAGATTGCACAAGCAGTCAGAAAACTGTTTAATAAGAATTTTTTCCCAGTGGGGTAAATATAATCTTTATTTGGTTACAGCAAGTTTACAGATTACTGAGACAGAAGAACCCTGAGTGTGAAATTCTGCTGAGTATTTACCTAGATGCTGTCATCTTTCTCTTTCTCTAGAGACAAATGCAAATGTGTGCCACAGATTTTAAATCTGCCATTAATTACTGCACACTGCCTCCCTTGCACACAGTCAGTGAATTCCATAAGTTGCTTTCAGTGTAAGGGATATAGAGAAACTGTGCCAACGTTTTTCAGTTTTCAACTTACTGTCACTTCTGGAATCAGCTTGTGACAGCAGATGTTAATTCTCTGCTCAGTAGAAGCCTCAGCACTGGTAAGCAGCAAAGTTAGAAAGAACAGCTGTCATAGTTCAGTGCAATCTTAACATTTCTGAGACTTTTATATTCTTGCTCTACTGTACAGAGGGAAATTTAACCTTGGAAATGGAAAACCTGTTGCATCAGCACCAGAGAAACAAAGATAATGTTAATACTGGTGGATGTGTGGTAAGCATATGGAATCCAACAAACAGGAATAAATCTTTAAAAAAAGGAAAAAGCAATTCACAAATTTAATATATTACATAAAACACAGGGAGTGCTTCAGATCAGTATACTTCTATAGTATTTATATGCAGCATCTTTCAGAAATGCTTTCCCAGCTGTTTTCTATTCTATTTTAAAGACTTCTCCCTCACCTGCTTCCAGATGTTTGTCTCAAGCTCACAGCATAGCACTGTTCAATCACCAAGTATCTCCTATTTCCTGCCAGAGGAATGAGCCTTTCCACATGAGGGCTTTGCTTTCAGCTTGCATCTTCTTTGTTGTCACTTCCCCAAACTGGAATTACCCCAGTGATTTCAGTCCTTGCACTGTGTAAGTTGCTTCATTGAACTGGCTGCTGCTCATGATAGAACATGGAATTTGAGATAGGTTCTGAATTTTCCCAGCCTCCAAAATCTGATGTGTTTCACACTAATGGGCCACATCCACAAATCTATTCAGAGCTGCAGTTCATAAATGAATTCTCTTGTCCCCACTTGCCACATGTTGGTTCAGTTGCAGAAGGGTTCTGGTAAGTTCAGAGCAGATTCTTTCCTGAGAAAAGTCAATCAGAATCTCTGCCCCTGATGTCCCCAGGCCACCCAGCAGTGAGTGGGGATGCTGAGTCCAAACCAGCACCTGCTCCTTCAGGCAGCTTTGGTCTGTGTGTGATGGGCAGGTTCCTAAATTCAGACTAAATCCAGTCCAAAGGAAAACCCCAAATTACATAAAATTTCAACAATTCAACCGAGACACTGCTGACTTCATTCTGCTGATCATTTCCTTTTGCAAGCAGTTTTTTGTTGTCTGGACCCTTGGAAGCAAATAACCTTTAGTGGTGGTAGAGGGATGGGGAATTGCTGCAGGAGATTTGGATAAGCAGCCTGGTCTGCAGAGTCTTGCAGCTGAAAAAATGTCACCCCCTCTAAAAGCTCAGGGGATCCCTCTGATTCCAGGGCAGCAAAAGGGAGGCAGGAGAGTTTTCTCCTTTACAGCTGAGATGCAAATATTCCTCTCTGCAGTGCCTTTTGACATATATGTTGTCATATAAAAAGCTATGTAATGGTATAAAATTGGACTGTATTTTTTCTTTCTTCCTACATTTCCTTTAATCTGATTTATGCAGTTTACTGGCAAGTGTGCATTTTCTCTGGAAAAATGGCACACAGTAGCTCAGCAGGTTTATGTTTAAGACTCCTTGTTAAATAGCCAATATTTGTGAGTGATGTCCTGCCCCTGAAATAATGTTATTTTCTAACACTTGAGAACAGTACATTTTCCCTTTAGAGTGCACTGTGTGCAAGAGACTCCTGTTTGTGAAGCAAAGCAAAAAAAGATCAGATTATTGTGTGTAGAATTCATTTCAGTGACTGGAAACTGGGACCTCTATTTTCCCAAAAAGCAAAACTAGTTGTTCATTTCCCTCAGTTACACTATACACACAAACAGCCAGGAAAACACGCTGTCTGTCATTTGAATTATTTTTCTGCCTCCTCTTGTTAAATAATCTTGTGGATGTGCATACATTGAATTAATACTTGGCTGCTGGAACACAATGAGGAAATATTTAGTGTATGATCTAGTTAGAATTATGTATACTTGGAGCTTTTAATCTTGTGCTATGAATTTATCTCGGGTTTGTAGACTGTATTTTTAAATGCTTAATCTTCTGTGAGGATACATATATTTCCAGGCTTTTTTAAGAGTGGTACTGATTTTTTAATTTTCTTGATCTTTCTTCAAATATTTTGTATTGATCTAACATATATTTAAATAATTTGCAGTAATCATAGGAACAAATGCACAGTCATGATGTAAGAATAGTTGCATAAACATCCAGTATATTCCAGTAGCCTATTCATCCTCTTATTATTGGAATAATATTTCCTTCATCAAAATGACTATTTGCAACATTTATTTTATAATATATTTCAAGAAATTTTAATATGCACTGGTTTCCTTAAAGCATAAAATAAGATAACTTTAAAAATTACTAATTTGAATATCTGATATGGGAATGAGTCCAACCCAAATAATTTAAATTCACTTATTAGAGTAAATATTTTATTTTTCTTTAGGGAAAAGGGGAGAAAATACTGTTGTACACATACAATTAACTATGCATATGACAGTGGTTAATCTTTCCAAAAGAGAGACTATCCAGGGGTCAGAGATCATTTAGCACTTTAATAAATATTTTTAAATTTCCATTCCTGGGAGGTGATTACAAATAACACACCAGCAATCATCTTTGCACGATGAAGCGGGAGGTTGCATCTCCAAAACAGTGTCCAGGATACACAAACTGAGGCCTGGACCTGTCAGATTTGCTCTCTCACCTCGGTGTTATTGGGATTCCCTGATCATCCTGCGTGACCAGGCAGGTGGGAATACTCTGAATTCTTGGGGGTGTTTTGACACAGCTGTGCCCAAGCAGTGCCTCCATCAGCCACAAGACTTGGCTGCAAAAATCAGTCTTTCATTCTTTGCAGCCATAAAAGAGCCCAGCTCACTGAGCCAGCTGACACTCCATCAGCTGCAATCCATTTTGCTGGAGCTGTTTGCTTGTCAGATTTATTTGTGGCAGTATCTCACGGCAGACACCTCGTACAACTGCAGTTCCTTACAGGGACGTTTCAGGAGAGGATGATGAATCTTCACGGCGATTTATATGGATCCAGCTGCTGGGGATTTGCACAGCATGAGGGACAAAGCAGTTCTTCATGGCAGCACCTTTTAGGAGCACAGCTTGTGTGTTTTTTCACTGGAGGATTGAGGGGGGTTTCTATTTGTTTGTATTGTGGTTTCTCATCATAAAGTTAGGGAATCCTGAATTTGTTTTCCATTAGATTGGAATTATTTCTGGATTTCAAACAATATTCATTACCAGAGATTTCATATGCTAAGACTGATAAAAATGTCAATTTCAGCAAAGCATACTTATCACCGGATTTTCAAAGTGATGAGCACCACTGAAAATCTGGGGCAAAGTATTTCCTACTGAAACACTTGCAGACTGCCTTGGAAAAAGAGCCCATTTATAAACTATTTCCACTGCAACATCCAGCATTTCATCCTTCACCTTAGTTAATGGAGAATATTTATACACCTTCATCCACGTGGAAAAATTTATCTTTATCACCACTTTTTAGAAAGAAGATATTGGAGTACATGAAGTACATTGGATTTTTATTCCCATTCTGCAGTTATTTGCCTCAATTCCAGAGGTAAATCCCCAATTCCAGAAATTCCAGGCTTTGCCTTTCCCAGTCTGCACTGAACACGCACTCCCTGAGAGCTGGGCATGGCTGCAGGGCCATTGTGTCTCTGGAATATTTCTCTGTACACTGTTGAGATTACTGAACAAACTCATGTCACTTGTGTTCCGTGGATTCCTCGCTCCAAAACTGGAACTGTGGAGTGTAGGATTTGTCAATACTGTGCAAAGCCTTCCTGTCTCACAGCTCTCCAAATTAACCCAAGCACCAGGAGCCTGGTGCTTGATGGAGGCTTTGATAAGGCAAATTATCCTGCTCCTGACACCATCTGGCTGAACTGCACTGCTTTTGTAGCTACACCATAATATTCTGCAGGGCAGAGGTTTGTTCTCAGTCCTGATAAAATCAGGTGAGGCTTCATGGGATCTTGCACAAGATGGTGGTTTTGCCAGCACAAAGCGTGTTATAACAACCCTTCATTAGTTCAGCAGTGAATCTATTTCAGTTCAAACACCCAGCACTTTTCCTGACCTCTGCCCCCACTCCGGGGCTGCTGGGACTGAAGGCACAAGCAGTGCCCAGATCTCCAAGGGTCACTCAGTCCTGACCAGTGCTGCCCAGCCAATTTATCAACACTTCTTTGCCAGATTATGACAATGCAGACACTTTCGTCCTTTTTTTTTCCCCTAACAAAAACCATTTTAACCTGAGTCCTGAATACAAAAAGTGCTGAAAATGTTTCACCTCCATTACAGGCAATACCTTCTAAATAATAGTCCTTAGACAGACACTTGTAATGTGATTTTAACTCTGCCCAGCAATTTTACTAACAGATATGGAGCAAGAAGGAAACCAGACTAGTTAAAACTACTTCAAAGTAAAAGTAGCTTGGGAAATAGATAAGGCATATTATAATAGAATTGCTGTTTCCTGCCCTACAAGGAGTGCCAATACAGATCATTAACATGAACTGGCAGGACATTTGCATTGTTTTTTATACATTTTAAATGTTTTTCCTGGATGCAGATGAGGCAAGGAGACATTGAGTAACCTATTATGGCATCATTACTGGATTTGCACCAATTCTTAACCCAGCTTGAAAACATTCCCTATTATTTTTTGGGTTTGCACTACTCTTAATCAAAATACTCCTGGTATCCTCCGTGGGCTTTATATGGACTGTGGCAAACTCCGTGGAAACCATATGGATAACACGTGAAGTCCTGGGGCTAGTAATTAATAACTTGTGCTACCAAGCTAGAATAGTTTATCCCGTGTCCAAAACAGGCTCTCAGGGATTTACCTTAGGGGTTCTCAGAGAACTATTTCCCAAAATTTTACGTCCCAGGCTACCCTGGGACAGCTCTAGTTTTACCACTTTCAAAAATCTCTTCAAAATTACGAGGCGAGAAAAAATTACATGGCCACTACAGTCCATTGGATTTCACTCAAACTTCACACTTTTTAAGACTGTTAAAAATTTTGTTCTTCAAGCAGCAGCATGTGGGTGGTATAAAAAAATGCAATTTGAGCACTTGAGTGAATTGCTGAAGTGCCCAGAGGTATGTGCATCCAGTGCTTAGAACCCAGGAGCAATTCTGACCTTTCTGCCTGGAATTGGGCATTTCTTCAGTAATGGATTTTCCCCCTACTGTTCTCCTTGGGTTTTTATGATAAAGGGAATTCTTTGGCCGCACTGGCAAACATTAGTTGCTATAGAAATGTGTAACTGTTTACCGGTGCAATATTGAATTGTGCTCCCTTCCTGGGACTAAGGAGTGACTTGTGTTTATTTGTTATGGCCCAAACAGCCTTCAGCAGTGAGGGGAACAGGGGCACAAGGGTTAGAGGGGCAGAATGCCTCCAAGCCATCCGCCTGCCTTTGTCTTTAAAGAGAATGTCTGTCAGCTGCAGTGTCTTGGACAATTCATTATGAAACTTTGGCCGTAAGCTCTGCTAAAATGAGAGCATTGCACTCATTGATCTGCAGGTACGAAGGGAGGAGCACAAACTTTTCTAATATAGATGTTATTTCTGTGCTCCCTGCCCCACCCCTAAGGAGAGTGGGAAGGCTCTGTATTTCGTGGCACATGGAATTGCTGTTCCTACAGATGTGTTCTTCCATGTACTCCTGACAGGATCTGCTCAGGCAGATCTTGTGAACAGAAAATTCCAAATTTTGTTATAATGGTATTTAAAATATATTTATAAACATGTTAGAGTTATGCTTTAAGGCCCAATAATCTGTTTCAGGGGTCCTCATTTGATACCAAATGCAGTTTTCCAACATGAGCACAGGACAAAGGGCACAGAAGGATCACCTGTTACTTCTGTCTGCCAGAAAAAACAGATTATTTTCCCACACATGCCTACTCCAGGATGCATTTCAGCTTTAATGACAGAAGCTCATTCTCAAATAAAAAATTACTTTTTTATACACTCATTCTTCTAAGTTCTTTGGCAAAAAAAATTGTTGATTGGCAAAGCCGTCACTTTTACAACACTCTGATGAATGTCTTAGGTATATGTTAAAATTATCCAAACCAATCCTGTATAATTCTAGCATAGCGATTTTATAAACAAATTTTTAATAACTTTAATTTTATAAAACTTTGAATTAATTTTTTACTCCATGGGAGCTACTTCTTTAAAATAGTATGAAATGAGGATCTGGTCCTGCAGGGCACTTAATCAGATATTTAATTTTTGTACACTGGGTTGTAACAAAGAGCTGCTCTCAGTCTGTAAATGCCCCATTAAATCATATTTAGGAAAAAAAGTAAGAATATATGAGCAGGAACAAGTGTGTCCTCCAAGGATTTCAATACTCTAATGGATTTATGTGCTTGGCTTGGCTGTGCAAGGTCACCTCATCACTGAATTCCATTTTAAATATAGGCCTCCAATGGTACCTTTTATTTAAAGATCTTGCAATAGCTGTACCTGTTCAGACAGCTTGGCTGAGGTGAGGTAGTTGTGCTGATCAATTCATGCCCAAAATTTATCTTTTCTTCTTGGCAAATGAACTCAGCTTCCTCAAGGTAACTTGCAGACAAGGGACAAGGTCAGGTGGTGCCTTCTCAACAAGCAGACAGAGGCAAGATTTCCCAGGGTCAGCTCTGATTGTTTGCTGCGCCGCTTTTATTCCTGCAAGCCGCGAGGCAGAGGGCTGGGTTTGAGCCTTCCTCGTTCTGAGGAAGCAGTTTGGGTTTGGGGACTTTCCCCACCACTGTTATTATCCAGCTCTGGCACCTTTCCTTGCCTTAGTGAGCAAATAGCCCGTGAAGGAAACGTGGGAATGAGCAGGGCACTTCCTGGGAATGCCTTGGTCCCACCTCACTCAGAGCAAGAACTTTGCTTTGTAACCACCTGAGGAGGTGCCTCGCTCCCAAGGGAGAGTTTCCCACTTTGGGGCAGCTCAGAGAACAAGAACCCACTCTGTTAAGTTTGGGATTTAGGGGTTTTAAGAGCTAAAGTTATAAGTTTTATTTCTGCACCGCTTTACATCATCTTCTGTCAGGCACTAAATGACACCACCAAGGTGGGAAGCTCCTGGTGTTCCTGGGTGTCTCATCTTTCGTGTGCTCAGTTGGTATTGCTCCCAGAATGTAACACTTACATGTCCACTCCCACACATGCACAAAAATAAAATGGAATGTCTAAAGCAGTAGAACAAATGTAACTGGAGTCTTGGTATTTAAATTCATCTTTCTAAGTTTTTCTTCCATATAAAAATTAAGGTAGTTATTTGAAGAAATTCAGTTTTCAAAGAGGAAAATGCCATAGTTTGTTATACAGACAAATAGAATCTTCTGCTTTTATCTTGGTTTAGGTAGACCAACAGAGTTATCTGAGTTCAACGGGAAAAAAGGGTGAGAGGATTTTGATCTTTGGGAGCAAGCTAACATTAAAAATGCTGTAACATGACAGCTGATGCATAGACTGATTTCCCTTTTCCCCAGTTAGGAGCTTTCCACTGCCAATCCCCCAGTAATGACAGAAATGCAACAGTGCCATCTCTAGGACAGACTCACTCCCCTTCCCTGTGGGATCTGTGCAGAAGTTCAGGAACAGGTGATGAGGATGGGTGGGATTCACCCTTGGATGTTACAGAAAACTGAGATGATTGCAACACAAAAGCCCCATCTGCTCGGGGGTTTTAGCCCTTGTTCTGAAGTCTGATCCAAGTGCCCGAGGCTCACCAAAGCTCATCTTCCCAGCCCTCTGGGAGCCCTTTGCCCTCCCTGGGGGTTTCAGTCTGGAAGAGCAGAGCTGCAGCTTTCAGAGCAAATCCTTCCGAGGGTTTCAGGATGCAGCCATGGATGACAGTGAGAGCAAAGCCCAGGCTTATTTTTCACATTCCAATACTTGTAAACCACCAGAACTACTGTTGGACTGACATGACTGTACATCCTTCCCATCCCAGTTTTAGTTTCATTAGGTTTTCCACACCATCATTTTCTTTTTTCAATTAGGAAAGCAAAATATTTGCATTACAACACCAAAGTATTTGATCAGTTCTGCTAGAATATTTTAAGTTCATTTTCTTCTAGTGTGTTTTTAATTTTACTTACTATTGGTAAAATGTCATTTAAAATATCTTTTGTTAAGAAGACAAAATTCTGAATTATGTGATGATAATTTTTATTAAATGCATTTGTAAATATAACCTGGGACTTGATATATGAAACAAACTTTTTTAAAGAAAAAATAACCCATAATTACATTAATTCAGTAAATACAAATATCTGCACTAACTTGGTTAGGTTTGAATTTTCAGTTTTCTACGGTGTGCACTATATTTCAGACTTCTGGTACAGATTTGGGAAAGTTTGACATTAATTATCAATGTATATCTTCAAGTATACTCTCAAAATGCCCTGCCATGTTCTTTATTTAAGAATGGTGTGGATTTCTGCTCTAGGCACTCCTCAATTCAAAAGGTTGATTTGCTTGAAAATGCAAATGCATACAAAAAAGAGAATTTGTACCTAGGAAATGTTTTCTGCAGAGCAGGTGGATGATGATCCGAATAACCTCTCATTTAACGCTTTTGGGAAGAAACAAACTTTGAGGGAATTCTCTTTGAGGAAGATCATTTCTTACCTGACTCTGTGGCTGAAGAAGTTGCTCCTGGCAGCTCTGCAGAGTGTGTGCCCAATGAAATCCTGGAATTCCTCTTTCATTCCCTGCTCTAAGCCACATCCAAGAACAATATGTATTCCTTACTATGCCTCATCTTCTTGGTTTTATTTCCAGAAAGGTCATGAGAGAAAGGTTAATGGAAGGAGTGTTGTCTCAGAGACCCTACAGAGAGTATAGAGTGAGGCAACAGGGTGAGACCAAAGAACTGTTTCATAGCTTCTTTAAAGCTGCAAAATGTCTTAAGAAACAATGAACTGTAAATGTTATATGAGGCATCTTCTATAGTCTTAATGTATACAAAATGTGTTTCTGGACCACTCCCATTTTCCTTTCAAATCATGCCAAAGCAACATTTGCTGCCTCTGCTCTTTACAAAAAATTCTGTTAATTTGTTTGAGGAGTAAAAGTTTTTTCTTAATTGAGTAAGTTTTTTATATAATACTTGGAAAATTTCATGGCCAAACACCTATTTGAAAGCAAATACTACCATAGTTTATCTGCCTTCATTTTAAAAACTTTCTGTTTTTAAAAAGAAATTGTCTTAGTCATTTCAGCTCATCAGTCCATCATAATCATTCCCCAGTTAAACAAGGACTATGGAATATTCTTACAGCCTTTCCTTGGAAATAAGAAGAGAAGGAATTGTTTATGCTTCACCTGAATTTTTCCTGCCCTTTTCCTTTAGAAAATGACAGCATATTGTTTTATCTTCAAAAGTTTCTATTTCTCCTCCCTCCTTTATCAACACTCCCTTCAGTGAAAGTATTTTTGTTTTATCCCATCAGTTGAGCCAAAGACTACTTCAATCTTCATTTACTCTTTCATTATGAACCTTGGGGTTACACTCCCTTCTCTTTTCTTTTTTTTTTTTTCTTTTTTTTCCCCCATAAAATCCAAAGGGAATACATTTTGTTCCTGTCACTACCAATACCAGGTTGTTGGATCAGAGAGCTGAAGCCCTGTATTAACTTATCTCTTGTTTAAAAACACCATAAATGAAAGAAAAGGCAGGAAAAGTGCAGTCTTTAATCTTGGATCTTCTACCTGATCTTAAGGAGGTAGGGAAAGATAATTCAGTATTATTTTGCTGTAGGGAGTTCTGGTTTCTGGTATGGTGACTTATGACCACAGCTCTGTGTGACAGAGTTGAAGTACCCAGAAAGATCCTGTCCTGTGCCTTCAGCCAGACCTTGATACAGGTCCAGTAGTTTATTGTGGATCTGGAGAACTTGGAGGACTTCAGGCATTAGGAAAACACAGTGCTGATTTCCTCTGCCTGAAGGATTACACCAATATCTTCTGCCAGTAACAGATTAAAGCGCTGGGAATACAGATGTGCCGTAACGAGCTCAATAAAACAGAATTATTCTATGCTGCGTTAATATATTAGAATCACTCCTAACTACCATTCTAGTGTTACTCAGGCTATGCGCTGACAAGGCTTGTCCACAAAATGGATGAGTTAATTGTTCTTCTAATTGTTTTATTTCTGAACTGGAGTTCCTTCCAGACTCCACCATGACATTGCTTACAGCCCCATGCTGACCGATGCGTGTCTTTGGCAGCTTCGTGGTTGATCTCTGTCTGTAATCTCATATCCTGCCAAGCTGACAGTTCTGCTTCTACTGTGACACTCTGTCCATTTATTTAAAATGTTTCTGCACAACATCTGTGCTCGTTTTTTCCTTCATCTTTTACTCCAAACCAAGTGCTCGTTTGTCACTTGGTTACGTGCCGTGTTTTCATATGCATCACAATGATTAGTGGTGCATGCAGAGGCAGGAGCAGTCAAGTTGTACCTGCAGGAAACATTTGTCCACGTCATTGATGGTAAAATGCTGTTTGGACAGCTCTCCAAATATATTTGTGCTTAATTGCCTTGAGAATTCTATTTCTGCCGTCAGTTGGCACCGGAGGAGCTGCTCAGGGTGTGGAGTCAGCAGAGACTGCGGGTGGGGAGCTGATGGAATGAGGGGTCCTGTGCTGAGGGGCTCGGGCTGTGAGCTCTGCACACACCTGGAGCCCACTGAGCTGCCAGCTCTGCCCTCCTGGACTCTGTGTGACACCACAGCAGAATGAGCTCCCTTGCCTTCCCTGGAGACACAGGTTTCACAAGGATTTGGGGACAGGATGGTGCAGGTCCTTTCTGGCACTGTTGCAATGACTGGACAAATGAACTATGATTTTTAAATACTTTGGTCATCCACATATTCTTGAACCTCAGGAAAAGCAGTCAGCGACTGTGACATATTTGTATACCATCTGTGGGCTGATCCTTTTAAAATCTCTATTTTCATTATCTCCCTCTTCTCCAGGGCTTCCAGGTTTTGGTTTGAAGGACAGTGTACCAATTTAAGCACCTAAACAGTGTCATGTGACAGGTAATTAAAAATTAGCTATAAATGTGAAGTAGAACAGAGAGGAAACTTGGTGAACTGTGTTCCAATCTCTTTGTGACACCTGGGTGATATTTACAGTATTATATTTGCAAATCTGTGTAGTGCTTATCACCCTGCTGTGTCCACTCAGCCTCTTCTACACAGGAGTTTATAGGTTTTTAGTGTATAAAATATTTCTTCAATATCAGGATGTTCTGCTGACATAATGCTGATACTTTCAGGTGAAATACTCATATTCTGTTAGTAATTTGAAAGTACAAAGGAAATACATCTAAAGCAATGCAAATAAAGCTATACCAGTGCATTCTGCTGACATAGATGAATGCAAAACTCAATTTCTTACTCCTTGTCTTGCATGCAGCACACCCTACATTGGATTCCACTATAATATTTCATGTTGTCAAGTTCTCCTAAGGTCTTGCAGGCCCTTCAAAAAGGAGAGGGAAACTGTACTTGCATTTATATTTTACATGTAGAATATGCCTTCAAAACCTCTTCGGTTTAATTTTACCATTTCAGTACACGTAAGAGACGTCATCCATGAAGGGTATTACGTGTCTTTCAAAAGTATGAAGGACCCATAACTCAAAAGACCCTCAGGTATAAATGAATTATGAAGGACTTTCTCATGAGTGAAAGAAATGTAATCACTCTTCAGGGATGAGATATTTTATTAACTCCACAGATATCCATTTTAGTCTCTTTAAAAAACATCAAAAATCACATCTATTTAAATCCCAGTGTGTGTCCTGAGGGGAAAAGGTGAAAAGATATGTTAGAGTCATCGAAATATCTCTTGGTCCCTTTATTTAATTTCCACTTTCCTGAACACCATGATGGAAAGAGTGGATTAACTGTGCTTCTCTACTGAACTGCTAAAAGCCTGGGTTGGGCCACTGAGTGACACAGAAAAGAGGAGCTGTGTTTTAAAAATAGTTCTCTGCATCTTGTACCAGTCATGAAAATGTAAGGCAGGTATTGGGCTACTTTCTGAGATGGAGTAGAAATTAGCTATTAGTTGGTCTAGATAAATCTAGAAGTACTGATAAATTTACAATTAATTTGGTTTTATCTTGGCTTGATTGTCATTTTGTTTGTTACAATAAAGGAGGGCAGTCAACTACCTGTAGACCCAAAAAGATCCCTGACCTCACTGCACTGAAGAGTTTAAATGATAATTTTAAATGTCATTCTACAGACAGGGAGTGTAAAGAACATTTGATTGATGGGTGGTGTATTGGTGTCAGAGTCAGAAATAGATCTTGGGTCTCATGTATCTTCATCCAGGACATCACCCACCAGGCTACACTTTTAGACCTTAAAACTGAACTTGATCCTTGCACATATTAAGAATTTTACATAATGTAGAACATGTTCCCACTTCGACATTAGAAGAATTTGCCTTTGCTCAGTAGTGGTTGGAACTGATCTTTAACCAAAAAATAACCCAGAGAAACAAATGTTTTTAAAAAATTGAATGTGCAAACAAGTGATTTATGAAGGCCATGAGTTTCGTAATCAGTGTCTCAGGAAAGACCTTAAGATCCTAAGGAGCTCTGCTGTTGCACAGTACATAATAAATCCCAAAGTGTTCTGCAGTCTGGGGAATCAGGCCCTTAAAAGTGCACCCACAAGCTGGGAGTAGTTTACCAGCACTAAATAATTTAATCTACACTGTGAGGTGACATCTCCTTCAGGAGTGTTACCAGTCCTGTGGAAAAAATTCATCCCACTCCGTTTTATCCAGCACTTTGTACCTCAGCACAAAATAACACAGAGGGAGTGTAAACCTCTCAGGCAACTGATCTACAGCTGATTTGTAGTAAAAACAAGAGCACAGCAGAGCAATGAAATCTCTGTCAGCTTTTGAGGCGTCCATCCTCCGTCACACCCCATGTCCACACTGGGCAGTGCTCACACGTGCTCCTCCTGCCTGGCAGCCAGCTTGTGTTCAGTGAGGGGTCACCAGATTCCCAGAAAAGGCATGAAGCATCTCTAAATCATCTCTTTATTCTCAGTCTGGCTATGACTGTGTAGCAGACATGATTTATGACATTTTGTACAATCTGTGCGGATTAGGAAGAGGAATCTTCATAATTATATAGGCTTGCTGTTATTTAAATATTTACCAACATTAAACACCAAAGGGGCTGTGCAAATGATCCGGGGGATTCATATTGTTCTAAGCTAATATCCGTCGTACAATATTATGCAAATTGTGTAAACTTTATTCGGTTGCCTCTGCTCTGAGCAGTGTATCCCAAGGCAGCTATTCACTAACTTGAAACAGATAAAGTTTTAATAATAAATAGTGATGATGAATAAGTTAGAAAGTTTGTGCAATGCTAATGTAGTTGTTGGCCCCAGGGTAGTTTATTAGATAAACAAGTAACATTTTATAAGTTGCCTGCACGTAAGTGGCTTTTGTTTTCCAGGAAATGTTTGTATGATAAATTATTTCAAAACATGAGGTGTTAACGAACAAATTGTATTCACTTTCAATTTGCCACCACTTTCCTGAGACGTGATTTAAACACCAAAATTTTACTTTATCAAAATTACAGTAACTTGAGAAATTAAACTTTGCTATGGGATGAGGGAGAAATGCTGTATTCCTACACCAAGGGATAGAGCTGCAGCTCTTTCCATTAGTATTCAGGGCATTTCCGGGACTTAGGCTCTTACAGACAGTAAAAACCAGATATAATAGTCCAAGTATATAGGAGTCCCAGTATGCCCATGTTATACTTCTGGCCACTTGACTGTATGGACCTGTGGTAGATCAGCTGAAAGCATTTATATGATTGGGAAAGAAATCCTGCTAAACCAAAAGGGAATGAAGCTTGAACAGGTTTATTTAACCAGCACACTGCAGTGAAAAACCAGCCAAATCTATTAATGACTCCTACTCCATGCAGTGCAGCCCTGACCCACACAGGGCTGTCTTTTCCTAAAGTACATTTGGAGCATCTGCATTGTAGTTATGTTCAAAATCCCCCTGATGATACATCAGCTCTTAATAAACTCAAATCACCATAATTTGGATCTTTGCTGATTTTTTTTTTTTTTTAACGTAAATAACAAAACCATTTGATATTCTTGCAGGGAAAGAACAGATGGTGCACTGGTGAGAAGGATCTCTCTTTACATTTCCCTGGATTTTGCAGCACTGGGCTGTGGCCTGCCTGGTTATTGCTGCACTGCTGTGAGTCACTCACAGAAACATTCATGGCATGGGACATGGCTGCAAGATTTTGGGGAAAAGCCTGAGTTTCTCTCTGTTTGCTGTCTTACTTGACAGCATCAGTCACAAATCCCCTTCTTTTCTCCCATCCCATGGCTGGATGGATTCAGAATTGCTGCAGAATTGTCAGGAATATAAAGCCTACAAAATAAATTAAACAACCAAATGGCTTGGCATAAGGTTTAATGGTTAGAACTTTTCACTACAGGAGACAAGTTTCCCATTTCTGCCTATTTCAGTTCCTTACCACTAGTTAAGAAAGGTCACTGGAGTGCTGGTGGGTTCAAATAACTGGGGGTATTTTTAAGAAATATGTAGCAGAAATCATGTTTCAATTGTAAAGAAAATACTTCCAGACTCTTAGATGAGAAGTAACATTAAAAAGTCTTCTTTTGGCTGTACATCAGCACACCTGTGCTTAAATTCATTTCAGAATGAAGTATAAAGATAGGCAAAAAATAAGGGAAAAACATGGATTAAGGTTTTAACACTCAGAAACTGTTTCAACTTCATAGAGTTTGGGTATTGTTTTTAGAACAGTGAAAAGGACCGAGGAAAATTTAATGAGCTATCTGTTCTCTTTTCCCCCATATTAATTTGATCATCTGATATTTGTTGTATGGGATCCCACATGCAGCCTGAACTCCAAGATGGGAAAACTCTTCCCACACCCCTATTCTGCACTGAGGTGAAATCCCTGATCTTCAAATTTTTGTGGACTGAGAGAGTGAAGTTTGCCTTAGAATTTAGCTGTAAGATTTCTATGAAAGTAGGAGCAGAAATTGTTTTTTGAAATTTTATTCTTTTTTAAAAACCTACACAGATGAGGAACTTCCTGCAAGGTCTTCTAGAATATCACTTGAGTGCTTGTCAAGTGTCTTTCTTCTGTTTGAATTTTCCACATTAGTGGTTGTTGCTATGATACATCAAACCTGCTGGTAGCAACAGGATTCATTTCATGGGCAGGAGATCCCATGGCAAAGACTTATCAGAGCAGGAAATTAGAGAGATGCTGTTCCTGAAATCCATTAGCATAAGAATGCAGTTAAATATCATTTAAAATAATTTACCTTTAGAAGAAAATAGAAATATTTTAGATAAAAGTTTAGCAGAAAAACATCCAACTTGTTGTACTTTTAATGTTAGTTGTGGAAACCAACTTTCACTATATTTTTCCAGTAGATGAGCATTAAAAATTTCTTTTGAAAAGGTTATATATCCAAATTGTTTTAGTTCAGACCTTCTGGAAGCTGAGTGTCTTCTCTGATGAAAATAGAAACTAATTATGCACTTCCCCCTACATTCTTGCAACATTAGTCTGTGGTGGTAAAAGACGTATCACTTTCATTCATCCATCTTCCACATCCTCCCAAACACATTAAAATACTCAATTAAAGTCCTTTATTTCTAGAGTGAAAGGTCCATTAGTTTGCAAATTTCTGCAGAACAGCTGAGCATACTTTTGTTTTGACATTTGAGAAAAAGATGTTCTTCAGGAGATAATGAACCAGATCCTCAACAGATATATGTCAAAATAATAGTTTGGGATGAGCAGAAGAGAGAGAGAAGGGGTGACATGGCTTGGCCTTTAAAGTGGGGAAAACAGCACTTTTAGCAAAATTAAAATGGAATTTCAAAGTTAAACACACTGATTAATGAGTTTGCAGCAGAACCAGCAAAAGATTACTCAAGAGAGGGCCATCCATAACAACCTGAATCTCCACCTCAGAACCCCAGCATTTTACACAAGTCCTCACAAATTTTAAGATATGGTCCCAATGGTTGATTTCTGGTTTGTGATCTCAATCCTCCACAGTAACACAGTGTGTATTGGATTTTTCCAGAATTGCTCTTCTAGGAAACACATTATTTGATCATGTCTAGCAAGGAGTTGACTCACCCCTGAGTCAAACCATAAATTTCATGGTTTCTGAAGGTTATAATTTCCCAAGAAATAACATAGTTATGTAAACATATGCAGCTTATATGGGCCATGCCATGACCAGTGTGCTTATAGACACAAGATGAAAGTAACAAGAAACTGCAGAGCTCTGTTTCACTGTAACAGTTAATTAATTCCACTTTCTTCCTGCAGATAACAAAGTTGTTTGGTTTGGGGTTTTTTTAATGTAAAATATTCCATTCTCTCTATGGTCTCAGTGGTAGGAGGTTATTCAGACAAATTCTCTGAGTCCTGGTTTGCAGGAGGCTGCTGAGCTGCACCAAGAGAAAAGGGAGTTTGCAATCTTCTTCAGAGGATTTACTCAGTACTCCAGATTTGGGATTAAAATTTGCATTGTTTCCACCAGTGAGGTGCACTCTTGGAACAGCTGATAAAAGATCAGTTAATGCTGTATTAGCTGGAGTATCTAAATTGAATAAATCCCTTACATAATTGCTCCCTTCTTTCAAACAAACGGAACGTGCACACCCCTCAGCACCCTGACACGAGCCTCAAGGCTCTGTTTTAACAGCTTGCCTGTAATTTGCATTTAGCAAGCATCAGCTACGACAGGTTTTCTATTTGGAAATACCAAAACTACACTGGATAAAAGATCCAAGCTAAGGTAGCACCTCTTACCAATGGCACTGCAATAAAATCTGTGTTGAGGCACTAACCTACAGCAGAAGCATTTAAAACCATTTTATCAGGTACAGATACTTAACTTTCTGGTCAATCCTTGTTTTCTGGGGTTTATACATGTAATGTAAAGGAATAGATCAGTGCATGAAACTGGTTTAAATTTATTTTACAATCTTAATAAATTTAATTATCATAGCTGCTTTCCTAGAGTCCCTGCTGCAGAGGAAGAAATTCTGTAATTTTTTTACTAGGATCTCTCTCAAAATACACTGGCCTTTCCAAACATGCCTTTAGACTCATAGAGGGAGAAATTCAAAAGGCAATGTTTTGTAAGAGAACCTGCTGAAGCTGTGTTTGGAAAGGTTGAAGAGAAAAAAAAAAAAAATTTTAACCTTACATAGGTTTCAGCATATACTGGATAAAATATTGGTCATCTATCTTTTATGAGAGTTTCATTACAGCTTCTTATCTACAAATGATTCTGTTTCTTAGAAAGCCCTTTTTTTCCCCCCTTTGGAAGGTACAGGTGCATTGTCCCTCCTCCCATATTCATTCTTCTGCTCCTGTGGTTTGCATGGACACAGTGGTCTGGTACTTGCAGAGTGCTCTTGTGATAGCTCTGGAAAAGCCCAGAAGGGCCTGACAGTTGTGTTCCCCACCAACAGATCATCCATGAGCAGATTAAAATGAAAATTAGTCCATTACAAAATGATAATGCCATGGTGGAAACAACATCCTTTTGTGCACAATCAGCTTAGAGCTTGTGCCTGGTGTGGAAGCTGCAAGCCAGGGACAATCACTGCAGAAATCTGAGCTGAATATTAACCAAGCCCAACTGCTTCCTCCTGGGCTATGTGTAAATAAATGATCACAGTATTAGGCTTCAAACAATCCGACTTTAGAGAAGAGAAAATAAAGGCCGTGTAATGCTGACACACAAACATTACAAAAGGCTCTTGGCTCAACTCAGACACAGCCTTTTTACTATCAAACCAAAATAACTCACAAAAAATCCTTAGTGGAGCACTGGTCCCAGGTGGCTTCAGTAAGGCTCTTAGGGCTCTCTGAATAATTGATTTTTCTTTTGGTTCAGCTGCCAAACTGAGGGAAAAATAAATTCTGCTTGAATTGAGCCTAAATAAAACTTTTTTTTGTTAACATGGCATACTGAAGAAAAAAAAAAAGAAGTTTTATTTCCACTCATGAATGTTTGTTCAAGACTACTTGGGTCCAGATTTTCAGTAATCTCTACTCTCCCTCTGGAGCTGAGCATGGGGCAGGACACTGAAAATGGGACAAGAAGGGGATAAGAACCATGTCAAGAGGATTTTGGGATGATGAGAAATGTGAGTGTAGGCAGGAAAATGGGAGCAGGTGACCTGTGAGCCTACAGACAGTCTTAGACTGAGCTGCCTAGAGGAGCAGCTTAAAATTTCACTATTATCTCCTGTACTTTGCTATTATTTTTATATTTTGAAAAGCACGAATTACCTTCAAAAGAGGCCCCTTCATATTTGGATGTTGTAGCAGTTTGTTCTCAATATTAACTGACTAATGCTTGCTGCTGTATTGATCCTGGACCTGAGCTGATCCCAGGCTCCAGCACTGCAGCCACTGAAGGATTGTCATTGCCAGAAGTGATGGTTTTTGTGTACTCAGAGCTATAGGCACTTATCATAACCTGAAAATGTCAATGCAACATTGCTGTGGGAAAGAGGACTGCAATCAAGTTATTGATTAATTTGCTGTGTAATTTTGAAGCCAATTCTGAATAGATTTGCTCAGTTCATTATTTCAGGTACAAACTATGACAAGAGTATCAAATAGGTCTAGATGTGATTGATTTCTGAAAACTCCTCTATTGAGCACTCAAGGTAGCCCATTCCAATGACAAGCTGTTTTCTAGGGGTGTCTAAATGGCAGAAATGGTGGCATTAACAGGATATCTCCATTTACTACAGTAGCTTCATGATATAAAACTTGCTCCCAGTCAGTTTCTTCTAACCAGGTGATCAGAAATTCATGGCCTTTGGTGTAGATTGTGAAAATGGTAATAACCATAATCACCTCTCTCAGAGGATTGCATGTCCTCATGGCCGTATTCTCATTTTCATGGTACTGGAACAAAGCAGAGACAGAGAGGTGACCAGAGGGAGGTAAAAGTGGCACTGGTTGGGGCTCTGATTTATCAGAGACACATGGCAGCTCCTACCTGCAAGGCTCTTCTGTTCCCAGCAGAGAGAAAACCTCTTTATCCTTCAAAGTGTTGATCTGCTGAAAAAGTGACTCTGTAGGGAAAACTCTACCTTCTTGTTTGAGGAGTTCTAAAACTAGCTGAAAGGCAAAACATCTCTGTCCTTCCTTTTTAACACCAGGTTTGAGAGAACATTACGTGGAGAAATGCACATTTCTGAGCCAGCAAACAGGGAAAGGCAGATTATCAAGGTGGCCTGGTTTGATCTGAGCCATAGAACTGACAGCAGAGAATGACTTGCTGTTCACTGCCTTGCAGTGTTTACCTAATAATATTTGCATGGTTAGGGAGTTATAAATTAATATCAAGCCTATTATGGGATCTTACAGTACAGTCCTTCCTGCCTCCCTCCCTGTCCCCCTCACCTCCCAGTGTTGACTCTCAGGGTCCTGCTAACTTCCAGCACTGCTCCCTCTGGATGCAGAGAGGATCCCCACCCTGGCTCCCAAACCTCTCCGGGCACACCCCGAGTGCCTGGATGATTCCTGTCACGGGTTTGTGTTTGTTATCTGTTTGTTATCTGTGTGCTCCTCTGCACCTGATGACACAGCCCCACTTTGTGCTTGCTGGGGAGCACTGCCACAGTGCCACAGCCCCCCAGGGCACGTGGAGCCAGAATGTCCTCACCAGCACCACCGGGCTCTTTCCTGCTGTGGCATCGCCTGTCCCACCTTTCTGTGCTGCACGTCCTGGGGGCTCTCACCACCTCACCTCGGGGGCTCTGCCCCTCTCCTGCTCCTGGGGGAAGCCAGCACGGAGCTGGGCAGTTCCACGAGCACAGCTGCATTTCTGTGGCTTTGATGCAGAAGGTGACAAAGTCTTGCTGATTTTGGAAGGATTCTCAAGCTGTAAGGGCAAAACAGACCAATAGATCAGCAGCTGCCTCATTCCAGATACATCAACTCTGTAATTCTTTTTAGGGTCATCTGCAAGTTGGTGTTTTAAACAGCAGATGAGCCTTTCCCAAGGGCTGGGTTAGAGGGGAATCTTCCTGTGGCCAAGCAGTGTCACAGTGATCACTTCCATGAATATTGCATGTTGTTGCTTTTAATTAACAACGTGCAAGACTTAAAGGTTCTCCTCAGCAAAACGCTGCTGCTTCCCACCATCCTGCTCTTCCTCACTTCCCCACTCACTCTCACCTTCCTCTTTCATATAGAGAAACAAGAAAATGAGGAAAACCACAGCACTTAAGTGAGACTGAGACAAATCTTTGTACTTAGTTGGTTTATTCCAAATCTCTTTCAAACAAAAGGACATTTTTGAAGTTATCTATAAAACAATGACTTTTTCTTCTCTTACAAGATTTCACTTGAGCAAAACCAGAACTAAATGTAACATAGAAAAACAAATAAATTGGAGGGAAAGATGTAGCTGAGAATGGAAATAGGAGCTGGAGATTTAGACCAAGGTCTAAGTTTGTAAGCTGTCATTCTTTTTTTTCCCAACCAGCTCAAAGTAAATGTTACAACATTCACGTGGCTGCCCAAGAAAAGCAAATATCAAGAGAGGGTGGAGGGAAGGAAGAGACAAAGGCAAACCCAGCCTGTTTAGGTTCAGACTCCCTGGACATGGGTGGTTTCTCTACACTCACACAGCAGCTTGTGTGATAATGTTGGAGCTCCCTAAAAAGTCCTACCCCAGCACAGAACAGATTGTTAAACAGTATTTTCGCCAAAATTTTTACCCCATGTGGGAATTTCTTTCCTTGAAACCCAAATTTTGCTTATCACTGCCCAGACTGTAACATCCACAGCAGGAACTGAGCATCAGCCAGTCCTAATTTCTAAATTTACTTTTCGTTCAGCTGGTATGAAGTTTTTCATGGTGGCCTTTCCATGTCATAAATATTAAATGTTAATGTGTAAGCTCCATCTGGAAGACTCTTGATTCTCAATTTCTCAGCTCTGTTTCCTCACATAACAACCAATAACAGAGATCATTATATAAGATTTTTATTTAGGAACACTGAGAATGAAACCTAGAGTAGGAGCAATATGCAAAAAATTAAAAAGTAACATTTTATTGACCATTTTTTCTTTATTGCTGCTTATCTGTGAAGAAATGAGAAGATAAAATCAGTAGAGTAGTAAAACAACTTCCATACTAAGTGTACTGTTTTAAAAAATTCACTTTCTTTGTGCCTTAAGTATAATAAGGAAAATATGAATATAAAACATTTCCTACCATCTTCTCCAGAGTTGCTGACTGTAATATGGAGATTTCAGTTTCTTATGGTGCTGTTTGACACTGATTATTCCCCTTAGAATGCTCCATTATGCTCAGTTTTCTTTGCATGTGTGAAATAGATGTAAAGTCTGTTGTTCTTCGCTGTAAATTTCATTCAAATTCAGCAGCATCCATTTATAATCACATTTACAGAATGACTTCCATTCTGGGTGATCCAAATGTGCTTTCCAGACTTTTATACCAAGAAATGCAGAATGCAGCCACCTTCCCATGGCTTGTGGGACTGTTTGGTGACATCCAGCAGAGTCACACGTGTGGCTTCAAATGGAAAGTGATGGCCCAGTGCTGTGTCCTGGGAGGTTTGGGAGGTGGATTTGGTGCCTCATCATCTCCAAGGGAGTGCTTTTTCTAATAACAAATGCTTTTTCCCCTTAACAAACCTTTAGTGGTGATGGCACTGAGGGTGGGACTTCACAGCAAGGTCTGAACTCCCACAAGTCACGCCCAAGAAAAGTAGAGACCTGATCATACTCTGAATATCAACTGCAGTTTTTTTGTTTGTTTTGTGAAGAGGCTTGGGAGATATTAATAGTGATAGTGTTTCCTTATTGTTTATAAAAGTATTGCATCTATAATTCTAGAGGATTTATTCAAGCTGTCTTTCAAAATATTTGAATATACAAAATATTTGTTATATATAAGCCCATAAACAGTCCTTTTAAAAAAATGGGGCTCAATAAAGGTGTATGTTGGCTGTGGTAGCTGCTGTGGGGTGGAATCCAGTCCTACCATCAGTTGTCTTTTTAATTCCTACATTTCTCATACATTAGTTGCATTTTTTCTAAGTATTTTCTGTTCCTCCCTGGACCAGCGGTTGGGTTTAAGTTGCATCCCATTTCCATTAAGCAGGACAAGTAACTGTGGCAAACCACAGTGCACCCATCAAGCTGATGTTTACCTGAAGGCCTGTGAATAGATTTTGTCAAGATCCAAAGTAATTACTTTGTAAAGTTCATTTCCCACCCCGCATCTCTTTTCTGCTGAATAAATATTGCAAGAGGGTGAAGTATGGATGGGCTGTTTATATCCATCACTTTTAAATATTAGTGCTGGGCTGATGCAGCTCTTTGTTGTGTAAAAATCATTTGGATACATTATTCCAAGTTGAATAACAGAGTATTTCAGGTTAAGAACTGAAATTAAAGGAAGACTCTCTTTGTCATCTTGTATTGAATAAAGCAAAGGGAAGGGACTGTCTATTAATGTTAGGGCTGGTATATTTTCCCTCTAAATGGCTACACCTTGTAAACATTTTTGTTAACAAATATTATTAAATTGCATATCTGATTCAAGCACCTATTATGCTTTATTAAAGTAAATACACTAAATTACCTATTAAAGTACATAATAACACATCATTTCAGTCAAGTAATAGCTATTTTAAAATCGCATTCTGTTCCCATTTAAAGAATACTTTGGAATGTTACTTTCCTCCAAATTTTTGGGTGTGATTTCATTTTTGAAGGCACATGAAGGCATCCATGAGCTGTGTCCAGTGAAGTTTTCTTTGTGCCATATTATGGAAAAGCAGAGAGGATTGGGGAAGTCTAATTACAGCAACTTTTTCCCATCTTTTTGAAGTTTAAGTCAAGTGGAAAAGTATCTCAAGAGGAGTCACAAAATGATCAGAAATCATGTGGTAGAAAAACTTTCTCACAAAACACAAAGGATCAAATTCATTGTGCTGTTGTTTTGTTTCCTCTACCTACTCTTATTCCAGTAAGTTTGGAGTTGTGTTAGCTCTTCTCCATGGAGTAGAGTCTTTGTGTATTTGGAAAAGAAAGGTGACTTACCTGCTTTTTTTTTTTTTTTTCTGCATGCAGAATTCCATCATGATTTCTTTTCATTCTAATTGAGATCTAAATGAATGTGCCACAGTAAAACTGATCCTACAGTGTCTGTAATGCATTGTCCTTTATTTTCTTCCCTCCAAGCTAGACATTGATATCTAGGCTAAAAATATAAATGCCACTGGGTGAGGGCCAGGAGGATCTTTTATATAAGAAATTGCTTCATAAACAGTCTCAGAGATTTTCAAAAACCCAAATCATGGAGGATTTTGCACATGTTCTGTCTTGTAACAAAAGGTTCATCCATAACATTTGTTAACCTAGGCTGGTGTGACAAATTCAAAGTGTTTGGAAGTCTCTCAGGACAGTTCTTTAAAGTGTGTTTTGCTCGCTTTTTCATTAAAGAACCAGGCTTGTGTTTGAAGATGAATCCTCAGCTGGAATGTTGTTTTCAGATTTAAATGGAGAATTGACACTTTTTCTTCAATTAGATTTTGGCTGCAATCCATCCTTGTCTATCAACCTTTCCAGAACTGCAGTTGCCTTATCTCCTATCCTTTTCTTTTGGAAGACAAGGGTTTTAAATTAAATAATGCATGGCATTCAGGAAAAGGTAGAGTAATGTAAATTTTACAGCAAAGAGGGAGAATTTTTTAATTGGAAAGTGAAGAGTGCTGAGGAATGGTCTGTTAGAGCACTCTGTGCTTTCAGTCTAAATATCCTCAGGGAAATTTGGAGCCTTGCCATGTTAGATATCCATATCCAGAAATACAATTTTGTTTGCACAAGCATTAATTAGCAACTTTGGTAATGCTTTCAACAAGGCCAAGGATTGACTGGAACACTGAATTTATCCCTTCCCATGAAGTACTCTGTTTGGGGAAAGGAAACACAATATAGACACTTTTTACCAAGCTGGACAGGAACCCAAAAAAAATTATAGTGTTCAGTTCAAGGTGGGCTGGATCTGGTAAGTTGTGGTGGGACTTTCCAAGAAATGAGATATTGGGCACCAACAAACTTCCAAGTTTGTGGGAATTCAGCTCAAGCTCCAAGTGCCTTAGTCAGCCATTCCCTGCAACTAAAGGTGTGGAAAGAGCAGTAAATTGCCAGGAGGATTTGGGTCTTTCTTCAGCAATGCTTTTGTCCTTCATTGTCTTTCTCTCTCGTATGCGTAAGCACTTCTGCAGAGACTAGGAGCAGCACAAAGCTAAAAGTGCCAACTCCATGGAATCCTCTCCTTGATTGTTAAACAATTCTGGAGCTTCTTGGATCGTGCAGTTTTGGCTGAACCTGATTCAGAGAGTTCCTCACCTCAGCTGCCTCACTCACTGTATATTCATCTATCACCTGCTGTGTTTTCTGCTGACATATTCATCTGTCCAGCCTCAAATGAAATGGTTTATCTTTCCTCATTACCAGGATTCTTATGGCAATAACATTCAGAGGAGTCTTTTACTGGGAAATAAAATTCAGGCTAAAATGTCACAGAACTTTATTAGACAATCTAAACTTAATTGCAGATGAGTTGATGCTCTCATAAAAGATGATGCAATGTTTCTATTAACTCCAACATATGGTAACTATTCATGGGAGGACAGCAAATAGAGATATCACTAAATGTTACTCTTAAATGGTCAAATTAGGAAGCTGACTATTTTTTTTTAATAGTAACTTCCAATGTGATACTAACTAGCAAGAGTTTACCTAACATTAGAAGTATTCAGAGGACATTGCTTATATAAAACTGTGGTAGGAATTTGATTATGCCTGTGAAGGCACTTGGTTATTCAAATATTTCCCCATGCTCTGCGATGGAAATGGACAAAGAGCTCTGATTCCCTGAAGAGCTGCAGGTCTTGAACACATTTCCCTGCTTTCCCCGAGGTTCATGTGAGGTTTATTTAAATAACTAATTCTACAGTAAGTGATACTTGCCGGTAGAAGATATTGCAGAGAGCACAGTTTAATTATTTGTGCCTTACTGTGCCTATCTTTAGAAATTTTAGTGCTAAGCCCTAAAAGTTACATGATCTGTATTAATTACAGTACCCTCCCACTTTGCCCTGATGTGCAGTTTGAAGGTGCCAGGGTGACAGCTTAGCTCAGGAGCTGCTCCCAGTTAATCTCAGCTGCTGGAGACTGCTGCACACAGACAAGGCCCGTGCTGCCACTTCCAACAAAGCACAAAACTGTGTTTTGTGTTTGCCTCAGCTAAGGTATCGACTGAATAACGAGAGCTAAAGCCAGCTCCAAAGGCTGCAATCACTGGATGGTTAAGTAATCTCAGGGGTTCTCCTTCATTGCCAAAAATCAAGGTGGTTTCTGAAGACATTCGAAGTCTATAAAGACTTGGCTAAATTACAGTTGTTCTACAGCGAGTGTGACATGCAGGGGAGGACTGGAAGGGATCCAGGGAGCTTGTTTTCACACCAGAGATCCTTTCTAGGAGATGAAATCATGCTGGAAGGGCAGTGTGCCCTGGAGGATCAGACACCCTGCTGTGAGTTCATATCTGACTCTGTGATTAGTTTGACGTTGCACAACATTTACATAGCCACCTCTTTAGGAGTTCTGATTAAAGCTCTGCAATTATATCATTGATGTATTCAGCAGAGCTGAATATCCCCAGACTGAACAGACTGTGACCATGACACACTTCCAGTTCTCTTTGCTTACCCACATAGCCAAAGGACACCTTTAAAAGGTTTAATAGAGAACGACAGTAATGTCACTATGGAAACATGATGTTTTAGGAGCTGCTGCTTTAACAAAGCACCATCTTCCCTCACAGAGTCAGGATTTACAAGTCTTGGGTGGAAATCCCCTGTAGTGCCAGTGAAAAGTATAGGATTCAGGACTGTCATAACCTTACAGAGCAGGACAAGCTCCAGAAACAGGACTTCAGTGAAAAAGAGTACTAAAGAATGTTGTTTCTAGCTGAATTACCAGATTGGTTAGAGTAATAATGATAATAATTTTTTAAAAGTGAGCTACTAATGGTGGGGGGGGAGTTGATACAAAACAACCAGTTCAAAAAGCAAAAGAGAAAAAAAAAAATTACAAGTTAATGGATGGTGCAGGAAAAATATCTTGAAAACTTATGCTGAGAAAGGGGATTGCACTCCCTCAGGCAGATGGTCAGCACAGAGGACAAAGAGCCTCTGGCAGTTGCTACCTGAAAGATTTATGCCCTTCGCTCCACAGGTATCATTCTCTTGCTGCCAGGGGCCAAGAATCCAATATCCACTTCCAAAGCATGTTTGTGTTGTCCCGTGTTTGTTCTAGTAATGCTATTTATCATGTTATTTATCATGTCATCCTTCTCAAGAAAGACTGTACTTGGAAAGTTGGTGTAGCTCTTGAAAAGCACTTTCTGGACTGTATCTTTTTTAATTACTACAAATAAACCCCCTCAGTGTTCTGTGTTGCTGTGGGAAAAGATTAGAATTTTGTAGCCACTTTTTAAAAGTATTACCTTTGAGTTTATAAAGCAGTGCCCTCTGTGTAACGTATGATAACATATTATGTGACTTGGAGTATAAAGCTTGGAGATTCTACTTCAGTTCACACCTGTTAGGATGGGTGAGGCTGTTCCTTGTGCTTCTGACTTTGTGCAAGGTCCTGGGAAGGAGCTCAGCTGCACTGGAATGAGCCAGGCCAGGTCTGCTCTGCTGTGTGCTCGTGTGAGAGGCTGGCAAACTGTGCTCAACGAGGCTCTGGTTCATAAAACCTTGGGTCAATCAATGCAAGCACTCAGGCTCGGGCAGGTTGTGTTAGCAGGGAGCCAACCCAGGAGCTGGAGCTGTTATCAGCTCAGTTAACTCAGCACTGCAGACAAACTCCAGAGCTCCTGTAAGAAAAGCCCAGCAACAGCAAACTCATTCAGACAGGGAAGTCACTTGAGACTGATCCGTATGAATAACAAGCAATTTTCCTCGTGGTGCAGCTGCATCTCTTCCAATCTGTTGCTGTTTCTTATCTCCTGTGCTCCTGGGGCACGAAACTGTGCATCACCACCACTCAGAGCAGATCAGCTTAAGCTGCTGCCCCAAATTCTCAAACAAGTACCTGCAAACAGTTTGCTTGAAATGGGGAGTTCAGCTGTTCAGAAAAAAAACAGTGACACACACACAACTTGGTGACAAGTGATTAAAATCAGTGAAGCAAAGGAAAGGAAAAAAAATCAAGCTGTTATTAATTTAAAGTGACTTCAAAAAGCAGTTGCTAAGTCTCTAGTGATGTTTTTGATACCTGTCCAGGCTACAGGTGGTTGGTAAGTGCTTAATAAAGCACCTGCTCATCAACTCAATTCCTCACGATTTTAACTCAAAAACAAATTACTGCAATAATTTTAAAATAGCAACTTACTCTGTTAAAATACTGTCCTAATCCTCTTTTCCTAATTCTCTCCCCACCCCATGAGGCAGGGAGGAGCTGTGTGTAGGTTGAACCATGACAAGTGTCCTGCCAGATGTTGCTGTACAGTGATGCCCAATTGCACAGAAACTGTAACAGGCAAATGTTCTTAGTTTTCAGCTGGATTGTTTTATTAATGAATTCATCATTACAGACCTGGGGTACTGTGAGAAAGCAAAAAAGAATAATGGATCTTGATGTTCCTCTGTGAGACAGGTGTGGGGCTGTTTCTGCCTGATATGCAAAACAGTGCCAGCAGGATGAACACCTAGAAAAGTGTCTCATTAATATAAAATGTATAATTAGAGTTGGTCCATTTATTTCAGGGAAAAAAACATTGCTCCTAACAAAAACATATATTGCAGAAACATTTTTTGTCAGATGTTGAAATTAGCAAAATAAAGCCTGGCAAACCCCCCAATTACTTCCCATGTTTGCCTACTTTCCACTGTGAAAATGCATAAATCAATAATGGAATCAACAATTTTCATATCATCTGTAAAAATAATGTAAAGTTTCAAATTAAACAAAATCATGATTGTTTAAAAGATAATTACAGAAGAAAGATATTCCAGAAGTTTTTCTCAGCATTAGTGCCAGACTGCCTCTAAAATAAACCTTCTCTGATCCTGCTTTATATCCAAAGGGTAGAACACCCTGGCAGCCTCTACTTGCTGAAGAAAGAAGAGTTTACTTTTTCCCAAGGAGAAAGAAAAGTGGAACAAATTATGACACAATCATTCAATGCATTCTCCCTTTCTGCTGGGCAGAAACATCTACTTGCTGACCTGTACTTGTTTGTATTTAAGCTGCAGGAGTCAGCAAAGCCTTCCTAGGGGCAGGGTCACATCCTCAATCCACATTTAAATGTCATTCATAAATGGAAAGAGCATTTCACTGAAATGGAAGTAGGAAATGGTGGAGAAGGGGGTAAAAACTAGAGGAAAATGGAGGTTAGGAGACACAAACTATTACAGCTTTAATATCGTGCCAGGATAGGAAATCAGTGTCCACATGACCATTTAAAAAGTCACCAAGCAGAGATAAATTAAGATGCCAGAGCTAAAGGCAGTGGTGAGAGTCCTGATAATTGCTGTTATTGTCCTCCTCCTCAGTCGTGCCTGAGCCAAGCCCACGTTCAGTAGAGCAGCAGGAGACACAACCTGGTGTGGATAAACACCCTTGAAATGAGCACACGTGCCCCTGGTGAGCATTTTCCATAATGTTTGTAAATGTTGCTAAGTTGTTGTGTGTAGTCTCCAAGTGTGGCCCTTTTGTTCAATCCTGTTGTGCTCTAAAGATACTGTTATTAAATATATGTTATTATATATGTATATATGTTATTAAATTGACATTTCTTTGACTTACTGGTAGAACATAATGATTATACTCTTCCTGGTGAATTGGTTGTTTTCTAGCTAGAGTTAAAATGCAGCCCCTATCCCAGTCGTGCAGGCAGGCACAATGATCAAATATAGTGGATTTGAGGGTTTGGGGGAAGTGAAACTGTGAGAGGAGAAGATGAGTTAGAACCTTGAGGTTCTGGTGGTTTGTCAGGTAGCTCCACCACCAGACCACTTTGTGCCTCCACCACCTCTCCTGTAAAATGGAGCCTCTGGCTTGTCTTCTATTAAGGCTTCAGAGGTCTGTGCAATTTTTATTTGGTGTTGCTCTTCTGCCCTTCACTTCTGTTATCTTTTGTTGTATTTTAGAGCAGAAACATTAGACCTGTGCTACTCAAACAACTTGTAAAGGGTCCTTCACTTGCTATTGATAATAAAAAGGGAAGCAGTGGATATTTCGATTCTGTTTTGTCTTGATAAGGTGGCTGTGATGGGTGAGTTAATACAAAATAAATAGAGCAGATGTAGTAATAAATTACTACCTTGGCAGATTTGACATGTCTCCACCCATGTACTGAAGATGAGTTGGGAGATGTGTGTATGATTAACGTTGCTTAAATGGGTGGTGTCTGAATTAGCATTCTGTGCTGTAGGCGCTGGAAGCTTCTCTATTGTAGCAATACTTAGCAATTAAACTGCACTTTACATTGTCAAAGTACTCAGAACATGAGATTATGTTCCATTAAAAGCAGGGATAAGTTTTTTTTTACATGGGAGACAGAGAAAATGCCTGGTTTGACCATGAGCATGGAAGAGTCAGTGGCAGAGTTGCCAGAATGACACAGCAGTTCAATATTTTATCATAAGATATTTTTGATAATGAATAATGTTACCTAAGAGTTGCCTGGCTGAGAACTTGAATGTACTGGAGGAAGAGCTGCTTATTCTGTCAAGTCCAAGGACTAGTTCCTGCAAACATTTAGGTTTGTACCTGGCTTAACTTTAAGCAGAGGACTACTTCCACTTGATTCCCACAAATATGAACGTGGATCAGAGGCAGAAAATGTGGGTTTTCTTTTCCCTTGGTGTGTGCACTAAATGTGACACATGCAACTAGCCCTAACAGAGTCTGTTACTAATTTTTCACCTCATCTTGATTTTCTTTGGTATGCTTTGTTGTTACTGTTTGAGTTTGTTTGGTTAGGGGTTTTTCTTCGCAAAATGTGTATTTCTTAATCATTTCTTCATGTGGTCTCACCCAGTTTCTTGATCTGTGAGAACAGGACTCCAAGTGTTCTGTCAGCTTTTGCAGGAGCCATGCCCTGGTGAGGAAAAACGACATTTTGATAAATTTAAATGGCAAATCTGAATGCAAACTGATAGACCAGGGAAGAGATAAGAAGAGAAAGAAGAAAAAGTGAGAGTAAAAAAGGGATTTCAGATCCTTTACCTCGCCTTGGATTTTCTTTGTCTTTTTAACTGAACAACACTGAGTGATGTGATGCTGTTGGTGTGAAGTGAGGTTGTGTCTGTGCTGCTGTGCCTGTGCCAGCAGAGGGGATGTGGCAGGACAGACCAACAGGAGACAGGCCAGCACCAGGTGCTGTCAGGGGTGCAGAGGCAGCTGACAGGCACAGCAGAGAGTTCCCCCTTTTTCTATTTCATTTAGGGTAGATACTCTTTGTTACCATATCAGATTTTATTTTTAATAATTGCCATTTCAATAATTTCTATTTCTTTTGAAATACTTCATATTGCAAGCATAATTTCAAAAAATATTGTGTGACATTAACCCTGAACAAATGAATCAGTGGACAAATCTTGAGTGATTCTAAATATTTGCTAAGAATCAGCACCTCTGAGTGCACACAGTAGCACTGCAGGAGCTCATCTCTTCATGCTGTTGGAGATCAGCTGCCTTTAATCCAGACCTATTTCTGACACAGTTTTAATAGCAGCAGTTACTCTAATAGAAGAATGTGATGCTTTTTTTTCTTTACCATTGTTTCCTATTTTTTCTTCAAAGAAATCTTCATTTTTAGATTTACAAGAGAGAAAGTGAAGTCCTTTGATCTCTACAATGTATGTACTATTTATACCAGAGATGGGGAAACTGCTTTTGTCTAATTATTTTTGACATCTTGCAAATATTCACAAAATTCTTCATGAGAATTAAAAAGATCCACAGAGTTCAATCTCTTTGTGACAAAGAAACGTTGTTCTCAAAAGACAAAACAATTGTTTGTTTGTTTTCTCTTAGAGAGATCCTAGACATTCATCTTCCAACACGGCACATTTTATCTGAGATAGCACAGGAACACATCCCATTTTTAGAATATCAGTAAGTTTCCATAAATAGAGCTGTACCTTAAAAGATCAAAATAAAATAGTGATAAAAATGGAGTGCATTTGAAAAGCATCAAATCCACCTCCTCAGAATGTTAGACTCCAGCTTTGTAGAAACAGTTCCCTGCAGAAGCTCCAGTCTCAGGGTGTGATTTCTTTGAGCTTCTGTTAAGTTACTTATTAGGACAAAGTTCGTGAGGTGGTCACTGCTGCACTTCCCTCCATTGTCTTACAGAGCATCTATTAATTTACATGTCTTTATTTATTTATTATGCAAAATAAGTGCCATGTGAGTAATTACACTTCTATTTCAAAAGAACAGCCAGGGCACTCTCAAGAAGACTGAGACTCATTATTTTGTTTCTGTGGGTTTTCATGGTGTCAAGTAAATCAAATTAATATGAGTCAAGTGAATGGGAATTCATCAGTTTTCACCAGAAAATTCTGGTCTTCACAGTTTCAGAATCTGGTCCATATGGTCCAAAAAAGAAGAAGCTGAAGTTCATTATTTAAAGCTCATTTTTACTTCCTGATAGAATACGTAATATTTGGCATAAACAATAGTTATGAAGTCCACAGAAATCCCCTAAGAATTAGCAGGAGGGAAGGAATCAAATAAGTGGTCCCAGTCAGCGAACACCACCAATGCCAGGCAATGGATTCTCTCTTGGCTGTGCAAAATTCAACCATTTTGGAGACTTCTGAACACTTTCTCTAGTGAAAATGGAAAATTTCTGTGTTCAGCTATGCTGTTTGCTGAGTTTTCCGAGAGTTTTTGTCCGCTTATGCAAGTGTGCACAGACAGATCAGAATAAAATAATAACATAAAGTTTCCCATTATTGCCAAAATTTTCCCTTTTCAACAAGCATACAAAGCGTGGAAAAATGGAGTCCTAAGTGGTTTTGTACCACAGAGTAGATATTTCACTACCTTTTTAAAATGTATTTTGAACATGGAAGTGAGAGAAGCACTATAAAATTGAGATACGTAATGTCTTCAATAATACAGACACATAGACATTATTTCCTCAGTAAATCTTCTGGGTCTCTTGGAGGAGTTGTATTTCTCAGACATGACATGAGTCAGAGGCTGCAGCAAATTCCAGGCAATCCATTAAGGATGTCACACCCTGCTCTTCACTCCATGTCCTTCCCAAGGTGAGCACGAGTGTCACCAGCGAGTGGTTTGTGAAGGTGTCTGTGAGTGCTGGCAGGTAAATAATTTTTTTAGAGCCAAGTTAACAGTCCATGTAATCATGTGCATCAATCTGACTCGTGGAGGGGCAGCTGCTCTGCTCAGCGTGCTCTGGTAAGGAGCTCAGGATGGGCAAGGCCAACAGGAACACGAGGCTGGCAAAGGGGCACAGAAGCAGAAAGGAGGGCTTATAAACCCCCAGGTGTGAGAGACAGAGAAGCTGTGCTGGCCCTGTGCAAAAGGAATGGAAGTTATCACACATTTGTAGGTGGCTGTTTAGATAATTCTTCTACAATTGCTGGAAGAGCTATAGCTCCTTTCAGAGAGAGAAAAACAGCAAAATATCTGAGATGCCAAAGCTGAGTACAAGAAATGTGTGTAGCTGCAAATGCCTTTCCACCTTTTGGTGAGATCTGCATCAGCTGCTTCATGTGGGCCGGGATGGGCGTTAGGTGCTCATGGCTGTGGGGCAAGCAGAGCCTGATCCTGCAGAACAATCCCAGTTCTTTTCTGTTTGCAAGGGTTCCTTTAGGCCCTGACAACTTTTGTGAGTGTCAGTCACCAAAGAATGAATCTTCCTGGATGTTTCAAAAGGCCTGGCATAAACCACATGGCACAAACTGGTACCTCTGTTACAGGGAGATGCTGTGTCACATCTTCCTAGCAAAGACCAGCTGGAAAAATCCATCATCCCTACCACAAGAGGTTCCTTGAGCACCAGATGGAGTGCTCAGTGTTACGTCCTGTGATCAGATAGGTCCTAATGGCAGCCCATGGCTATGGATAGGTTCATTAGCTCTTCCAGTGTGTTTTTACAATAAATAGTACTTTAAAAAGTACAATTTTGTACGTCCTACTCAACCCTGATACATTGCACTAGGGACCACTCATTTAATTAAGTTCCTTTTTCTCCTCTGTGCTACCTTGAGTAGCAGAGTCCTCCTGTGCTCAGGCCAAAGAGGCCATGAGCTCCTGTGTCCTTCTGGGGGACTTGGACATCTCCCACACCTTCTCCCAGCACTCTACATGAAGACTTGAAACCCCTCACACAGCTTAGAATGTCCATCCCTCTGCACTTCAGATGACTTTCACTGCTTTGCCTTCAGCAGAACTGCAGAGCTTCCATCTCCTCTTGCAGCCTGTCAGAGCTGCAGCTTGTGTGGCTTTTCCAAGTGAGTGATGGCCCAGTGCTGTCACTCTAAGGATATATTACTCACTCAGGGTATTTGCATCTTGAGCTGCACTGACAAAAAGATGAAAAGGAGGCTTGGTTGTGTGGCCAGCTTTTGTTTTATAATTTAAAAGAGTTTTTGTATTCATGCATAGCATCCCTGTTTCAGAGTGTCTCTATTTCATCCAGAAGCTGGAAAAATTTACAGCTCCCAGATCCCACATTTTCTTTAAAATACTGTGTAATAATCACAATCAGGACACTGATGAAGAATAATTAAAAATCTATTTCTTATTGACCATTTGTAGTTTAAAACTATTTCAGCAGTAGGATAAACCAAGCATATGGAAAACAGAAGACAAATTAATTTTGCCACTTTTACTGCAAGTCCTCTAGGTCAAATATATTACATGATGTCGGAAGGAAGTAAAATTTTCCACAGATGCTTCTGTTTTCTGCTTGGAAGACAAGTACCTGAAACCAGGCAAGATTCATGTTTTGAGAAATCCAGTGGCTCCAGCACCAAGAGCTTAGAGATCATTAAGGCCTTTTTGAAAGGCATTGGTTTAGCTTTAATCAACTGTGAAGAAACCCCTGTAGTCAGGAGAACTCCAAGGGTCTGCCAGTGCTCAGCCTCACATGTGCTGTGGGTACACAGGGAAATGGGATCCATATTAAAAAAGGGTTAGTGTAAATTAAATAACAAAACTTATCACTTTCTGCAATGTTCTATCAGCAACTTGCACATTTTTGCAGATGCTCCCCAAAAGTCTCCTTGGCACAGACCACACAAACACAGGGAGCAGCAGACAGCACCAGCAGGTGTCTGCATGAAATCCTGCTCCTGGAGAGATTTCCAAAAGCAATTGCACTGCCATGCCTTTGATCTTTTCCCCAGCCAAAAGCATGTTGTGATTTTGTTTTGTGGGGGTTTTTTCCCTTTCTCTTGCAATCCATTCCGCAGCCACAAATGCGTTTTACAGAATTTCTGTCCTGCATGTGTTTCAGCTGCCACGAGGTATTTAAAACCTGACTGGCAAGGATAAATATCTTCCACTCTTGTCTATACACCAATTATTTAAAGGAATCTTCCATTCTTCAAGTCATATCACATGGCTCTGAGTTTTAACACAAGATCTCAAACACCTCCTCAACCTCCTGTAGCTGAAGTGCAGAGCTAACTTCAATTAAAGCCTTTAAAAATCAGGCAGACACTTGGAATTTAGAAATTTTTCTCATGAATTGGCATGGATGCCATGCCAGATCATCAGCTGACCAGTATAGATATATAGGTTCTACTAACAAAAATAAATACACATTCCTGCCTACTGAAAACCCTCAAGTACTCACACAAAAGCATATGTCTCGTGGTACACTTTAGGTGTGCCATCTGTCCTGCTACCTTGTTAGCAAATACAAAGATGCAGTAATCTGCTGAAAAACATTTACCATCTGAAGTGAATAAAGAAATTATGGTGATATTGTGGAAGAGAAGTTTGTCCACACGTAAGGAAAATCAGGTTGTGAGCACAGGGAATGACAGTGTTTCTCCTGTGTCACGCATCTCTCTCCCCACAGCAAGGGCAACCTTCCTGCCCATGTTTCCATAATGAACTCAGAGAGAACAGGGGTTCAATGCCCAGCACTGAGGTTTGTGTTTACAATGAGTTGTTATAGACGTTCTTAAAGCCTTGTTCATGGTGATGCTATTATTTTGTTTCTGTGCTTTTTTATTTGTCATGGCAATGAAGAGTCCATTTTTTTAACTGACATAGCTGGATTTGAAGAGGGACCTTCTGGGCTGCTTTTTAGCAGCTTCTGTAATTGCCAGAGAGATCTGGATAATGTCTTCCCAAGAGGAAGGCACGATGTAGTCCATGATGGGATAAAGAAAGAATGAAGTGGTCCATCAGAAGGTTTTCTAGCAAGAACGGAGCCATAGTATGAAAAATGTGACAGCACCCAGGATGGAAAGGGAGGTAATGTTCCAGATGGCATGGCATGCAAATAAGTTTCTCATGCTTGTAGGCACCATAGTAATTCTCATTTTTTAATCCAAAAAGAATTGTTACATCATTTCCTTCCGTGGCAAAAAGCTGACTTGCTAACACGACCTTGTGCTGCTGCTCAGGGTCACACACTCTCACAGGCGTGTCCTTTCTCGTTCAGCCCTCCTGCCTTGCCCTTCCCCATCAGCAGCAGTGCAGGTCACTTGCAAGTCCCCTCCCTCCCCTGCGCTGCCCAGTGAGCCCCGGGCTGCTGCTCCTGCTTCCCCCAATTAGCGCCTCTCCCGCAGCATCTCCTGTCAGTCACTGCCGTGCCAGTGGTGTTGCTCCCAGCAATGCCAGTCCAAAGACTGAGACAAAGAGGAGACAAGCAGCCTAATGGCTGCCAGCAGCTGCAGTGAGGCTGGGGCAGAGTAACTCTTTCAAGTGTTTTAGGCATTTCTGAAATATTCACATATACAAGAACAAATCGCTGCACGCGTACGCGAGCGGCAAAGTGACATCTGAGTTTCCCTCTTTGGTACCAGCTGTAGCTCATCCCTGTTGCTAGAGGCAGGGATGTTCACTAATTGAAGGGAAGGCTTTGGGACTTCCCTGTACATCCTCTCCTGCTTGGAAAGCAGAGTCAGCCCAGCAGGTTCCCACTGCAGGGCCCTTCCCAGCTCCTCAGGATCAGCACTACGGAGCCCCCGCTGCCCACAGAGTCTGCAGGGCCCCATCCCTGCCATGGTGTGGTTGCAAAAGAGGGGAAACAGCTGGGCTGCATTTAAGAGGCAGGAATTAATCATTCTTGGAAGGGAGGGAAAACAAGAACCCCACCTGCAGACACTGCTAAGGGCTTCACTCAGGTTCTCCTTCCAAGCAGCCTCTGCCACGAAGATGTTCCCTCCCCGTTCCTCCTGCTGCAGCTCCACAGCAGTTTTGTCGATTTACGGCTGCAGCACCAGCTTTAGATTTCATTTTCTCAGAAGTGGTGGATGAGAAAGAAGTGTCTCCTATCTTACCAAGACTGACTTTGACTCTCTAACCTGATATTAAGGGCTGACACATTCATTTCTTCCTACGCTGTTTAGAATTTCCTGATCATAGACTCCCTAACTAGAACATAAATTCTGGAGATGGGGTGGTGGTGTTGTACATCACACGCTGTTTAACAGTGACACGAAATCCTTCATCTTCAGGAATGCAAATTTCCTGCAGATATATGATCCAGTTTATGTGTGTGCATACTAAAACCACACAAAATAGTTGAGTCATTGCTTCAAAAATCCATTCCGAAAGTGAAAAAAATTAAATCCCCACTGCCAGTTTCCTGTCCTAACTCCTAATATCTGACTCCTAATATTCATTTAAACCTGTGTTATAGTGCAGTGTTTTAAATGTATATGTGAAGCTGTGTTCCAGTATATAATGTTATGCCAGTATGAAGTCTACTACCCATGAAAAAAAATACTTGCATTAAAGGACATCAAAAAGTCCTCTTTACTCTGGGATTCCAGATTTCCTTTCAGCCACTTGCAGTGGCCTTGCAGATCACAGGTGGGTGACAGTGTGGGTACCTTTCTCCTCTTGATTATCAGGGATATTTTTACCATTCTTACCACATGTGTTTTAAATTATTCAGTGAGATTCCACTATATCCATACGCAATCTGATCCCTTACCAACATTATAAAACTGACTCTTTTTGTTTTCCCTTCATAAAGGTGAAATGTTCATTTCTTCTCCTGGTCTCCACACATGGAGAACAATTTGATGGTGATATATTTGAAATATCTTGTAGTCCTCATTTCTCCCTCAGTGCTGTCTTTGCTTCAGCAGAGCAGTCCAGGTGTTTCGTTCACATCTGCTGCCATTTTAGTCCCTCTTCTATGACTTCATTTTTTCAACAACTTTCCCAAAACATGAATTTCACATCCAGAGATAATTTACTTCAGCTGAAGCAAAAAAATAATTAGTGCCTGTATTTTACCAAGACTGTATTTATTTTACATTTTTCTGCAATAACGTGGCCTTATCGACTGCCACAGAGTTTATGGTGGCAGTCAATATACAGAGAGAATCCATTACAGCTCCCACAAAACTTCTGCATTGTGATGCATGTTACATACTTTTCTGACTACAGTATTTAGCAATTATTCAATTGGATTTCATCTTGAATTTGTCTTGTATCTGGTTGGCCAATCATTCATGGAAAACCTCAGCCTCATGATGGAAAGGGGTAGGATATACAACATTTCACATGATCAGGTTTGCAAAGGAGAGGAAATGGGTTCTGTAATGCTGCACCTGACATGAAAGGCTTTGGATTTGCATTCCAGACCTCTTAGTAGTTTCCTATTAGAATAATGCTTGAAATGAAGGAAACAGTCATGATGTTAAATGCTAATAGAATGTGTTGCAAATTATTTGGGGGAATGTGGCCCCTAGACATGGTTAGATTTATAGCAATGTCAATATGTGAGGGATTTTTAAGCATCATTATATACTGTATTCCTGTTGATGCTTCTCCACTTATTGCTGTGGTAATACATTTTGCACAAGGGACATATATAATGCTAAAATTTCTATGATATACATACCCAATAAAAGCTTTTTCAATTTCATTATTTTGACAGGCAGATTCCATTAATACATCCACAACAATAATGTTCCCTTTCTTCAGGATCTAAGGGAAGAGGATTATTAAAAATTACAGACAATACCCCCATACACTTAATCTCTCAAAATTCACTTTACAATTGCTGTCAACATCAATAATGTCAGCCAGTATAATCAGGTTTGTATAAAGCATCAGAACTTGTATATTTTCCAAATGGGATTTGTTTCCCCATCTACAATTCAAGCTGTTTTGGTTTGGGGCTTTTTTGTGGCTTGTTTTTATGTCAGAGAATGATGTTCCCAAATGCCCATGGAGAATACAAGAGCTGTGACACAGCCAGGCTGCAGCTCCTTCATCTCATCCCATTCTCCATCCTGTACCCTTGGTCCACCTTTCAAGTTGAAAATCCATGTCATAAATGATGAGAGGAGTAGGGAGAGGAGGCAGCTCCAGCAGCCCATGTCCCTTCCTCAGCTGTCACAGGTTGAATGTGAATAGCCAGGAGCACGAGGACTTCCCCACAGGCCAGAGGGCAAATTGCTGCAGAGTTTCCTGAGAACTCATTTGTTTGTACAACTTTTTTACTTCTCGGTATAAAACAAAAGTTAAAATCATTTCTGTGGCCAAATAATATTGCAAGGAATTTTTCCCCTGTTTTGTGTGGATTTTAAAGGATGTTTGCTGGCCTGTAATTAGGCTTGGTATTTCCAGTGCATGAGAAATATTCTCATCACTGACAAGACAAGGATGCTGCAGGTCCAGCTGCTCTGGTAGAATTCTGAAACACAGCTACAGCTTGGGAAATTCAGCTCCTACTAATTTCAATTCATGGAGCAATTGAATCCTTTTGAAATTCACATTTTCATTAAGACATTCTGGGAAAAAAAAAAATCACGATATCTTCATGTGCATTGCTCTTAAAATATACCTTGTGATTTAATCTTTATTCCTGTTGATATTACCTTTTCAGTATCAGCATCCACTCTCATTGTGACCAACCTTGTACGTAACATTTCTAAAATCAGCTTCTCTCATGCCTTTGAACAAAACAACTCTGTGCAACCCCTTTCACGCCAGACTTATCAGCTAATCTATCAAACAAAATACAATTTATTTTTTCCATTAGGTTCCTGGAAAGTCAAGCTAAGTGAGAGCAACTGGAGTTTGTTGCTGGGCTCTGTTATGTTTTTCCAACAATCTAGGAGTTGTCAGGCAACGATTGCTAAGATGCAGGGGCATTTGTATCTTAAATCTGAAGTGGTTGAAACTGGGAAGTGTCTTACACACTGCTGAATGTTGTCTGTACGACAGGTTTCCAACAGTGAGTTGTTAATGGTGATTGCTTATCAGCACCCACTTTAGACGAAACAAAGGGCTTTTATTCTTTTATATTCTGGTGTTGTCTAAATTTATTGCAAGTATCTCTGACAGGGGGAAATGACAGAGAAGGAGCCCAGTGTTGGGGCTATACCACGTGGGTAAGACCCGTGTTTGATGGGTTTCACAGCCATGGTGACCCCTGCTCCCAGCCCAGCCAGGGCTCCACTCCCAGCCTCTGACCCCTCTTTTAACACCCGGGTTGTAAAGCTGAGACAGACATTGCAGATGTGGGCAGGGATAGGATCAAAAGGGGGCTGCGCACGTTGGCAGGACACTAATTAATCTGCAGTTAGTGATTACATATTCTGAGCAGTTAATTCTGCACGTGGTGAGATTGGAGCCTTCTGTCCCCTGGTTAAAGAGGCACCATCACTGTCTGGCTGCTCCAGACACCGAGTGCCACCTGCTGAGCACCCACAGCCAGGAATTCCTACCTTAACCTGGATGCTCCTCCACAGACACAACCAGTGCAGAGCCAGCGTCTCAGTTCTGACCTAAAATGTGCAGAACAGCTCTCAGAATAGGTAGAAAATAGACTGAAGTCTCTATGCAAGTGTATGGGTGTTTATTGTGGTTATTCCCTCAGCTGTCCTGCATGGTTGTGAAAATGCTTTATTAAATAGAGGTTCAGGGAATCTAAAAGGCACTTGGTATTTTGCTAAAGCTTCCAGAAGTAGGTTCTGGTCAAATCTTGATTAAGATCAGAAGCTAAAAGTAGTGAAGCAGTTGAATGTGTTGATATTTAGCAAAATAAATCCTGTATACATGTCTGATAATCATCTTAGTAAACCACAGCAAGAAAAAGAGAAAAGGCACCTCAAAATTTTCTTACCAAGAGAAACTTTGTTCTCAGTTCTCTGAAAATGTGTTTTGTGGGGGTTCAACAAACCCTTAAGTGACAAATACTAGAAGAACTCTGTCAGAAGTAGCTGAATTTAATGATGTATTTAATATTCTATCATACGCCAGACAGAGCTATCATTTTGCATCCTTAGAAACTGCACTGTTCTCTGGGTGAGACAGAGAACAATACAGAAATAACAGTGAGAGGGATTCTTGACAAACTGTTACCAAAGAGGTTATGCAAATGCACAGTGTGCTGCATGCAGCTCCTTTTCTCACAGCAAAATGGCATCTCCGTGCCAAAAGGAGCCAGGCATGACCTCTCTGACGGGTGGGACAGGACAAAGGCATTCCAGTCAAAGGGCAGAAATGCTGAAGTTCCACTAAAAGCAAAACAGATTCAAGAAAGGAATCCTACTCAGTCCTCTGTGCTTTGAATTTCACTCCAGCAGGAGATTAGAGGCTGCAAATACGCTTCAAAAGTCTACACAGAAAACTTTGCAACTGTTCTGCAAGAGGGATTTGCCTGTAAGCAAAAAGATACAGATTTGCCCACCTTGCTTAGAGCCAGTGAACACAGAATTAATAATATGACTTTCCTTACTTCAGAGAGCTTCGATTCAGACAGCTGGCAACAAAAAATTAAGCAAGTGAAATTAAGAAGTAAAAACAGTTCAAGGTCAAAAGATTTTGCAAGTGATGAGCTGACACTGGAGTTATGTATATTGATCAGCATCTCATGAACAAAGGATTTAGGCTGGATCTATACTTTATTGCAAACCTTTCTTTCAAACTATTAGATTTTTGTGTTTATAGACCAGATTTGTAATTTAAGGGAAGGATTTAGGAGCCTAAAGGATGTAAGCACTCAGCTGTTTATGAAGTTCAATGGCATTTGAGTGTCTGACTCCCTCAGGCTCTGGTCTGAATTCGTAACTTATTGACAATATTTTTTCAGCTCAGGAAGCACAAAATGGTTGCCCTTTACAGTAACAGAATATTTGCTTCATAGCCATAACAATAATCTAGTCTGACTTCCAGGGACTGTTTTGTGATCACAATCAGGATGACCAACAAAATGTATCTCAATGGAAAATTCAGCTCTGTGGATGTGGGAATGATGACTTTAATACAGATTTACAATCAGAAGTTTCTGCCTAAAAGATAGTTTCACCTCCTCCAGCTTCTTACACCCAAAAACTTGTCTGCTCCCTGACCACATCTCTTCAGCAGACCTTCAGCCCAGGCCAGAAATGCTTCCTCAGCATCTCTAACCTGGGCCTGATCCAAGGCTTTATTCCCAGCTCTCTGTCCCCAGGAGTTGGTTTGATTCCAGAAATCACCCCAGTCCATCATCTCAGTGCTGCTGTCCAGCTGTGAGAGCCTCAGCTACACCTTAGGACACAAACCCAAGAGTTGGGCGCGATGTAGACGGATCTGCAGTGCTGGGTGAAGATTCAGTTTGATCTGTGGGCTTTACAGGTAGATGTTGCAGGAGTAAATTCTAGTAAATACCTGCATGTGCACAAAAAGCTCTGTCCCTTTGCAAGGGAGCTCACTTGTCTGGGGAGCAAACAGGGCTGGGAGACACATCCTGCTGCCCTGAGAGTCGGGCTGGCCATGGGGAGGGAACTAATGCCTGGTTTATGATTCTTCATGTTAGATAAAGGATATTAAAGTTCATAGCTGTCACTGCATAACATCCCCTGACTGCTAAAATATCTGTTATAAAGTGCAAAGAGACAGCAGGGAGATGGGAAGGCTTTGCAATGGGGCCAAAATAAGGATGGATGTAGCTCTGATGAGAGCATTTAATAACATCTCTGAGCTGCTCTTGCAACACAATGCCCACAAACAGTGATTACTGCTTGTCTGAGGGTGTGAGGAGGGAAATTCTAAGGCAAAGTTAATTTACATCTTAAAATAGTTTCCTCTTAAAAGACACACCATGGTAACAAAATTTCAGTATTGTAATGATTAATGTCACCACACTGCACTGACTCTGCTGCCTCATAATTAAATGGAAGGCATTCAGTTGTATAGCACTCGAATATGATAATGGTTTATGTATTAACTCATTCACCTTGCAATTTCTTGACTTATGTTTCAGTTTTAGAGGCACATAATGATGGAATGTATGCAGTAGCACAAACTGAAAACAGTCCCTAAGTTGTCCTGGGGGAAGGAGAGACACTGTTTCTACTGGCTTTGCATAAGCCTTTCTTGAGCATTAAAAAAAATCCCAATAATGATGGTCCTCTGCCATGTTAAAACTACCTACATTGAAAGATCTTGGGAGTTTAAATCAGTAGATGTCTGTGTTTAGGTTTTTCACCTGTTTCTGTGAATGTCTCACTCTGATGTTTGCCAAGTATCTTGCACAAACTAGTTGAATGCCTAAAGTTCAAAAAGATACTGAAATAAACCTCTATTTTTCATCTCCCACGCTCTCCATTCAAGTCAAGCACAGGATTGTTTCACCCTCATCATGGTCTTGTTAGCAAATATCCAGCAACCTCATAGCAGGGTGTCACTTTTCCTCCTCATTTCTCATATAACTGGCTTCTCTACATGAAAGCACAGACTATAAATAATATTGGCTCTTTAGCTTAAAAAATGCATATCCTGATGAATATCCTGATGAATATTTATTCAGCATGTTAAAAATACCATCCATGCCTGGCTTTCATTTGGCTCATAAACCTGAATATTGAGAAAAACTAAAGACAATATTTATTCAGCACATCAGCACAGCATCAGCTGAGGAAACTTCATATTTCTGTTTAGGATACGTGCACACTTCCTATTACTTCCCTGTCAAAACCCTTCAGAATCTCTGGAAGAACTTCTTTGAGACAGGAAGGAGGGTTCCCATTTCACAGCTGGAGAGATGTAATAGACAGATTTATGACATTTAATTTCCACTAATTCCAGTGGAGGTAGATGCTGAATAGTTTATTAAAATCCGTCTGCACGTCGCTTGTCCAGGGTCACAGAGGAGTCTCACAAACTCTGATTTCCTGAGTTGTGGATCAGCAGTGAACCTGCTGGAACAGAAACCTTCCTTATTTTCCCCTCATGCTGAGGGCACTTTATTTTAAATGCCATGACCAGGTGTATACAGCTTAGGTTTTCAGTTCAGTCTGGAGCCAAACCTTCCCCATTATCCATCATACCACAGTGGTATTTGCTCTCTCACTCTGCTTTGGAGCCACCTGGATCTTCAAGCAAGAAAACTGAAGTCATTCCTTAATTACTGGCCTTGGCAGTGCTTCCCAGCTCCTGTGATGGATGCATGCTCCAGTTACCTTTTCCTGTTCTCTTGGAACAAGGTGCAAACACAAACTGCCTCCTGCACCTGAGCTCCTGATTTTCTTGGGAGGAGCCAGTGCTGTGTCTGGAGAGGGATTCTGCAGTTTTACTCTTCCATGCACGAGGCAGTGATGTCTGTGTTTGCAGTTACACCCTGCCCAGGACAGGGCTCTGCTAACAAGCAGTATTAAACCTCTTCAGCTTTAGGGTTGAGTCACTCCACAACTCTTTTTCCTTGTTTATTCCAGTTTGGATTTGAAGAGATACTCCTTTCTACTGTGATTTCTGAGCAGCTCTGAATAAGGAGTTGCCCAGATTCTACAGTCCAGACTTTCTCATCCTCCAAGATCATTGGGAAAGTCAAGCTTGTTTTTCCATTTCCATGTATCTCCTTTTGAATATAAACTTTTCAAAACATTCTCTCTTCAACAAGATGTGATTCCTACTGTTTCCTGCTGGCATCAGCGAGCAGAATGTCCTGGGCACAGTCAGGGATGCTCTGACCAAGAAATGTGTGGGGCCCCATCCCCTCCGTTTGCTTTATTCCATCACTCTGGCTTTGCCAGAATCACCCCCGATTTTCCCTACAATAACAAAAAGAAGAATCAGCCATAGGAGTGGGAAATTCCACTGTAGATGGAAATAGGACTTCACTTGTCACTACTGCTTTCAAATGAATTTCTAAATGAAGAAAGCCTTTTACACTGTCAGTACTGAAACATGGGGATGACAGGTTCTGTTGGTTTTCCATCAGTTACAGCCCATGTCAGCAGCTTTGCAGGATCCAGGATACACTCCAGTTTCTACACTAAAAGCCATTTCTTTATGTTGCCTTTCTGCTAGGAGCAACTGTGAGTGCCAGTGCCTTGTAATATGTTTGCTGTTATTTTTTCCATATAAAATTCTGTAACGTGTTCTTTACAAGATCTGTGTAGCTTCCACAATCACCTTGTATTCTTTTCCTTATCTCTCCCAAATGCAATTCAATTAAGTAGTTTGATGGTGTTTGTATTAATCTAAGCAGCATTCTTGGCAAGGTGACAAGCTGAACTGGACTGAGATTTTGTGGATTTATGACAGTCCTGGCTATAGCTGATGGCTTTTAAACAAAATGTTTGAAAACAAAAACACGGATGCTTTTAAACATGAGATTCCTATCTCTGGCTAGGTAGAAGCTATTCCAGGCAAGAAGCAAATATTACAGGATAAAAAAAACAAACCACCCTTTCAGAAATATCCTGCAAAATATGTAAAAAAAAAAATTCAAAAGCACAAACAGTAGTTCTGTGTCTGTCCGTTACTGCTTTTCTTGCAGAAGTATCTCAAAGCCCTAATTAAGGACTAAAATCTCTTTTTTGAGGGTCTGTCAAGGACTAAAAGATGCCACCTGCCCACACAATGCATGGATAAGATTCACTGATGTTTGATGGAGATCAGGAAGGATGAGGAACTGGTGATCTACAGTTCTGAAAGAAATAGGCAAGTTTAGTATTTTTTCTTCTCTTATATATTAATATGCTCATCCCCCCCAATCCTAGACATGGTACCTTTATCACTGCCTTATAGTTAAGTCAGAACTTAGAACTGTGGTGCTTGCCTTGCCAGCTGTTTACAAATGCCCCTCCATGACTGAGCTGCTGCATCCTGAGCTGATTTGCAGTAACTCCTCCAACTCAGCTCTTGCCCTTTCACGAGGGGAGGTTTCAGCTGTGACTTTCTGTGGCACCTTGCAAATGCCTAGGGGGAAAAAAAGTGAATGCAGAGTCTATGGAGATCACTTTCAGCATCTGCATATTCAGGGTTTGACCCCAGGTCCGAGGAAAGGTTTCTTGTTTAATTGCATTTCTCTGTGGTTTCACTTCTGGACAATAACCTCAGTGTGACAGGCAGCAGATTTCAAGTTAGGAGATTCCACACTAACCCCAAGTACATTTATATAATCAGGAAGTGCAGTTGGACACTATCAAATGTCTCTCTGAGCCACGAATTAGGCATTTTGGAACATTGAACAGAGAGAGGGAAACTGATCTCGAATTTTTGTTTCTTTTTTGAAGTTCCCACAGTGTGCAGAGCATCCGTTCTGTTTATGGGATTGATATGTTTGAATAGTGAAAATATTTATCAGAATATGTAAAATGCTCATATAGGAAGTTACATATTGAAGGCCAGATGCAAATATTAATTCCTTCTCTGTGCTTTAAAGTGTTCATTTGTTGGTTTAAATGGATTCTACCATGTCCTCTATCCTTTTAGAAATTCTTCGATTAAAACCCTTTGGAAAAGCAAACAGGATGGAATGAGGTAGACAGAGGACGATGCAGATATATTTCTTATCAGTCATTGCTGCTGTCTCTTCTTCATAAAAAAAACTGGACAAATAGAAAGTTTTCTATATAATGGACATAGCTGAAGGGAAAAAATCAGAATATCTGCTTAAGATTTTCGTATTGGCCTCCTCACATTCCTTTTCCTCAGTGCTGCTGTTTAGCTATTAAGGAATCCTTTCCTTGAAAGGGCTTTTTCTTGAGGAAAAAAACCTCCTCTCCACTGACCATATCAAAATATACATTTTATAAGTAGATTTGTTTTCAAATAGGGTATTAATAATCCCTCAGTGTAACTCCTTGGTACTGAGAGGTCGATAACTGGCCTACTTATGCCATCTCCTGGGTAATTACAGAACTGTCTCTACACAGGGAAAGCATCTATCAAGCAGCATTAATAATTATCAGTGCCTTGAAATAATTTGCTAATTGGATCTCTGAAGTAATTTTGTTCTTATTTTATAAAATTTAGAACAATGCAAAAACTACAGAATTATTAATAACATATATTCAACTATTAGAAATAATCAGTAGATTGTACCAAAAAGATCTTTGTGACTGCAGTCTCCACAATACTGATACATTTCGTGAAGTTCTGTTTTACAAAAAAGTGACTTTTTTGTACTGATATTTTGCTAATGGGAGCTCCATTTGCTCAAAAGACTGGGGTTTAATCTCTTGGGGATGATCAGAAAAAAAGGAACAGGTGTTAGCTCTGTCACAAAATCTTTTACTGGAGATAACTGTGCTGTGGGACACTCCATTTCTGATGCAAGTAGTAGGAGAACCTACAAAGAGCAGAGGATGTTGGATGAGCTTCTGGAAATTTTAGCTTTGCTGTTCTATTCGTCCATCCCATCACTCCTGCCAAGTCTCACTCTGGGTAATTACACCTGTCAAGGGCACAGGGCAACAGGCTGAAGGGCCTTCACTGTCTTCTGGAACTTCATTTTGCTTCATTTTCCATAGAATAAAATGGTTTCGTTGCAAACTGGGTGTTACTGCAGCATCCTCAGTGGGAGAGGTGGCACAGGCAGAGAAGAGCAAATGGTGGGATTTATCCTTCAGAGTAAAAAATACTTTGTGAATCTGAGTTTTGGTTCACACCTCATGGAGTTACTGGGAATAGCTGATTTCTACCACAAGTGTTAGGGAAAACAAAGTGAACATCTGAAATACCAAATATTCACATTTTTCCAGTGCCTTCTGTTTTTTGAGAAATGTCCAGTCCCTAGGAATTGTGCATTCAGGATAGAATTTAGTAATTACAGTAGACATTGAGAGTTATGTTATTCCAGGCATCAAGGAGGGGTCCTGGGCAGGCCCAGGTCAATGGGCCATGCTTCTCTAACAGGAGCAGATGTTTCCATTGTGAAGCCTTCTCACCACTTCTGAAAAGTATGAAATAATGGGAGTGCAAAGAGCAGAAGCAGCACAAGGAAGGGATGTTCAGCACCTGCTCGACTGTGCTTTGCATCTGCCTCAATTTTCCCCAATCACCAGCTCTCTGTCCAAGTTCTATTACAGGCTGAAAAGGAAAGACATTGTAATGGCATAAATCTCTCATTTTTCTCAGTTGTCAGCATCAGCACATGTTAAAAAAGGAAAAGCCTATTTCCAGTTTCTTTGAAGGTGATCACGGCCTTTGAACTCAGTTGGGAAACTTTGCCACTGCCACATGTGCTACAATGTCTGCTCCCTGCTCGCTCAGAAAACCTTGAGAGGAGCCTCCGCCTTGGTCTGTGGGGTTTCTTTAAACAGTAATCCAACACTCTGCTACTGAGTGTTTAATTATTAGGATTGTGAAATACAACAACACCTAAGGCATTAATAGAAGGAACTAATTATAACCCTCTCAGCATGTGGTTTCCCCTTCACTTTTAAAATCTCTTGTCATTTATCTGTCCTTTAAGTGACTTCTTGTAATCCCTTAATCAGGACAAATGGATCTTTCAGAGGGAAGAAAATGACCCCAAACTGGCACAGAAAGATTTGATTAAAACTCATACTCCTCCTGTGGCAGCCCGAAGATCCCAGGGGATCCCATTGCTCAGCAGAGTAGAGGAAACAGCAGACAAGGAAAAGCTTTCTGTCTGAGACAAAGAGACTTTATCGCTGACGTGCTGACATCCTCTCTCTGTAGGACCAGCCTGTGATCAGTGTCTCTTGTTTCCTTTAAAACTCAGTGTCAGAACTTTGGTTCCAGCCTGATTAATTTCCCCTTTGCTGATTGTGTGTCATTTGCTTTTAAGTAAGATCTTTATAAACGAGGCAAAACAAAGACAGAGATGAAGATTGTGCGGAGATAAACATTTGTGCTGCTGGGACTCCCACTGGCTTGGGCACAGCAGGGGCCAGAAGTAATGGGGCTTCGCAGGAGTCCTGATTAGACCTCTCACTGTGAACAGGTAATTGAAACACTCCAGCAGAGGGAAAACAGCACGCCGTGGAGGTACTTGGTTTAAAGCAGACCCTGAGCGAGCCAGAGGCTTCACACACTGCCTGTGCCGGTGGGAGTGCGCCCAGGCTGGGCTGCAGCCCTGGGTGACACGGCTGGGTGTGCACAGAGAGCGCTCGGGGCTGCTGCTGCCTCGTCCTGGGGGCACTGCTCGAGTTCTCTGCCTTGGGGACAGAGAGCACAAGCAGAGGGGCCTTGGGAAGAAATGTGGCACCTGCCTGTGCTACAGGTGAAACCCACAGCCCAGGCTTGCTGTGAGGCACTGCAGGGTGGTGTGCATCCAGCAGGGACAGAGCACCAAGCTCCAGGTGAGCCTCGGAAAGCTCCCTGGGTGAGGGGACACTGATGGTTCTCCTCACCCCGAGGAGACAGGGCAGCAGCAGCTTGGGGTACCGTGGCAATATTCACTGGGAGCTGTGGCACAAGTAAACCTGCTGCCTCCAGCTCTTCCCTCTTGGTTTGTCTCCTGGCTCTCGTGGCTGAGAGCCATTCCCTGAGCAGCAATAGTGCCTTAAAAGTGTGACTGCTGCAAATGTGTGATGTAGGGGAGAAATGCGCTGGTTTATGCCTCATTTTCACTTCTTAGTAATCATTGTTCCTCATGAAAGCCTCTAAACACACCTTTTTGATTGTAGTAATTTTTTTGTGAAGCTGTTTGTAGTCAGCCTGGGCCTCCCTTCTGCCAAACTCCTCTAAAAGCTTACTGGTGTCTCAAGCAGAAGTTTCTAGTTTTTAAAACAATGTGAGATTAATAATTTAATGTAGGTTTCCTTCACTCCCCTTTGAGGAAAAACGTCAACTCAAACCTAATGCACAGATGGAGAAAGAAGTAGTTGTCATATGGAGCTGACACACATACCTACAACCCAGAGTCAGTGATGGAGTTCTGCTGTGCTCCAGATCCCCCCAGTTGATGTATGACAGATCTCCTGTCCCTGTGCTGGCAACAGGATTCATAACAGCTTTCAGCAGTTTGAGTGGTTATTTGGGTGTTTGTACCATGTTTTGTCATTCCTACATAAAAGTATTCAGTGATCATTAACAGGAGTTCAAGTGTCACATCACCAAATTACTGACTGCAAATGCTTAGTGAGAAATAAGAGGAATATTTTTGGCCAGGTAGTTGCATAAATGACAGGGCTTGGTGGGAATTATGAATATAATGATACTTCAGTTATTACAGTGACAAAAGGGGATTCTGAATATCTAGATCCATTCTACAAGTCCCTTTTTAATTACAGGAGCTGACTTAGAATTGCTGTGCATCTGTCCCTTATCTGTAAAAGGAAGGTTTTAATTATTTGCTACTTCCATCACTGTTTGCTCACAGAGATTTTGTACTGGTTTGATGTGACCACAGCAGAGCACATTTCCCTCAGGTCTGCTCAAAAGGAGTGGGCTAAAAGCTGCTTCAAAGGTCAATATCGCTGGTGAAAGGCAAGATACTGGTGCAGCACCATTGATAAGGGCCACTCCTTAGTTTGCCACAGCTCTCTGTGTGACTCTGGTCAACAGAGCAGCTCCTTCAGCCTCAGTTTCTGCTCTTTAAAGTGTAAACATTGCATCTTTATCTCCCAACAGTGCTGGGGAGCTGTGTTAGCTTAGTGTGTGCAAGTGCTCAGATCCCCGGAGAAGCTGAAATACTGAATGTTACCACCCGTGTGGGCACAGGCCATGCAATTGTGAGAACCTCCAGGGAACATTCTCGTTTCCCAAGAAACAGGGTTTCATTAAAACAGGGTTTTTTTGTCCCATGCAAGAGAGAACTTTACCAACATTAGCAGCCGTGGGTCTGATCACATCTCATGTGTGGGTGACTGCAGGTGTGGTGTGCTCCAAACCCAACAAGTTTACACAAGCCATAAACACACAGAACACTTCCATGATTATTTTCAGCCTTGCGTAATTTTCAGAAGAAACAGCAAAACACAGCATAACTCTAATCTTACCAACGTGGTTATCATCTGCAATAAAAATGTCACCTCAGGTATTAACAGCACTGCTAAATCACTGGCCTGACTTGAAGTCTTCCATCTGGAGTTATAAGTTAAGGACAGTTTATCACAGGAGTGATTTATTGTGTAAACAGATCTTGCTGCTGGCATTTAGGAGAACGTGGCTGCCTGCCACTCAGCCAAATTCTTTTATCACACTTGACTGAAGTTCCCAGCCTTGAATTATTAGTTAATAATATCCGAGCGAAAGCATAATTTATTGTTTAAGTAAACTTTGAAACTCAAAAACAGTATCTTAGCTCCCAGACTTAGTGCTTGCCTTAGGCAAAGCATTTTTCTTTCAGCACAAAATTGTAATAGAACAGGAGTAAGATTTGGAACTAATTCCAACACTTCCTGCATGTGTAACTTACCTAATGGCAGAACACAATCTTCTGAGCTGCTCTTCCCTCATTTCTGTATTGTAAGACCAACATCCTTCATGCCATAACTGAGCAGAGGTCAGTTACACACAGACATATACAAACCTCAAAATTTAAAAGTAACACATCTGTGGTTTCCTGATAGTATCAAATTTCCCTTTTGTATAATTTCACTGTTTTATCAGCAGTGCTTGAGGAAACCCATGAGTTTCCCCCTCAGAGGCATCTGTGGCTAATTTATTGCAGGAAGTGATTTCATTGAAAGGAATAACCTCGTCTGACAACAATTCCTTAGCATTTAGGGTATTATTTACAGCAGTGCCATGATACCAACAGCCAGCAGATGCCAGCACACACACGAGCACCAGAAGTGCCTCTTTCATGCTAAAGGAGGGATGGTGCAAGTGAGAAACCAAGCCCACTCCTCAAAATTTTAGGAGTTTAATAAGGGATAATAAGGGACAGATCAATAAAGCAAAAGTAACAGTTCTGGGTGCGTGGCAACAGCCAGAGGCACCCCAATTCTTTAGCAAGCAGTCCTTTACACTGTTGCAGTTGCATTACTTCCCCAAATGACTTTGCACATTTTCAGAGCCTGCTTGCCACAGCTCTGTCTCAGGTTGCCACAGCATTGCATAAGTCCACAGCTACAGCCTCCGAGGGTCCATCAGGGAGGCAGTCCAGGGTGGTCTTCTGATGCCACTTTAGGTTTGGTTTTCTGCTTTATGGCATTTTGTTCTCTGCCTGTGCTATCTTGGTTATACATTTTGCAAGAGCAGTCATATCTTGTTGCAGGCCCGCCTACATCTTGTGATAGCCTTGCTTCATGCACAATTTTAGTTGTACCGATCACAAAAGCAATTACAATTTGCACTACATCTACAAAAGCAGTTACAATTTATAATAATTTGCAAAAGCAAATACATAATAGCAAAAGCCAACTGTTACACAGCAGATTGTAACAGTGCAGAGCTGTCCCAAGTGTGTGAACCCAGAGGAAAAGTGAACTTTCTCTTTGATGTTTAATTGTCATATATAAAGGATATAAAATCTGGCACTGTACTAAACTTCATCTTGGATTTAAAGAGGCCACTTACTGGAGAAAGGACTATACACTGGTCTAGCAGGTAACTGCCTCCTCTCTTCAAAACTGACTTATTTCCATATGGACCTCTCCCTGGAATTTCAGGCATAGTTGATCTAGGTTTTTTTTACCTCTGCATACTGAATTAAGGATCCTTAATATCAGATCTTCTATTTGTGTCAGTGTGCACAAATATGCCCAAATCCCCCCATCACCTCTGCACAGTGGAACCTCAAGACACGCCAGGTTTTTGGCTGCCCACACGAAACAGTGCAGGCAGGAAGAATGAAAGGCCAGGTGCTCGTGCTGCAAACACTGCAATGCCTTCAGGTCCAGCTGGTCCTTTTGTTCTGAAATTGTCACTGCTCCTGCCAAAAGCCTTTGCAGCACCACAGTCACAGCCTTCTGACATTAACTGAGTGATGGGGATCCCTTCTGACAGATCTCTTCCAGAGCAGAAAACATTGGTCCCAGAGTGTCCATGAAATCGTCAGGCAAGTCCTCACTGCCAGTGGAGATGGAGCAGAGGGAGTCACTGGGCTCTAATTCTCCTTCCTCAGAGTAACTGCAAGGTTCACACATGTCCCTGTAATCTTCCAGTGTGCTTTGGTAATACACTCTCTAAAGAAGGGAAGAAACAATGTAAGTCAGCACAAAAGCTCCTGCTGCCCTTTTGAAAATTAAAGGAAATTATGGCATGCAAATTAGGCAGGAGTTTACAGAGAAGAATATGAGTCTTTGTCTGAGAAGAAAGAGTTCTACAGGAAGACTCAGCTGCATAAGTTCCAGAGTCTGAACTTTCCCCAAGGTACAAATGGGGCAGGAAAGGGCCTCTGATCTGTCCTGGACCAGAGATAGGGCAAGTGACCTTGGCTGTTAGGGCCTGCAGTCTGGCCAAGGAGGGCAAAGGACAGGACTGTAAACATGCAAGGTCGGACTGGGCAAGGCAAGAGGAATTTGAGTTTCCCTGACACCACAGAAGTGCAAGAGCAGGTGACAAAACTTTAACTCTGCTCAGGCACAGAAAGCATTTTAGCCCCACTTCTCCAACCTGAAGGACAACTCAGTCAAGGAAAAAAGGTATTTTCAACAAAGTCTTGAATGTTTTCCCATCAAATATATCCCTTGTTTTCAATTGCCCTGCTTCTGAGATGTGAGCTCAGAGCAGCTGGAGCCAGAGCAGCTGTCCAGTTTTGCAAGCCCTTTCTCCTGGGCTTACAAAACTTGACACAGGAGGATTTCAAAGCTCATTTCTTACCTGAGCCAGTGTTCTGTCCACTGTCTGTATGAAGCAATCCAGGTGTCTTGCTTGGGATGTCTTGTAACCAGTGAAACAGCCATTCTGGAAGACAGCCACACTATCTCAGGTGTGACCAGCATAAAGCCACCTTCTGACATTTCTTTCACTTACAAATAACTCCAATTATCTTTCTCTCTGTTACATCTATTTCTTTTGTGCTTCCTTCTCCAGGTACTCCAACAAGTGACAGTTATTTTCTAATTGAATGATATTGCATTATTCCTCCCACTGTTATTAACACCAGACCTAATTCTCAGGATACCACTTCCCTTGGTATAAAAAAGGAGATTTTCATCAAGAACCAGGCAGTTACCTCAGCAATCACTTCTTTTCCAGCCTCCACAGACACAGGTGTTGGAGTAGCACTGTGTGTAATATCCAGCCCAGCCTGCACACAGGGGAGGGATGGTGTTAATAAGGAACTGAACCAAGTGTGAAGGATCACACCTCTGCAGACTATTCCATGTTCCACTCTCATTTACTCCCTTGTTGCACACACCAGGATGTGTGTGTGGTAGAGTGACAGGAGATGCTGTGCTTCCTCACCTGTCGGATTCACCAGCAGGATGAGGCACCTGGGGGGGTCCTGTGATACTGAAATGGGGTAGGAGGGGTAACAGTCTGTCACCAGAGTGGCATCATCCAGCCCATGCAGAGCACAGCTCCCCAGACAGGCTTAGTGGCAAATTTTGCTCAGTACCAAAACCAGAGGAAACGTAATTAAAGAGATGACCAGTAGCACATTCAGCCACACAGCACTGGTGGGGTGGGGTGGATATATGCTGTCACACTCACCTCAGAAAAAGAACTTCTGCCCTCTTCATTGTAGTTGATTAAAGTCTGATCACCTTCCTGGGGTGGAGAAATGGCTTTACTTTTAGCCCCTGACCTGTGACACTGGCAAAGCATGATGCTGGAGACTGTAAAGGAGAAAGGGAAAGGTGAAATGGGCACTGGGAACAGATGAGTTTGGCTCAACACAGTGAGGGGAGAGGTTCCCAGCCCACTTCCAAAGGAGCTCCCTTGGGAAACCCCAGCAATGCAGCTGTGCAGAGGGAATTCTTGGTTGGAGTGGTGAGACTGAGCAGGCAGACAGAATAGATCATGCACAGGTAACCAGAGGAACAGTGCTCAGATAATCTATTAATTTTTCTTCAGATAAAGAATCAGCAGTTCTTCTCTCCAGCATTAACCAACATGAGCTGGTACAGAGGAACCAGCTCTAGAAAAAATTTAACCTCCATGGGAGAATTGCATTTCTTTCAGTTTGCCAGGACACAGAAAATGTCAAAAAAGTCAAGTATGCAATTGTATTCAATGCAAATAAAATACTTGCTATGTTGTACTAGAGTTTAATGACAATTTACATTTGCCAGTCATCCTCTAGATGCAAAACAATCGTGATTTTAGTAGATTTGAGCTCAAGAGCTGCAATTGCAATGAGACCGAGTGGTCAGATGACAAAGAACCTGCATGTCTAACTTAGGAGGTCACTTACCCAGTAGAAATAAGAAAGCCATCAGTATTATCACAATGGCACCTCTTCCAAGTCCCACTGCTGCTTGTAGAACTGGTGAATGTTTACAAGTGTGTCCATCTGGGCAAAAGCAGAGCCTGATGTGCTGGTTCTGCCTTGTGGAAAATCCTTGCCTGTCCTGAATAATGATGGGCACTGAGTAGCTGCCTTGTGGGAGGCTTCTCAACATCAGGAGTTCAACTGACTGCCCTAAAAAGACAAGTGAATCATTTCAAGGCCCACAGAAAAAAGTCAAATATTCTACAGTCCCTTGTGTTGATAAAGGAAATTCATTTGCACCCCAATTTCAAGTGCTTTTTCCAGCCTTAATGCACCATAGTAAATGGGACTGAATTACATCCCACCTTATCACCTCACCAAGCCTTCTGGGCAGAGATCTGTCCCAGCCTGGCTGCACTCTGGCACAGCTCCCTGATAACCTGTGGAATTCCTTAGGTAGTTAATCAAAGGAAGAAGTGGTTCCTCAGCTGCCTTATCCCCCTCTCTGCAGTTTGAGCACATTGCTGCTGCTCCTGTCCTCAGCAGAGATGAAGAGCAATGTCACTTTTCACAAAGTGCCATAACTGCATATTCTGAAGGCTCTTCTTTCCCATCATTTCAGTCTCACTGGGACTCATCAGTAACAAACCATAAAGGTAGAAGATAGTGAAATAACTAGAGGGCCCTCAACTGACCGTAAATTCAGGAAGAACATGAAAAGAACTCACCAAAGTTCCTTCCTAATGTCCAGTTACACTTCACATCTTCAGAGTCCTCAGCCAGCTCAAATGTAAATGGCCCTGAATGTGGATGGGCCAGAGCAGACTTGGCTTCTATAACGAGAGGTGTCCCTTCTTTTTTGTCACACACATCTAAAGCAGGAGCCACCAACGATGGCATATGATCATTAATGTCAGACAAGTAAAGCAGGATGGTGCCAGTACCAGTCTGTGGTGGCTTGCCTGGGTAGGAGCAAAAGAAACAAAAAACCACTCACAGCTGGGCTTTGACAAATGCCAGTGCAGAGGCAGGATCTGTCTGGTTTATCCTACCAGACACACATAGCATAAGTTATAAACATTAGGGTGTTTTGTTATCCATTAACCACTTAGATCCTTAGCCTTGCTATCTTTTTGTGTTCAACACGCACCTCATTTCACAGTCCAAACTGCTTGAATATTCTCTGGCTGGCTGCTTACCAAGATCAGTAGCATGAACAATAATGGTGTACAGGCTGTTGTTCAAAAAGGGGGATTCTTGATCAAATTCTTTTGCCACAGTAAGAACACCAGTGTTCTCATCCACACTCAGCCAACCATCTGGGTCACAGGCTAGTTCATATCTGAAAAAGAAAGGGAAAAATTACAAGTGATTATGTTAAATGGATTTTGGGTCCCAAACTACACTTGCAAACCTCTTTGTATTCCTAAGCTATTTCTTATTCTAGGAGTTGGAACACTGCCACTTACTTTATCTTATTTGGCACATCATCTGGATATGTGGCAGGATACTTTCTAAACACCCTCCCAGGCTTCATTGAATCTTCCTTTTGGACAATAAGTACAGGAGGATGAAACCTTGGAGCACGTTGTGGCTGTAGGACCTTGATGTTCACAGCTGTGTTTGTGGATTCCAAGTCAGAGATCATCACAATGCCATTTTTACACCAGAAGAATGGTTCTTCATTTGCTACAGAAATGACAAGTCTCATCTCAGGGTCACCTTCATAGCTGAGCGGCTGAAAACCCCAGACAAAAGCAGTTTAATTAGCAGATACGCCCTTTTAGCAGTTTATTAGACTTAATTAGCAGTTATGACCTTTGTTTTGGCAGTCAGGCCTGTTACCTGGAGCACAAGTGAGCTGAGCTCACCCAAGGCAGCTGACTCTGAATCTCTCAATCAGACAGGCCACGTGTCACATTGCCACACTCAGCTTATCTATTGCTGTTATCTCCTCACCTTAATAACACTCAAAATGCCTTCATTTGTGGCTGGATCTGTCTCAATGGTGAACTGCTCCTTCTCATTGCCCTCTGTTATTTTGTATTTTGCCCTCCATGCTGGAGTGTTGGGAGAGTCTTTATCTTCCACTTGGAGCCGTAACACAGCTGGATGTTCTTCTCCTGCTGAAATCTGCAGATGGTGCTGGGAAGGCAAAGGAAGGAAATAAGGATGATATCTATCTATAAAACTATCTATCCATCTATCTTACGTAATCTCTTCACAGTGGCTTAAGTTTTTGATGGTGCAGTGTAGCCACCAGCTTGCCTAACTAGCACTCCATAGACATACTGAGAAATGCCAATTAAATCACCTAAGGAGTGATGAGGTAGCAATTATATATAATTTGTCTTTATTTCTTATAATAAATTGGTCACTGGTTGAGAGCTGAAAATTCAGACTCTTGCCTTCTAATATACAAACAGCACTGTCCTTGCATCACAACTTTTAAAAATGCAATAAGGATGATACTCAGAGAGAGGGAACAAATCATAGCTGTGAGAAGGGTCAGAATTTTACCAGATAGGAGTTGATGACAAAGCACAGGCTTCTTGTGTAAACCCATTTTTGCAGGTGATATAACATTATTCCCTCAGGTCTTTCAAACACCAGGTAGCAGACACTGGTGGAGGTGTTTGTAGGTGACTTTGTACACACTGTTGTAACCCTATTGTATCTCTTCCCGCTCTTCACAACCTCAAATATTTACACAGACCAGTACCTGACATGACTCAGCACTCTGAATACGTGGGCTGGGTTTGGCTGGGATGGTTTATTTAGGTAGATTGTAAAATAAAGAGCAGATTGTCACCACAGAATGGTTTGGGTTGGAAGGGACCCTAAAGGTCACCTAGTTCCACCCCTTGCCATGGGCAGGGACACCTCTCCCGAGACCAGGTGGTTCAGAGCCCAGCCCAGCCTGGTCTGGACCACTCCCAGGAGTGGAACATTCAGCACTTCTCTGGGCAATCAGCACCTCAGCTGCCCAGATGTCAGAATAAGCTGGTCTGTCAACTTCCCTGTGCTTCCAGTGACACAAAATCCTTCTGGTGATGTACACAGAAAATTAACAAAGTTTAGCGCTTTAAGAGATATTTGATCTGACAGAGCTCATTTGCACAAGTTTTTCCTTGATTGTGCAACGGTCTGAGGGTTCCCATTTCCACTGCTGAGTGCATTTAGCAGTTGGAAGCACTGAACTGTACTTGGAAAGGCTCAGTGAAGTAATAATGTTTTCCCTTACATAATCACTAGTAAATACAGGGAGATGGTTGTTTGCATCTTCAACGGCGACAGTCACTGTTGCAGTAGATGACAGCTGAGGACTTCCATGGTCACTGGCTTTAATCAGAAGGTTGAAAGAGTTGGCAGTCTGTAAAACAGAAACAAAGAAGTTCCTGACACTTAGTTAAGAAGCAGTTGCCACATTTTGCCAGCTACAGCTGGATGTGAGACTCTCCTTCCCCTTGTACCTGGTAACTGTGTAGTGAACATGTATCGTGCATTAATGATGAGAAGATGCTAAATATACATCACCTTGTAATCCAGGCATCCTGACAGAAATATTGATCCTGTGGTTGGATCAATGTGAAACGTGAGTCCATCTGGAGAGGGCATTTGCATACTTATGGAATAGGACACCTGTGAGTTCACAGTGCCCACTTCGTCTTTGTCCAGGGCTGTGACTTGGATAACTGGCTCATCTAGGATGAAGAATTAATGAGATATTAATGGGATTGTTTAGTCTCAGTGTGGAGTTCTCAGGCCTGTCTGCAGCCTCTTAAACACACAACTCCTAAGAAAACCTACAACTTCTCCCGTGGCCATGGTTATCCCTGCACAGACTCTGGCCACTACTTCATTTGGGTGGCAGATCTGCCTAAAGAACTGTTAGACTCCAGAATTACCACACTCCTGGATTTACTTCATCAAAAACATGTACTATTTTTCATGCCAGCTGCTGAGGAGTTGACACCACGTGTGTACACACCCAGACTGAGTCTGTGTTTCTGAGCAGTGTCTGACCACCTTCTGTGAAGCTGGGTGCATGTGCAGCTTCCAGATCCACAGCTGAGATCAGCGTGCTGCACTCTTGGCTTGTAGTTCAGAACATCTTTGAAGCTTTTCCAGAATGTCTCCAGTGATATTCTAATGTACACTGAGGTTAATCAGACAAGAGGTAGGAAATGTAGGAAACAGGAAAACGTCCCTAAACTCATGAGTGTTTAAGTAAAAGGTAGAGAGAAGAACAGATTTAGTAGGAAAGGGATGATAACAATGAAGGAATTAGGAAGAGAACATCATAGGCAAACCAGCAGTAATCCTTGTTTGGGGGGGCACTTACCTCTACTGTGGTTCTCCCTTATTGTAGTGCCATATTCTTCCATGGAAAACTCAGGTGCATTGTCATTGATATCTTTAACCTTTATGTTGAAAAATATAGGGCTGTCCAACAGCTCACCAGATTTTCTGTTCTCAATATCAAAACGAATCTAAATGAGTAGCAACACAGACATCAGAATGAACTGAACAGCACCATTTAGATATCAGAATAGAACAAAAACCCTTCCATTTTGAAGCTGCTTCAGTCAAATTTGTTTAGCATTGGCTTTCAATCACATGGTTAAGTCATTATTTCACCTTACAAAAGTAGTAGATTCGTAATGGTCATCCTGGGCCTCAAACAACCTTTTTAAAAGGAAAAAAAGATTTTTACTGTAAATTGATTATTTGAAATGGCTGCCTAAAAGGCAAAATGTTGCACAGAAAACCACATGAAAAACTATAAATTGGGTACAGTTAATCCACAGAGACCCAAATAGAAATCATTGCAGAGTAAACATAAGGAGACCACGGCTGAAAATTTTTTCAGGAGGAAAACAAACCCACACTCCCATATTTCATTCATAATCTTGTTATCACATTTCTTTCATTGCACTTCCTGCTTGTGAACACTTTTCTGCTTTTTAAGGAGAAACATATGCTTCCTCTTATGTAAAGTTACAGTAATAGAGCTTTGCAGCTCCTCCAGGATTACCCAGTTTTTGTAACACATGACTATCTTCTTGCATTCTCCTGATTTGGAGGCTGTGTTTACAACTCAGTGTTCTGGCCACTGGAGCTGTAACAGATTTTGAATTTCAGGACAGCCTTTTAAGTTTTTAGGTTATGATCCAGGGTCATACCAGAAGGAAGATAGAAAAGAAGTGTGCAGATATTTGTGGAAGTTCAAACAAGCCACAGAGATTTATAATGAAAAGTGATGTGGAAGTTAATTGGTCTCTGCTGAGCCAATCAATTTAGCAGTTATTTATAGGTGCCAGATAAGAAAAGCAAGTCATGAGAATACCCATTTAACATTATTATAGGTGTGTCTATTTCCTGTGAAGCATTGAGCCATGAGAGAACCATGAACCTTTGCAGACAGCTGAAGTGGCCTGTCCAGGTGTGTTACCTGGAAAGTTGGGGTCCTCTCCCTGTCGATGGTGCGGTGGACGTACAGGTGTCCATTGGCATCATCTTCTATGGAAAACAGCCCCACCTCTGGAGCCTCGTCCACCCCAGGTCCACTGATTAAATACTTCAGTGATGTATTGTATGATCTGTTATTGAACAGCTTTTGAAGAGAGAAGTAGGACAGTGCAACGTGAGCAGGGAAGATGGAACAGAAATAAAAATTATTTAAATCAGTTCTCTTTCTGCCCCTCTCCCCTTTGCAGATGAGGCCTCTCTTGGTCTCAGCCAGCCCCACAGCTCCCTGACTGCAGCACCACTGCACTCTTGCCACTCCCATTCCATCATCTTCTTTCCCCTGAGTGTCCTTGCAGCTTCCCACGAGAAGGACCAGTAAATCCCTTCCACCTCACAGTTCCACCCATCTCTGTAGCAATTAGGCAAGTTTGGGTGAGTAAGTTTATTTAAAGTTGCTTTTTAATGCACACTTCTTGCCCTCTGCTCCCTGTGGTATTTTATTGTGCAACCTGAGGTGATGAATGCCTTGCTGAGCTTCAGGCAGAACTTTTCCTACAAGCTGTTTTGTACCTGTCCAGCATATTTGGGGAATGGTCCTTTGTCCTCCTCTTGAACATCAATGGTGGTGATAATCCAGGTCCTTTTTGTTCGCTTCAGAGGTTGCAGACTGTCTGACTGATAAGAATCCATCCACTATTGGATAAAGAACGGGGTTTGGTGTCACAGTTTGCACAGTTAGCTGTTTTGTATCTGTTATTGTCTAATATTGACTACAAACCTGAATACTCTTCCTTCTGATGGCTTGTCTTAAGCAGAAATTTTCAATTTCATGAGAAAAACTGTCAGCAGCAGTAACCTTATGAAAAGAAGAGATTGTGACAAGTGTGGGTCACTAGAAAATCTTGATGTGTTGTCTAGGAGGAATTTGCCTTCACAGAAACATATTGATGCAGTTTTGACAGTATTGTATTGAATTGTAGCTGACCCTTAACTCCACAAATATCATCACAAATATCATCCATCTTGTTCCAAATGAATGCCATGAGAGCTATGAGAGCAATTCCTCTGGTCAAGTGATTCCAGACCCCATAAAAATGCTGTGTCCATGCAGATACCAGTCTTTGGTACCATCTCTGTAGCTTTTCCTACATCAAGTATCTCCAGTTTTTAAATATTCACCTCTGACTCTCTGTGTCCAGTGCTCCTTTAGAAGTTGTCTGGTGTTGACAGGACATAAACTGATTTTTTCGAAAAAGATTTAAGTCTGGGGGGAATTTCAGAGTTTCAGGGCTCTGTGGTGTGACTTGAACACAACTGTTTTACCAGAAGGTGATCACTGGACCAAAATCTCTAACTCAGATGAGTAAAATAAATCACTGAGAATGGTGGCTATACACAAGTTGGCACAATTTGCCTTTTCATATAAATGCAAGCTTCCTGCCCAGGCTTCAAACACTGCTTTTTACTGGAAATCTTTCACCTCAAAGGACAGTGCTGAAATTACACCACTGCCATTAGCTCACAGGTAACTTGGACACCTTTCTCCTACTTCTCAACAATTTCCTTGGAAATCTTGATGTGTATTACAGAGAAACATTATCAAATATTTCCAAAAATGGAACAGATCTCTGCCTGCCCAGACTCAGGCAAAGGCCTTTACCCCGTGACTTTATCCTGAAGAAGGAAAATACCTGTAAAATTGTCAACCTGCTGAGCAATGAATGGGGTTCACCAGTAATGTCTTGGAGCAGTGAAGCTGTTTACACCCAGGGAAAAGTTCTGTGATGTGAAAACAGCAAGCAAGGCTGCAACTCAGCACTTGCAAGTTGACCTTGTTGGATTTGCTCCAGGTTCAGCCCTGCTGGACCCCCTGAACAAGCTGTTTTCCTCTTTTCTATGTGTAGTAATTTTTAATCACTGTGGAAGCTTTAACTGTGTATTTTCTGGCTTCCCCACTCCTCTTGTTCACCTGCACAGCACGACAGGGTAGAGCTGTCTCCATTCCAGCCAGGGGCACTGCTAGAAAGGAATAACCCAGTACAGGACCATGAATCACACAGAAACACCCACAGAAACTCCAATGAATTCCTGAGGGGATGATGGTTGACGTGGCAGGGTCACCACCAGGCACCAGCGTGCTCAGCCAGGTGTGAGCACTCCACTATTCTCAGCGGGATGAGCAGAAGGTCCCCAGCTCTGAAAAGCCCTTCCCAGAGACCGGAGCCCAGGAGCTGGGGGAGAGGAACCAGCAGAGACAAACAGACTCAAAGAGGGGTTAAGGTGGGAAGGGACCACTGGAGATCAGCTGGTCCAGCCCCCCTGCTCCAGCAGGTCCCCTCAAGAGCACTACTCAGGATTGTGTCCACAAGGATTCTGAGTGTCTCCAGGGAAGGAGACTCCATCACGTCTCCAGGCAGCCCGTTCCAGGCCCCAGCCACCCGCACAGTGAAGTTTTCCTTATGTTCAGGTGGAACATTCTGTTGCCATCTCCTGCCTGTTGCCTCTGATCCTACTGCTCAGCACTCCAAGAAGATTCTGGCTCCATTCTCCTGCTGTGCCCCCCGTGCAGCCAGACCCCCTGCCCACATCCCAGCCCACACCTACCTGCAGGAGCAGCAGGATGATGAGCAACTCCAAGGGATGCAGCAGGACCATGGGGGACCTGAGAAGATCCTGCCATGGAAAGGAGCACCCAGGTGCAGCAGAGCCAGGTCTGTGGAACGTTGTGTGATGGCTCCCTGCAGCCCAGGGCTTGTCCACTACCATTTCCACCTGTGTCCAGCCCTGTGGGCAGCCCCAGAGGACCACGGGTATTTCCACCCCGTCAAAGTGAGAAAAACTGAACTGTTGTTTCTGTCAAACCGAACTGGCTCCAAGCAACGCTCGGTCCTCCTGTGGTGTTGGGTTGCTTCAGTCAGTCTGCAGCTGCCACTTCCACGCACAATAAATGGGCCATGGCTGCAATTTTATTGCTATTTCACAACTAACAGTAAACACGTGTATTGATTCAACAGTTCCTTGGAAATGCCATTTCCAATAATAACTTCACCATTGTTTGCTAAGAATAAACACATTACTTTCAATAGGAGTTGGGTTTATCTGGGTTTATGCCCAGGAAAGCTGCTTCTCAATGACTTCAGACTTTGAAATGAGAGCAAGTTCTGTCAAAGCTTATTTGAAAGCTGATATGTCTGTTCCACCCAAAGGCCACCAAGCAAGGATGAACTAGTATATCTAGAGACGAACTTCGAACACAGGGTGGGAAAAATATGTTTTACATAACACTTCACAAGGAAGCGGGAAAATAAAAATTAAGAAGAAGAGAGTGGCAGAGAGCAGGGGGAAGGTTCTGGCTTCTGTGAAAATACCTCTTACAGCGTTTTCCATTCTCCTGATTTGCTCTTACTGGGTACAAGGTTTATTCTCTTTTAAATAACACTCAGCTAACTGAGTGTAGGCAGGAAGGCTGGAGGGATCTTCCAAAACTCACACATAACAGCAACATGTTAAATAGCAGGGCAGGATAGGAAGGCTTGGACAGCAGGAAAACCTCAAATAGCAGGAATGTTCTGACTGTAAAGTTGTTGTGTGGTATCTCACACAAGAGCTTTGTAGAGCTTACTATAAATGTTACAGACATAGCAAAACAAAGGCATTTTGCAGCAACAGAAAATTTTACTCTCCCTCTCTTTATTTTCCTCTGGATTAGCCTCAGCTGAATGCATGAACACTCTGTGTGTGAAATTAGGTTATACCCATTCCGTATTCCGGGCGGAATCCGGTCTGGGTTTTCCTTTTTGCCGAGTCCATTCCGGACTCCGGGCGGAATCCGGTCCGGGTTTTCCTTTTTGCCGAGTCCATTCCGGACTCCGGGCGGAATCCGGTCCGGGTTTTCCTTTTTGCCGAGTCCATTCCGGACTCCGGGCGGAATCCGGTCCGGGTTTTCCTTTTTGCCGAGTCCATTCCGGACTCCGGGCGGAATCCGGTCCGGGTTTTCCCTTTTGCCGAGTCCATTCCGAATTCCGGGGGAATCCAGTCCGGGTTTTCCCTTTTGCCGAGTCCATTCCGAATTCCGGGGGAATCCAGTCCGGGTTTTCCCTTTTGCCGAGTCCGTCCCGGGCCGCGTGTCCCCGGGCCCCGGATGGAATCGCCGAAGATGAAGGACAATTCCGTGCTTTTCTGGCTTTCTCTGGCCAGCAGGAGCCGGGATGTGCTGAGCTGCCCCCTCCACCCAACACCACAATACTGGAATTCTCCCCAAGGAAAGTCAGTGGTGCTATCTTGAGGAAAAAAAAACAACCCAGCAACAAACAGGGCAGTATCTCACTTTTATTGTAGCAAATATACAGTACCTTTGAATGACAAGATTACTTTCCCATGGAATTACTAGCAAAAATATCCACAAAATGTTCAAATAAATAAGAATACATGAATAACAACATCAAAAGCTGGTCTGCAAATCCTCAGTTAATCAAGTTCAGTCATGGTCTGTCTATTTTTCAGATGAAAAACCACTAATGCAATGGGAGCAACAAAGGCTCAATACCTTTAAAATAAGGCAAAAAATAGTACATTCTATGCAGTTTCATACTGTAGAAATTTAATGTATCAGCTCCAAAAAAGCACATACTGACTGAAAAAACTGTCAAAATTCTCTCAGAATTCTAACAAGATCCTTCAAATAGTAAATAGAAGGTAGAAGTTACTTCGAAGAACAATGAATGATGAAACACAGAAAGGACACGAAGAGTGACAGGATGAGGGCAGATCTCAGAGTCTGGAGTCAAACAGGACAGTTTAGCCTGATGGAATCAGCACAACCCTCCCTGCAGCATTATCCTGCTGTATCCAACTGAAAACAAGGGGGGAAAACATTACTGCCCTCAGTATGAGATGCCAGCAATGGAGGAAAAAGGAACATGGCAAGAGTAAAACAATATTGCTTTAAATTTTTTCATGTGATGCACTAAAAGTGGATTAACATTACTAAAGAAAACAGTTTCTACATATTAGAGTGAAATTCTGTTTTTTCACATCTTCTAACAGGGTTATTTCACTGAAAATAACTGAGTTGTTCAAAGTTTATACTCACGCAACTGAAGCAGAGTCTGGCTGTTTATTTGAAATACGACCTGAGCATTGTTCTGTAGGTAATACTGCAGAACACTGAACCTTTACATTCTCTAGCAAAAAAAAAATAAATCACTCTGTTTAAATATCTCACATCACAGTAATCTGTTCTTCAAGAAGCATCACCAGTGCTAGGCTTAGATCCACATGATCATATTGCTAAACTTAGTAAAAAAAGAGGCTAATAGCCACACAAACACGGCGCTGTGGAAGTGTCTTAAGTAATTAATTTTAAACTGAATGTGTTTGATGGAATAAATTTTTCCGCTCTGTTCAGAAGTGCTTCTAAAGACAATATCCAGTAATACAAAATGACAGAAATATAAACCACAGTCCTCTTCATAAAAGGAGCTCTCTTCATCTGTAGGCCCAGAACACGGTGAAGTTAAAATGGAAACAGGATAAAACCCAGCCCTTGCAGGTCTGCTCAGGCCAAGAGCTGCATGTTGAGGCAAACACAGAAATTCTGTTTCTGTGTGTGAACAAAGACAAGCGTGTCAGAAAAATCAAATCAATGAGAGAAATCAGACTGGTGTGATTATCACATGAGACAAACCTACTTGGCCAGATCCCATGGAGCCCAGTGGTGAACAAGCTTTCAGTCTTCTTTAAAGTGCCATCACCTCCACCTGCTTTACTTTTTAGTTTCCAGTGACAGACTGGTGTCCGTAGATGACAAACACTACATTAAAACTTTCCTACCTCTGTGACAAAAGACTTTTCCCAGTGCCAATCACCTTTGCTCTGGTCACAGCTGGTTGAGATGGGGTTTATTTATTCTTAGAGAAGTGATCACGCAAAATGTGCCTGTATCTACATGCCCTCCTTACAACCCAGGAAAGCTTCAATTTAGAACATTTAGCATCCAGCAATATTCAATGCTATAACAACATGCTAAATTATTTACTGCATCTAACAGAATTTGTTTTTAAAAACTGCTATTCTGATTATTGCCTGGATCCTGCTCACCTCAGGTTTGGTGCTTTGAACTAGAACAGTGCATTAAAATGCTGATTATTGGCAAAGCAGCTCTCCTATTTTTCACCACTGTTCATGTGAATCAGGAAAACTTGGCTAAGGCAGGCTTGCAGAATTTGGCCAGAGCTTGAAATACTAGCACTGGTTGCAGGAAGCTTTCATCTAAAAAAGCTGAAATACATGAGGCTGGACCAAAACAAAGGGGTGAAACAGCAGCACTGGGATGTGCTGGTCCTCTGCAGCTGCTGGTGTTCAGTCCCATCCTGAGTGCCACCACACCTCTGACATGGCCAACATCTCTGGTCTTTGAGCATCTCAGATTAAGTTTCACTTGAATTGCATAGAGCTGAATGTACATGCAACTACAATTCATATTAAGTGTAACTTTACAAATACTGATTCTGGAAATGTAATACTGTCTATTAAATTTGTTTCCTTTACCAATTCAAAATTTCACATTTGGTCTCCAGTAGACTAGGAAAAAAACACTAAAAATATTTCTTAGACTATTCCTGAGCAATGTTTTTATGTACTGTAAAATACTCTATTTTATTACTACATTTCTTAATATTCTCACTTTTCAAACTACATATAAATTCATGCTTTGAAATTTTACAAAGCTGAAGATCTGGTAGGCACAATGAAAGATAGAAACAGCTAAGCATCTTAAAACCAAGATGAGCTCACCAAGAGAAGTGCAATTTAGCTATATACATAATGTACTCTTTAGTACTTGCTACTTTTTCATTTTCTATCACAATGTGAAGGATCCACTTGCAGAATCTGGTCCAGCAGACCTCAGCTCACTTCTCATGAAGATTGGGACTGGTGGCTGAGGAGGAAAATACACTGACCAGGATTTTAAAGTGAAAGTATAAAACATTCTTTAAAATTTCATCTTCACAAGAACCTGTCCCCAGCTGCTGTCTTTGATTTGAAATTGCAATAGATCAAGTGACACTTGAATATTCTCTGAATTTTGTATTCTCCTGTATCTCACAGACACAAGAGAAGACAGAAGGCCCAAGGACAGGACCCAATCCTGGTTGTACAATTTCTTTCTCTAGGACATTTCCCCATCTCACCTCCCTAAACCTTAAGAAGCCATGCTAGACTGGACCACAGGATAAATGAGCTATCTTAAATGTATCAAAATATATCTTTACTTGAACTTACAACACCCTTTAAATTCTTCTCCTAAGAGTCTGTGTTTTATGTTTTGAGAGGCTACCAGTTCTGAAAACTAGGCCATACAGTCTCTGCTAAAAGACTTAGTTTGCATTATTCAAATATATCCCTGTGCAATTTGAAATCTGGTCATTTCCCCTAAATGACAAAAAGTATCAAGGCCTACAAAATGAACTTCCAGGAAAGCTGTCTATAAACACAGTGAAGGTTCCAGGGTATAAAAATACACATTCCATTTTCTTAATCTGTCATTATTGAAGCTGTCTGGTCCCTAGTACTTTGTCTTAAAAAGAATTCTTTCTGCATTAAAATATTTCAAAACATTATCTCCATTCTTCTTCTTCTTTTCAAAAAAATAATACCTATTTCATCAAAAAATCCAATTCATCATCTTCTGTGAAGAATTAGAGTTGACTTTGCATAGATAACAGGCTCCATTATTTATAAAAACACCAAAATCAAACCTGTCTTACAAAAAGTACATCTGGGCAAGGAGAAAGAGCATGGACCCTATTTCCTCACACCCAGCAGGGTAAGTACAAGGAACACTCAGACTTCAGCTGGCGCAGACAGGACGTTCTACCCTTCTCTAAACTTCACACTGTGCTATTGTTATCTTCATTGAGCAATTATAAATATTTTTGAGGAAAGACTAGTGGAAGACACTTGCCTTCAGGGAAAACATTTCCTGCTGGCTTAAGATCAAATCTATATAAATGAACAGTGCTGACTCAGAACCATGTGTCAGGAACATTTTTCTCAGGATCTTCCTATGAAGAAAAGAAAGGATTCTTCTGCACTGGCCAGATGCTTTCTAGCAGTCAAGAAGCATCCACGTTCACTAATGAACCTTCCCTCACTGAAATTTGCGTGGTGTTTGCTTTGTGCCATTTGTTTTTATTTTCCTGTCCGCTGTTGGTTTTTTAGGAGGAACATAATTGCTGGCATTGCCATTTTTCTTTGGATTTGTACACATGTACGTTTTTAAGCCTTTGATGGGAGCAGCTGCACCGTGGAATGCTGGGGTTTGCTTAGGGGGTCTGATGTTGCCAACACTTTGGATTTTAGAGCTGCTCTCGGGCGGCTGCAGACTGAGAAGCTGCTGCTTTGCAGCTGGTTTCTTTTTCAGCTCACTCCTTACATCACCAGTTTGCCTCTGAGAAGATGCTGCACATCCCATTCTCTCAGGAAGTTTCAGGTGACCTGGATGGGAACGCACCTGGCGAGTCTCCTCAGAGTATGGCTCTGCCCTGTGACCCAAGCAGCTCCTGGGCAGCCTGGTAACACTTTCCTGGGGTATTGCCTGCCTGGTGGGCACCGGGCTGAGCAAGGCTTTGCCTTTTCCGGGGCTCTTGAGGGCACGGGCGGGGCCGGGGGCAGTCTGGGGCCGGGCTTTGGAGGCCCTGCCCTTCTCGCTCTGCACCGTCTGCATCTGCAGCCACTCCAGCTGCAGCAGGCGCTCCACGTATCTCTCCAGGGACCCCGTGGGCTTGGGCCGGAAATCGGTTTTCCCTTCCACGTGCACCAAGACAGCCAGCTGCTTCAAGTCCCACGAGTTGAAAGGGGGAGGGAGGAAGTCGGGGTAGTAATATTCAGATTCTTTAAATCCCATTTCAGGGATGCGTTCCAAACAAACTGGGTCGATTTCTTCAGCTCTGAGGATGAGCTCTGGTGGTGTGCAGGGAGAGGGGGGAATGGGAATCCTTTCTGAGTCAGAGAGGTCACTGGCACTATCATCTTCAGCATCTTCTTTAATAATTTGTACCGATTCAAAATCAAGAAACATTTCACCTACAGATGCTTCTTGCCATTTCGAAGAGCCTGGACTGGCTTCAGCAATGTATTCTTTGTGATTCTTTCCCAGCTGTTCTTTTTTACTGCAATAAAAAGGCTGCACTGGGACATCTTTGGCCCTACAGAAGATTTCTCGTGTGCCGCCCTTTGTGCCAGGGGGGATCCTGTGCAGGAAGGATTCATTTTGCCTTCTTTCTGGGGGACTCCTCTTTGGTCCTTGTGCACTGTGCAGTGAGCTGCAAACACTCGGCATCCTAAAGGAAAGGGAAGTTCATGTCCTGTTAGAATGGTCACTGCCTTTGAACAGCAGCTTACAAAGGTCTTGCCACCCCTTCAAGGACAGGGATCTCCATGACTGAAGCTAAAACTGGCACGGAAACTTGGTAACAAGGCAAAATCAATAATTGCTGGTAGGGATAACACTGCCTACTACTGATTTTTTGTTGTTTTTTTTTTTTTATTATGGTTTTGCCTGAGAATTCAAAGCAGGATAGCAAGCTTCCATTTTGATAACTTAAATTTGTTGTTCTCATAAATGTTGAACTCTGAGCCAGTGAAGTCAAATGAAAAACACAGCGGCTACAATTTCATCACAAGCATTTTGTATCCCAGTTTGAAATGACTACAAATTAAACAAATAATCTTAACATAAAATTACCTTTTTGACTGATTATTGCCATCCAGCTGGTTCCTTCCCTTCTTAAAAACACTTGGTTGGTGACCCTCTTGAGTGTCATGGGAAATCTGAAGGGATATGAAAGTTTGTGATGTTATTAAGAAGCTGACTTAGAGTAGGTACCCTTTTTATGTTAGAAAAGGGTATTATTTACCTTTTCAATGGCACTTGATACATTTTTGCCTAATCTTCCAGGAGGAGATTTCGCATAAGAAATTGGTTTATTTAGTCCTTTGGTGCTTGGATGGCTTTTTCCATTACTGTAACCACAAAGGATTAAACAGAATATCAGATATAAATAGCAGCATATATGACTGTCAGAATAGAAATACAATAAAAGCTTAGAGTGCAACTGAGCTTAAAAAAGGGCTGATTGCAGTTATTCTTAGACTTGAAGTTCATCAGAACTATGCCATGACCACTTCTTACTTTTTATACTACAAATGCACTGCTGTATTTTTAGTATTATTAATGCAAAAGTGAATAATTCTATCAGATGATATAATAATAGAATGTAGCCCTTATACACAATCCTCTGTCAGAGGATCCCAAAGCTCCTTTAAAGATAATAAATATTACAGACTCGATTTTTATAGTACTTGGACTATAGTACTATAGTACTTGCAATCCTATTGCAATTTACCAAAACTAATGATAAAGTACAATATGAAGGTCACTAAAAGCCAAATCTTGCTTGTCTTTCCCATTTGCATATTCATAACAAAATCTAAAGGATTATTCCTTTGAAGATAAGGAGTGGAAGTGAACAGGGAGCATAAGGTCTCTTCTGCTATTGATACAAACTATTTCACAATGAAGGCATAAGAAAATTCCCTATTTCATATTATAATAGGGTTGTGAAAATATTATTAAGAGAAAAAGCTCATATGAAAGCAAAAGGAATGGCATTACTGATCTGGGCAGCTTAGAACTAAAACATGCTTCCTTAATTAAACCAGCTACATTTCTGTGTAAGCACACAGAATAAATAAATCAGCATATCCTGTATGAATAAGAACAGTGTTTTCTCCACAAACAAGAAATATTACTGATTTCCAAATGGAAAGCTTTAAAATATCAGAAAATATTTCAGAACAGGAATAATCAAACTGTGCCCTCCTGTCTAATCTAGCATTACTGCAGTTCAATTAATTTGCCAGGCTGTACATCTTGTTCTCAGTTTTTATGTCAGCATAGTCAGATTTTGTTTTTAAAACCCATGATTTCACAAATTCAAGAACTTATAAAAGAATGAAACTAAGTCCTATGCCTCCAGCATTGCTGCAGTCCCCTCTGTGACCTTGTGACCTGCACAATCATCCTGCACAATCATTTCTGTCGCTGGGATAGGGGAGGGGATGGCAGTGGGAACAGACAGCCAGGCACTGATTAACTGAGCCCAGTATGTTGACATTCCAGTAACTATAAAAAGAGAAATTAATTTCCTTACTTTACCATTCCTTTGTGGTTTTCATTGGTGTGGCTGTGGCTTTCCTTCTGCTGTGTCTCTCTGTGCAGTAATAAGGGATATTCCTGAATGCCTGGTCCCATTATTCCTCTTTCCAAAGGGTATCTGCACCTTTACTGTTACATAATCTTCAAACGGCTCCAGTCTTTTGGCTTTGCAAGACACAGTATATCCAATGCAGACATCCCCACGTCCTGGAGATGCTGGCGACAAACACAATCCTCCCGATGTGATTCTATTTTTAAAGCAGTAAGATAAACATAATCAGCTACCAAACTCTACTGGAAAACAGTCCCCTCCCCCAGCACTCGCTTAGTGGGAAGCAGCATCGTTCAATTTACTATTCCCAATCCATGGAAATACCTGAGGGTACGGCTGTGCTCCCAGAGCTCCCGTGTCATGTGCTCATCCCCAGCGCTCAGCCTGCGCAGTTCCAGGTGCTGCCTGAGCCTGGGCGTCACAGCCCAACGGGGTGGGTGTTCCTGCTCCCCGTTTATGGAGAGCAGATGATCAACCCCCTGCGTGCTGTGCGAGCTGAGTTGTCCTTTTTGTGTCACAAAACGCGCTCTTCCGATATGCATATATGCAAATTTTGTATCACATATTTAATTTTTTTCTTTTTCCAAAACAAATGTCTCATCAGCTCCTACTAAAAATACTCCGAGCAGGATCCATTGCTTTCTTCCGAGGAACTGAATTCCCGTACCAGGCAACTGCACAGTTCCAGGGGTTGACAATGGTCTGCAAATGTGACAGGTGACAAACAGCTCTCCTGACCCACCTTTACTTCTATTGCAGTGCTGTTTATGTATTTACAATCATATTAATGTCCGTATCTATTTACTTGATGCCGTCCTATCCCTCAAACGCCTCCGCGCATCCTGTCCCGGCCGCGCTCAGCGGAGCCGAGCCCCAGAGCGCCGCAGTCCCGCACCCGGACGGGGCAGAGCAGCAGCCGCGAAGGGCCAACGCCGGGCGGGCAGCGCCGGGATGGTGGCAGTTCCCGGGACGGTGGCAGTTCCCGGGACGGTGGCAGGCTGTGCCCTCGGCTATGGCAGGCAGTGCCCGCGGTGGATGGCAGCAGTACCAGCAGGCGCAGACTCTGCCCGCAGCGCTGGCAGCTGTGCCCGCAGCGCCCGCCGAGCCGAGCCCGCTCCGCTCCCTCCCGCCGCCGCCGCTACCACCGCGCTCCGCAAGGGCCGCTCCTTCCCTCAAGGGCCGCCCCAAATCCTCTGGCGATCCTCGCCCCCGGCCCAGTACCTGCCTTTACTCCGCGTCCGTCGCCAGCAGCAGCGGCAGCGCCGCCCGAGCGCAGAGCCTGGGGGCCGGGCCGGGCCGGGCCGGNGGCCGAGCTGCAGCGGGGGCCGCGCCGCCCATGGGCGCTGTGGCGGCCCCGAACGCGGATCCGTCCCCCGCTAGCCACGACACCGAGCCTGGCGCCGCGCCCGGCAGCCCTCGCCCGCCTTCCAGCCTCTGCAGCAGCCCCGGCTCCCTCCTGCCCGACAGCCTCCAAGCTTTCCCCGGCCTCGACTCGCCCAGCATCCAGTGTGACAGCCTGGAGTGTCCCCCCTGCTCGTGCTGCTGCTGCTGCCGCCGGAGCGCGGGCTCGGCCGGAGCCAGCGAGGACAGCCTGCAGGCCCCTCTAGCCCGGGGCTCCGGCACACGGTGCTTCGGCGCGCACCGCGCTTCCAGCGACCTCTCCGACAGCCTGGAGTCCTTCATCCAGCACGACAGCCTCCAGTCGCTCTCCAGCCTGGGTGTGAGCTCCTCCAGTATCAGCGGTGATAGCCTTGAATCGCTTTCCAGCCTGAGCCTGGGGTCCACCAGCCAGCAGAGCGATCTCGAGTTCACCGGCCATTGAGTCTGCCTTCAGCTTCCAGACAACGCCTTACTGCTGGCTCTCTGCCAGCTGCTGTGAGAGCTGCCAGGAGGCTTCTGCCCTTCGTTCGAAGGTGACGTTGTTCCAGGTGATCCTTGCTGCATCCAGTGCAATAACCTCAGATCTTACTGTGTCTGCCATTCCCAAATTAAGTGCTTCAGAGGGGCAGTGCTCATTATTACCTGCAGTGTTAACTGACTTTTTGTCACCAGTTAAGAATGGAAGTACGTGGTCCTCGGAGGAATCCCAGCTACCTCTCAGATCTCTATGAGAACATGTTAAGGGCTGAAGGAGCAGTGGGACAAAGGCAGCAGCAGCAGCCCCCAGCAGTCCATACAAGTAGCAGCAAGACTTTTCGGAGCAGTGCCCCAGCCAAGGAGAGCCCCCAGCCAAATAATCATCCGAGCAGCACCTCCTCCAGCTGTGACCCAGCCCTGCGGCCCATCATCCGTCGCCGAGCGAGGTCCCTGCCAACATCACCCGAGAGGAAGAGAGCAGCAGTGCATTGTCAGGAGCCCGGCTGCCAGAGCCGCATGAACCGGGTCAGGTTTGCTGATGCTTTAGGCTTGGAGCTCACTGAAGTGAAAGTCTTCCAGACTGGGGAGGATCCATCCATCCCTTTGCATGTCCTTTCCAGGCTCTCCATAAACTCTGACCTCTGGTACAGCAGCTTGAACTTGGAGTTTACTATGCAATGCTTGGTCCCTGAATTCCAGCAGCCTGCAGACTGTCTGGATTTCTCATCCCGACTCCAGGAGCAGCAGGTGTGTCTGGAGCGGGTGACCAACTCAGATCTGGGGCTCAGTGGCACCATCCAGGTTCGGAATGTTGCTTTTGAGAAGCAGGTGTCCGTGCGCTACACCTTCAACCAGTGGGAAAGCGTCCATGAGGTGTGTGCTCGTTGGGACTGCAGCATCCCAGAGAAAAACGGGCAGGATCAGGTTGATGTGTTCACTTTCTTTCTTCCTGTGCCTCCTTTCCTCCTTCAGCTGAGCACTCTCGTCCAGTTTGCAGCGAGGTACCAAGTCAACGGCCAGGAGTACTGGGATAACAACAGAGGCAAGAACTACACCCTCAGCTGCCGGACTCACCCCCTGAAGCTGCCGAGGGAATGTCAGGAGAGCTGGATCCACTTCATCTGAACAAAGGGAGTGGTGCCGAGCAGCGTGTCAGTGGTCTCGGTGGCGCTCTGTCCCTTGGCATGGCTCTCTGCTCCTGTGGCAACGGTCTTCTTTTTGAAACCTGCCAGACCTGGCCAAGTGACCTGGCCTGTACCAACTGTTCTAAACCTCTGGGAAAGTTAAAAGGGCCAAAATCTGTAGTGAGATAGAATCATAGAAAGGCCATGTGGGTTTTTTGAGTGCATGAGTCGTAGAATGGTTCCCAGGAATGCTGTGAGGCTACCAGAGAGCAAAACAACACATTTCTTGTTGCCAGTGATACTCTTGGTTGCATAGAATGTTTCTAACTGATCTCTCTTACCATTTTCTACTGTTTGTTTTCTAAGTGGACAGTGTGGCTTTACTTATTTTGTTTCTAATTTTGTTTATATTACTTCACCAAGTCAGGGCACTATTCCATTTATGCATAATTTGGATGACAGACACTGTAGGCAGTACTTGTATTTATATACATATGTTACTAAGGCTGTAACCACGTTAAATATTTCCATTAATATCTGAGTTGGAAATTAAATGCTACTATGAGCAAAACATACATGAAAATGTCCCATCAGTCCCTCTGTTTCCCTTGGGAAAAAACCAAAAGGTGCCTTTTATCTCCTCCTTGCAGCAGGAGTGATTGTTAGAAAAGTGTGTGTAAGGCAGATCTGCCTGGGGAGATTTTCGCCTTTGTCAAGTGATGCCCAAGTGGGTTTTTCTCAAGGTGGTGGTACAGAAATTGTCTTTTACTGGTGCACCCGCTTTTACTAAGGGAAACAAGACCAATGTTGGACTTGTGTTGCAAATGAAGTTGAAGGTCTCAAAGCACTGTATGAATGCTCATGATTTTATCACTGGTAAAACTATAGATCAAGAAATGGATATGATATAAATATATATATAAAGAAAAGAAATAGTACAGGGAGCAGGGTACAGAGGCTTGGAATAGCATTCCAGAACCCTGAATCATCGTTGTTCCCCAGTGTTCCAGAACTACTGCGGAAGTAGCTTTGATTTCTTTATTTAACTGCTTGCCATTATAAAACAGTTGAACTCCCAAGACTGCAGCCTTTGCCACACGTTTTCAGGAACGTGAAAACACTTAATTTGGTAAACTGCTACTTACACAGACCCATGTGCAGGGAGAGCACAGGAACACTGTTAGACCATCTTCCTGTGCTTCTTGCTTTATTATTTTCATTCTGTGGTTTTAGTGTGGTTTAAGATTTGCAACAGGCTTAAATTTATTATGTAAAAGCTTGTCCATAATTGGTCCCGTACATAATCATTACTGCATGGAAAGTTTAGCTTTATATGTGTAACATAGACTTTCAGAGCTGGCTGGCTAGAGATATTAGAAGAGCTGTGTTTTAGGACTATGCTATGAAAATCAGGCCACTTACTTGGGCATCTTATTTTGGATTGATGCTTGTTTATCAAAATCACAAGTTGTTTGTAAAATCACAGTTGTAAGCAACACATGGCCAATTATATATTAGTATGAAAAGTCCACTGAGTAATTCTGGAAGTGCAGGAACCCCAAGAAAATTAATTTGTCTGGCAACTTAATGCTGCTTCTTTGTTGTGATACCCATTTAGCAAAGCTGGGCTTTCAAGTGAGAGAGCTGCCTCATTCCATTGGTCTTTGACTTTCAGAGGAACCAGAGTCAGGAATGAGGATTCTCTGAGCTGCTGAGCACCTTTTGCAGAGTACTCAGAAAGCTCAATCCTATCTGAACATGCACACACATGCACAGAAGTACTTGTGCTGAATAAAAGGCACTGTGTTCGAGCATTGTTCTCTCCTTTTTCCCTCCCACATTACCGTTGTTCTTCCATCAGCAAACACAGCACACCATAAAAACCTCTCTTACTAGACACCAGTTCACAGTGGGTGTTGCTGGAGCTCAGAGCAATACTTGCTTTCATGCCAGAAGGATGTTGCTGTCTTCTGGGACAGACTGTCATGTGCTAGCAAATGTCAGAGCTGAGTGTTCCCTTGGCCGGGTCAGATTTTGTAAAGCTGAGGCTGTCAGGAGAAAGGTTCATGGCAGATGTAGCACAGTGTGAGAGGGGTGGAGAAAGGAATGGCTCAGCAGTCTCAGTTGGGCTTCTATTGTCTTCCTTCCACAACCTCTCAGGGTACTGGCATGTGCAATGTCTTGAATACTAAAGACTGAAGCATTATTCCAAGTTTCCATTTGCTCTCTGTGCTGGTCTGCACTGCTGGAGAAGGGCTGACAGTTCAGTTCGTGCCAGTGCAGCTCTCTGGCACTGCTGGCTCAGTGGAGCTGAGAGCCCTCTCCGGGTTAAGCTGCTAAACCTTCACACCAGTACTGACACCTGTCACAGCAGAGCTGATATTTGCACTTAGGTTTTCTTGCCACACTCAGTAATGAACATCAAATGGCTTCTGGTTGACAAAAATGGGATTAAGCCATTTAGTGCTAATATGCACCTGTCGTGAAGGTAAACTTACACCATATTTATATCTTCTCAGGACAACTTGACTGCTTGCACTGTGTTCAAATTGAGCACTTCCCTTATAATGAGGATTTTGTAAAAGTGAATTATTCACAAGGATTATCACCATATAATGCACTTTTAAAAACATGTATTTATTATTGTCATACAGTAAATGAATGTTTAGTAGTCCACAGTTTCAAGGTTCTTTCAAGAATGTTTTTTTAAAGAAACATGAAATCTGTGTAAATAAAAAGGGGTTGTACATTACACAGTATATCAGTGAAGCAAATATGCTGGACAAAAGGTTGTAAAATTGAAAAGTGCTTAATTAATTTTAAAAAGCAATAATAAAACTATGGCTATTGTAATACAGAAGATTGAAATAAAAGCTTTTCACAATTTTCTGTTGTTTCTGTCAATGATAGTCCTCTGAAGAAAGTTCATGAAGAAACTTAATTTCGAGTTGTCACTTAAAGAGTTACATACTCTGGAAAGTAAGGTGGGTTTGAGTTGCTAGACAATGAACAGCACTTGATAAAGATACAGTGATTAGTGTATGTGTCTGTAAAGATGATCAGGCTGCCACTTCCTACATGGAATCTGTTGCCCTTTCACCTCAGAATTCTGTGCCTGCAGCACCTGCAGGATTGAGACCCAATTTTGGAAAAAGGCTTGCTGCCACTTGATTCTAATACAGCTTCATGGAAGAGAAGAAGGGGCTTTTCCTCAAATTGCACTTTCCAAATCTGTGCTGGACTTTATTTAACACATTCATTTCTGGGCCTCACAATTGTATTATTATTTGTTCTATTTCTTTTCCTTCAGTTGTCCGTGCTGCAGCCTTTCCTCCCAAACCAGGTTCTTTCCCCTGAAAGGTTTCATGAAAATCTGCCTGAAATCTACCTGTGCTATGTGAAGAGTGTCCCTATGCAGTGCCTGATTTATCCTCCATGTGAAATGCAGCTCCATTGGGCTCATTCTTGACAGAGTTGAAGATTGGAATTATCTGTTGCCATGTTTCTCCTAAAGCAAAATGAAGACATTTAACTAGCAGACATAATTAATAAAGATGTATATTACCATTCACTTTTTAATCAGTGCTGATTTTTGCAAATCAGTTTACATACATGGGCATGTCTGTATTAAGTTGTTCAAAAATGTAAGATTATTTATGAAAATGATAGTTTTTTTCTGCATTGAACTGTCAAGTTTGTCTTACAGGTTGTTAGTGTTACTTTTAATATAGGTGGTATTTTTATATTTAGTTTCAAATTCATAGTTTATTTGTATTTATTTTACAAAGAAAAAATTAAATTGCAAATTGTAATCGCAGTAATATGCATCTACAGTCAGTAACTACAGCACTTAATGTTGTGTATCATCAGTGCTCAATTGTACTTTACAGCTGGTAAAGACTTAGAACTGCAAGTCTAAGTGATTATTCATTTGGCAACAGGAGTTTAACGTTAGTACTGACTTCTTTCCCAGCTTCTCTCTCCCTGTGATCTCAGATCTGCAAGTATTTCAGCTGACACTTGATATTCAAACTGTTGGTATCAACACTTCTGACCCTTCGCACACAACAGCAGATGTGCCAAAGATTGAAAATACCTTGGCCAGCACTAACTGTAATAAGGATAAATATTTCTGCTACTGTAGTGAATAAGAGTCCCTGTAAATGGTACTACCCTACCCTAAAGAGTGTTGGTTCCATTTTCTCTGGTGTTTTTACATGTGCCTGAAATGACTGTGGCCAAATAATTTCACTGTTGGTTCTGGTCTGTTTAATGCATAACTCAATGAAACTTGTCTCTGACCTCACTTCTGCTAAACCAAACAGAATAGACTAATGCTACAGAGTGAGGAATGAGCTGAAGTAATCTCAGTGTGGATTGCAGGAAGGAAAGCGTGTGATCCACTTCTGGACTGTCACACTTCTCTTTTGCTACAGAATGAGTAAGGGTGGACGGGCTCAGCCTCTGTTTGCTCATGTGACTGGTAAGGGAAAGCATCGACTTCCAACTGGCTTTGATTATTTCTGCTTCATATGGTGAAAGTACAATCCAGGATTCAGTTTTCATAGAAAACTTCTGATGCTCCAAGTTCCTCACGCAAAGTTTTGTCTTTAGGAGGAGGTTTCTCAGTCAAGATGTTTTACAAATCTGCTTCAGCACTGCTCACTCCCAGCTCCTCAGTGCAGATACACCACTTCTCACACCACTTGTCATTTTCTTGCATTACAGTGACATCTCGTGGTATTTTAAATACTTTCTGTGCAGTTGGGTTTCTTTTCTCTTTTCTAGTATTGAGTTTTTATCTTTCTCATTTCAGGGAATCAGCAGTATTGTTTTATTCACAATCGCTGCAGGTTTACCTGCTGTGAAAGACTTCTCTCTTAGGGCACCACTAGATGCTCCACTATTTCTGCTTATTCTAGGTATGAATGGAGTCACTTCTCGATACTCTATTGGAGTATGTGAGATTCATGATAAATTTCATCATCTGTATTTGTGATATGGCAATAGATACACCAGTACCACACCAGTACAGGTAAAGTCCCCCTTTGGCACTGTCGGATTCCATTTAAACACATTATGCAGTGCACTGCTGGATTCCACTTAAGCACATTATCCAGTTCCCTCTGCATAATAAAGACCGCAGACGTCAGTGGAAGCCCTTTGCCTATAGCAGGTCTGTAACCGAGCGTGTCTTTGCACTTACTCGGACAGTGAAAGCGTTTCTAAATTAAGCACAGGAACGGATTACACTGGTTTAGCAAGTCACGCCCAGTAATTTCTGTGTGTGTGCGGAAATTGGTTCTAAACAGCGGCGCTAGACAAGGGCAATTCGCGCTGCCCAAGCGGCGGCCGCCGCGCTGAGGGCGCTCCCGCCGGCCGCGCTGAGGGCCCGCAGCGCCCGCCCNGGGCGGCGAGGCCGCGGAGGGCCGGCAGGCGGCTCCGGCAGGGCCTGCGGCTCTCCTCTGCGGAAAAGGGATTCTGTTCCCCCTCAGGGCTGCCTGACCGGGCCGGAGACAGGAGAGCTGTGAGGTGCCAGCACGGGCCTCGGGAGGCCGTTGTTTTCTTGCGTTGGAAAAAGTAATTAAAAATCACCCTATATTTGTTATTTCTGTACTATTTAGTACAGGAATAGCTAGGCTGTGTTCCCAGTTGATGTTCTACAGAAGTCATTCCCTGTCTTTAATCCATATTTGTTTTGTCTGTATAATTTCTGGGATGGGGAGACCAAAGCTGCAGGTTGTTGACTGCACATGGTTTGGTTGGTGTAAAGTAATTCATACCAAGCATGAACAGATTTGTTGCTTTTCTTAAATGTTCGACAAAACAAATACTACCTTTGAGTATTAACACACTATTTTCAGAAACCTCTGTTACCCAGATCCTGCTTTTAGCTGGTGACAGTCACTTTGGAGCCCATCACTGTATGTATAATCAGGAAGTCTTTTTCCCTGCATCATTTATCATATTTGTGTTAAACGATTTAATTTACCATTTTATGGTGAAGCCTTTATGGAGTTTGGCTGTTGACTCACCTGTTCTGATAACCTGGTATTGACCTGTGCTCTCTCCTTGCTGGGAAATCCTGAGGGTCCTCTCAGGTCCCTCTGTGCCTCCAGCCATGAAACTGATCATTCCTTCCTCTCCTTTGCTTTAAGCAATTGTTTATCCATGCAAGAAAGTTTCCTTCTATCCCCAGCTGCTTAAATAGCATTTATATAGCATTTATACACTGACAAACTTTGGAGTTTGTAATGTATTTTGACCGATTCCCAATGTGTTTGCAAAACCTCTTTAACATGTGATGATTGTTCCCTTTTATTCAGCTGAGTTGGTGAATTGCAAGAATGCCAGCCAGGAATGAGATGCAGGTAAGTGCTGATGCAGCAGGATATGAGTATTGATTGTTTTAATTACTAGCATTTAATTGTAAGGAAAGTCCTTAGTGTGGCAGTGCAATGTGGTAGGAAGACATTTTGTTTTGACATGGCTTAGTGCAAAGTAGCTGGGTGGAAAGCAAGAGCAACTGGAAATTGCTACTGATGGAAATAAATCATATGCATTTGGCAGAGATTTATGAACCAAGGTGATACTTAAGATCAAAATGTTGAAGTCCAGTTTTAATTGAAAGAAATTTAGAAAGAATAAAGGGGCAAAACGGATAAGGTAACTCAGAAGTGTAAAACACTAAATATACGAAGTAATAACAAACACTTCTGTAGGAATTTAGTTGTAACATGAGAAAACAAAAGCCAGTTAAGGCAAATCATTAAAATCTCAGTGCATAAGTATTTGCAAGATTAATGTGTTAGATAGGGTGCTCTGTACTTAAGGTTTTATACTTAACTATTTTGTGATTCAGAATATTTGCTTCAAATACAGCAGGTGATTGTATAAATCTTGTATCAAATCTGTGTTAATTAGATGTGTTATATCAGTGTTAAGCATACAGTAATACAGTTGCTTTGGTATATTGCTTACAGCTTGAAAAGTTAATTGATGAAGCTACAGGAAAAAAGGATTTCCAATCCTTAGAACAATTTCTGGCAACAGAAGAATGTGAAAATGTCTCTCACAAATGCAGCAAACAGTTTGTCAACAAATTGGACAAGCTTCTGTGTTGGGTAATGTAATCATTGCATCAAAATCATCTACACCATCTTTGTAAGAAGGTGAAAAAGATTTTTTTCATTTGGCTTGGTTGATACCAGCAGTTGATTTAAGAACCCAAAATCAATTTTATGATGAAATCTCTCCTTCAAGCTGCAGTTAAGGTGGCTTTTGAGAAAAAAAAAGGCATCTGGTTAATTAAATATGGGTTCTTGTGGGACTTCACACTAAAGCTTATGTTGTAATTTCCATTTCAGGCACTTGACAAACAAGAAGTCAAAGGCATTTCCACTTTACTAAATGCTGTTCAGAAATGTAGGAGAAAAATCATCATAGCAGGAGAAGATGGGCTCCCAGCAATGATAAAACACGGCCTTGTTGGAAGGATAAGTAAAACCATAAAGCATCTGTGAACTTCTAAATAAATATATAAACATGAATCAAGTGCATAAGCAATGCTTCAGTGCCGAGCAGCTCAGTGTTTGATTCAGTCCTTGATTGGGTCAGAATTAAGAATTTCCCCAAACTTTGCAACAAAGTTTGTTCGTATTTAAGTGTTCTTTCTCAAGTGACCCCTTATAAAGGGATGCTGCTCTATCCCAGTGAGGGTTTTGCAAATCATGCAATATATAATTAATTAGAAATGCTTACAGCAATTTAAACAAGACAATATATTCTCATGTGCTTTGTTATGTTGCTTTTGACTCAGGAACTAGAATTTCCTGGTGCCATTTGATACATTTTTTTTGTTAATTCCCACAGCAGTGATTTTGTACCTGCTCTTTCAACAGATTTTAGTGCTATTCTGATTATTTGGTGTTATTTTAACCTGCATGTTAGGTACCTTAGTCATTTTTAACTCAGCATAAACTAAACAACAGACATCACTTCCTTTCTGCTTTCACCAGAGATTTCACTGGAGAAAATTAATGGCAGTGTCAGATGAGAGTTACTCAGTTGCCTTCTCAACTGCTTTAATAATAAATAACCAATAAACAATATAATAATAATAATAATAATAAACCTGCAAATAAGAAACAACTGTTGAACAACCACTGTTCCCATTAAAACTAATGTAATTTATTGAAATTGAGGTTGTTTTAGTAAGATAAATACCATTTAAGGTCATGTAGAACTTGTTGTCTTTTCCTGTTTTGCAGTTACTGAAGCCTGTTGCTTTCTTCAGTGGTATGAAATACGTTACAAGGGCTCAAAATAATAAACAAAATTAAATAATAAACAAAACCAGGGTGATAACTTTATGCTTGTATTCACACCATCAAACAACACTCTTTCACTCAGCCATTACCAATTTTCAGCTGTTGTCTGTGGTGGCAGATGTCAAAGTAGATCTCCAGTTTTTGTGTTAAAAAGTCCTTAAAATCACTTAATTTTGTTTAGCATGAGTGAAGCATTTCAGTCTGGGGCTAACATCTGCTCAGCAGAGTAGGGATGCTGTTGTTTTAATCATTGTAGAGTTTGTATAGTTTTATTTAAGTATAATACAAACCATTGTCCTTTTCCAGGCTATTAAAATAGATTTACCTTTGTTTTCCCTTTACATGGTCAATTGGTTTGAAAAGTTAAAAGGAATTTTCGTCCTTAGAGGAAATGAAAAGAATGAAATGCTTACAAATCTGGCTGAAGATTTCTTCATCATGTTGCTGGTAAAAATACCTTGATAATAAAATTTGTCAAAGTAATTGTTATTAGTTTAGCAACAAAAGGACTTTAAATATGTTTCTGTTTAATATCTTCCTCAAGTTAACATTACAATGACTTCTGAAATAGATTATAAATCATTTGGGTGAAACAGTTTGCTGTATTCATACTAATTTCTGTTCATGGGAGGCATCATGAAATAAAGTTAAAAAAACAGTAACAGTAAATGCTCAATGAACAAAAAAAATTTCATCTTGATCAAATTTTGATTACACCCATTATTGGTATGCTAATGCAGTTTATAAGATCTGTGAGTTTTCTTCTCTTCAAAAAAATTTTTGTCATTGGTGAAATAATTTCAGTAAATTTAACTGAAATATAATTTTGGGAAAACTCACTAGGTAGTAGGGATCATCTCTTAGATTCTTTGTTAAGGACAAACTTATTTCAAAATCTTAAGTGCTTTTTGATTACTTCCTTTGGGTACATGTTGCCTGATTTTTTTATACTGTAATATTTTCTTTATCAAAATGATTTGTTTTGGGTTTTTTATTGCAGGTTGTGTGTGATAGCAGACCTGAAGGTGAGCTTAAAGAGCAGAAATGAGAGTTTAAAATGCCTCTTTCAGAACACACAAAGGATCACATTTCTCATTCCTGTGACACCAGCTTTGGTCTGAGGTTTCTCTATGGACAGATTTCCTTGTAACTTGCTGTTGTCAGTAATAAAAAAGCACAATAAGTCTCAGAGGTGGCAAATGAACAGAGTTATTCCTAAAAAAAGTTGCTTCTAAGGTCCTGTCACAGCTCAGCACAGCCCAGTGATCCTTCCTTATTGATCTTGTCCTTGCCTTTTAGTGTGGCACTGGGGAGAAAGTCCCTACAGACTTTTGGGTGTCATGATCAAAGTGAAAGATTCATTTCTTTGGCCCTGGGGAGATGAATTCCAGTACCTGAGTTGTATCTCAGAGAGCTGAGTTATAAGATTGACCAATTACATTTAAAAATTAATAGTCTCTTACCCAGGGGAATTACACAGTGATGCACAGGAATAGAAACATGGTTACTATAAATTGAAGTAACTGTTCTGTTTTACATATCACTAATCCTTTATAAAAAGGATGTATTTTATTTCTAAATGAAAATTAATCCTTTCCCAAATGTTTATGAGGGGGGCACCCTAATACACTCCTGACAACTCTTTGATTTATTTCTTTCCTGTTTGTTAGGTAAAATGCAAATACTAGAAAACTTTGTTCTGAGAACGTGTTCCCTCATCACTGATGCAAGAATTAATATTTATGTTCAGCAGGAGGTAAACATCCTTCTTTCTAAGCAGCAGTTTCCTGGTTAGTGTGTTAACAGACTTTGTGGAGACAGTTACTTAACTGTGCAGATGCTACAAAAAAGAGAATATTGTAGTGCTCTAGGATCAGGAGGATTGTATAATGTTTCTCTGGGAACGTTTGTTGTTGTTTATATGTTGGGGCTGTTTCAGATTACAGACTTGTGGTCGTAGGGCTTTTTGTTTGTTTGTTGGGGTTTTTTAAAGAATAAATTACAAAGTACTGATATTGAAGTTCTGGTGAGGAAGCTGTATAAAAGCATAGGAAAAAATGAGCTCTACAAGTGCTACAAATAGGATTGAGGTTGTTGGTTGTAAATTCTTCAGTCACTTGCAGGAAATTTGCATTCCTTCCAGTACACTCCAGATTTCTCCTGTTTATTTTAGTAACCTCGGGTTATCAGGGGATTTTCCCTCTAAAGAAAGCGAAAGTTACAAAAAAGTCTTCTGCAAAGGCTACATCCCCAAAGGAAAGGCTTTTTAATGCTAATTTAAGGTGCACTTTAGCTCAGCAATCAACTGCAGACAGAACTCTGGCTTTGGAAGATTTTCTGTATTTAAACCTGCAAATAAGAAACAACTGTTGAACAACTACTGTTCCCATTGAAACCAATGTAATTTAGAGAAATTGAGGTTGTTTTAGTAAGATAAATACCATTTAAGGTCATGTAGAACTCGTTGTCTTTTCCTGTTTTGCAGTTACTGAAGCCTGTTGCTTTCTTCAGTGATATGAAATACATTACAAGGCCCCAAAATGAGAGTAACTTTAAGTTTAATAAACTTACTTTATATTTAATCTTGCTCCCTTTTTTCCACTCTTCTTAGGTAATAAAAAAACTGAATTTATTGCTTGACAAGATCCCTCGAGATGCCAGGAAAAAGATACTTTCTACAAAGGAGATGTTACTTGTCATGTAAATGGTCTTCAGTATAATTTTCATATCATTCCATCATTTGCAGAGTTGGGAGGTGGTGTTTATTAAGTTATTGTGCAGATTGGTCCCTGTTTAACTCAACTTCTGCACTTGCTGTTGAGTTCTCAGTAGTAGTGGCTGTGGAAAGGTATTCTCATGGATTATTCTCCATTAGAAGCCTGAATTTTCCTCTTTCCCAGTCTGAATGAGGCTTCTCCCCATCCCAATTGTCATGAAATAATTAAACTCCTATTAGTAAGGATGTGCTTTAAGCACAGTGAATCAGTCACTGGCAGGTTGGGCTGTTCACACTGGAAATCATTTTACAGCACTTCAGAAAAGGAAATAGAATCAAAATTGTATCTGTCAGGTGATTCAGGTCCCCAGGCAGTGCTCCCAGAGGTATTTACCCCTTGGAAGTCTTACAGTTCCATGGAATCAGGGGTTTGTCTCATACCCTGAAAGTCTATAATAAACCTTTTCTCTGGGCCTTGTGTTGCTGCCACATTTTAATGAAATGTTCCTTTGTTTGGCAGGAGTGAAATGGGGAGGACAATTTTGGATGCTGGAGGTGAGCATTGGACTTAATTTAGTATTTAGCTTCTTAAAAATTAGATACAGACCCATTAAGAAACCAGAGAAGGCATTTGGAAGCTGCAGAATGTTGTGGGTTAGGGTTATCTGAAAAATATAAATACTGCATGAAAACAGTCTGCGACCTGGAATGTTTCTGTGTGTTCAGTGTATGGAAAACTCAGTGAAGTTTTTGGTTTTGTAGAATAAAGGTTTTCAAATAGGAAAAATGATAAACGAGTGCCCATGGGTAGTAGTACTGTAACTTCCCCTCAGGGGTCACTTTGGTATCCAGCAATTTCCCAGCTCAGAGAGATGAAAGTTGAAAATTTCTCTCTCTTGCTTAAACACCTGGCTCTGACAGGTGTGGCTCTGACAGTCCTGGAAAGTTTGGTTGGTTTCATTTTGAAAAATAACTTTAGTCATCGTTATTCCCATACTTCTTTTTCTAATTATCCCCCATGGGTTGCATGTTTGGATCTAATGGGATCTAGATTATGCTCAGCACTGCTTACCCCAGTCTGCTGATAATATTTTCCACCTCAGTAGTCATTTAAATCTGCTCTTGCTGTGAACTATGCTGTGCTGCAGACTATGACACACAAGTGGCCATCACAGAAGCTCTGTGCAGAATGGTGTCAGAGAAGCAGAGGAGAGTTCTGGCCTCCCAGTGGTTTCCCATGGAGTTTGTGTCCACTGCATTTCAAGGAATTAAAGATTCGGAGTTTGAGACAGTAAGTCACATGAAGAATATTTCCAGGGAGGGAAACTTCCATTTTACAATTCTTTAAGAAATTTCTATGTTTTAATAGGATTGCAGAAAATTTCTTAACCAGGTGAATGGCATGCTTGGAGACAAAAGAAGGTAAAACTATTTTTTTTTATGCTAATATATTTTCTTCTTTTGGATTTTATGCTGTGATTAAATTTCATGGTACCTCTGGGGTAAAAATCACTTTGATTGCTGGGATCTCTTAAGTCTCTAAAGTTTGTGAAAACACAATCCATTTGCTATTTTCAGATCTGCAAAATTTATTTACAGCATTGTAGAATGCTTGAAAAAATATCCTTTTCTTACAGGGTTTTTACATTCCCATGTTTATCAGCAGCCCTTGATAAGTATGAGGTAAGTTTTTCTGCCTTCTAGTTAAGAAAAAATAGAGATAAAATAAGAAAATTACTTTTTTTCAGAAGTATACAAATAGGCATGGACAGAAAGTTTGTCAGGGGTTCAGACCAACATGAACCTTCTTAGCTGGTAGTAATCAGTGCTCTCTGCTTTTACTGTTTTATCTTATTCTCTTTGTTTTAGCTCCAGATACCATTGGATGAAAACCTGGAAGAGTTCTGGATTGATTTCAACCTTGGCAGCAGAAGTATTTCCTTCTATGTGGCAGCAGAGGATGCAGTAAGCTGAGTTTTGTCTCCCACTGGGTTCTCCTGAGGCAGCAAATACACATTCCTTGGAGTGGGTCAGATTTTATTTCCCCATGTTTGTGTTGAACTTACATGTGCATTCCAGTGTTGATGGGGCTAAAACAAATTGAGATTTGTTGATATTTAGATCAAATAATTTCCCAGTAATGACTTCCTGATGCTGTTTGGGAATAGTTTAACATGCAGAGTGAGCAATAATGAAGCACCAGCTCCTGTTACTCTGTGTAACAGAGGTTTAAAAAGTTGGAAATTTGTACTCACTGAATGACTTTGATCACTGGATTTCTTTTAATTGTAATATAATGCTTCTCTATCTTTCAAAATGTATTTTTCATGTAAGGATCATCAGTGGGAAACAGTCATTATTCAAGAGGAAGATGTCAACATGTACAGCCTGGAAGGTACTTGAACTCAAAAATGGGAACTTTTGTTGTATTCTAACTTGGATTTTCAATCTCATTTCAAATTGATTAATCTTAAAGTACTGACTTAATTCTAGCAAAGCAGAATTCTCACTTAAAATATTGTAGGAACTGTTTTTATCAGGGACAAAATTGCACTGCAGTCACATCTGCACTTTGGGCATGCTGGTGTGACTTTAGGAAAATAATTTAATAATCATGTCTTAGAGTTATTTCAATACAAAGTAAGGCATAAGACAATGACAGGTAACAATATTCCTTTTGAACTTGTTAGAAAGTAAATACCTGTAATTTGCTTGCAGCTACAGAAAGTAACCTTCAAAGAAAATTCTGTGGAATAATATACAGAATAAGTATTTCTACATGATCAAATTTTGAATTGTTTTAACAATAAAATTATTGTAGATTAGAGGGAATTAAATAAAATATTAATCTTAGTACCTGAAGAATGTGTCATGTGTTGACAAAGATTATATGAAATGCTGTTAAATTGAAATGAAACTGCTTTTCAAATTTTGTTTTTGTCCAGAAAAAGATTCAAAGAAATTATTAACAATAGATCTAAAAAGCCCAGTGAGTGTGGGCACTCTTGAAGGAGAGAAATTTCTTTTATGTTTTGATTCTATCTTGGAAATCAAAGATGTGACCATAAAGATTTATGGATTTCATAAATGTAAGGTAAGATTTAAACACCTTTTTGAATAGTTTTTAATTGATTCAAACTCAATGTCTCATTGCCATAGAAATGTTCCAGCTGTGATGTTTGGTATCTCTCCATACCAAGAGATTCTCATCACCATCACTGCTGCAGAACTGCATCATGTGTTAAGTTTTGGGAAAGACACTTAATAGGGACAAAAGGAAATGGCCTCAAGTTGCACCAGGGGAGGCTTTGGTTGGATTTTAGGGAAATCTTTCCACTGGAAGGGCTGTCAAGCCCTGGCGCAGGCTGCCAGAGCAGTGGTGGAGTCCCATCACTGGGGTTATTTAAGACACAGGAGGATGTGGCACCTGGGGACATGGGTTAGTGCTGGGCTCAATCAGCAGTGCTGGACTCAAGCACCTGAAATGGTTCTTTCATTCCAAGATTGAAAATGAATTGCAACAAAAATTACCAGGCTGGAAAGAGAACACCGTACCTTAATGTCAAATCTTGCATGTTTAATTTTCCAGAAACACGACCTGGTTGCTTACAAATACTTTCAGAAATGATTCATGAGCTGTCTTGTTTTGCAGTGCAATTAACACTCATGAATTTAGTCATTTAGTAAAACATTTCTAGCAAGCCACACCTTACTCCTCACTGCTTGTAACAAACTGCTTTGTCCTGAAGTTTGACTGAGGAACTCATGAGGGATGAAACTGCTGTGAATTTGTAGAATCTGTTTTCCTCTGTAATCTCATTTCAGACACTTCTGATCTCTCACTTAAATATTTTATTTCTTGTTTAAAAAAAGAGCAAAGTGTCTATTTTGACATTTCCCTTTGCAGGATTTCAGCAAGAAGCAGTCTGCCTCAGTAGCCAAAACAACTGTCCACATTGTCTTTGATGAAAGTGGATCACAGGTATTCTACCTCAGTGTGTTGAGATGGTTTCATGGGTTTGTGTAATTAGTCTGATTATTCATAGATTATAATCATTCACAGTAAAAACAAGGACTTCAAAATATCAATAAGTATAGGTAAGTCTAAAGCCAGGCAAGTGGTGTCTAGTGTGTATGTATTGGTTTTTTGGGGAGATATTAATATCCAAACCATAGAATAAAACAAATATGCACAGGGCAAGTTCTTTTTGTGCATTGTTACTTGAAAACCCATCCTTGTAACAAAAATAGCAATTAAGTTGGAAGTTTTTCAAACTAAAAGTCTGTAACCTCTGAAGTTTATCAGAATCTCCAGTGGGGGATGTTACTTAGGGTAAAGAAGTTGCTCTGTGTGCTTTTATAAAAAATAAAACATTATAAAATCCAAAAACTGGATACAAATTAAAAGAAATTAAAATATTCTATAGGTTCTGGTACCAGAAAGTCAGTTGGCACCAGGTTTGAAAGAAAAATCTGGAGAGGAGGAGGAGAAAGTCAGTAAATACAAAACTCAGCAGCCTCCTGGAAGTTTGAGGACTCAGAATAAAAATAACAGTCAAGAAAAACTCAGAGGTGATTCCTCCAAGGTAAGTAGGATTGCCAAAAATAAAAAAGGAGTAAGAAGAACATGCATGTCAGTTTAAATATTTGTAATATTTAATAGTCTAACCCCCTTCTTATTTGAGAGTTGGAATATAGTTAGTACTATAATAAGGGTTTGATTGTTTTTCTTATGACTTGACACTAAGCTATAAAAATCCTTTTGCTAAAAACGTTTTAGTATTTTGAAACTACAGTAATACGACAGAAATAAAAAGGAATTGTCAATGACCTTTAGACCATGATGCACTGAGAATTCTCTTTAAAGAGAAGTTTTTGAGGATATGCTCAGATGTCCCAGTATGGAAAAGTGAATTATGGCCTCAGAGACTGGAGAGGGGCTAAAAACTGAAACAGTTCCTGTGTCTTCACTGTGCAGTAGTGGGTGTCTTGCAGTGGCTCATAAACCTGTTTCTGCTTAGTTTGTAGCTTTACAGAATCTCCAGGGAATCCCTTGGTGAACAAGGGACAGGATTTGCCCATACTTCATTGAATTAATTTAGAAAACAAAAACCACGAATCTCAGTTTAAAAATATTTTGTTGCAATACAAGTGCATAAAAATCTTATTACCTTGATGCCTGCAGCAGCAGCAGTACTGACACTCCAATAATGAAAAGTGTCAAGAGACTCTTGGCAATAAATTTTCTGAATTCTTGTGCTGTCCTCCTTAAATCAGTGTATTATGGTCAAGCTCTTTCTGTTCCTCAAGGTAACTCCATCCCGTAAAAGGAAAGTGTCTGAAGCATCTGTGCTTGTTCCTGGAACTGCAGGTGTGTCCACAAGGAGTCCACTGGTTTTTGTCAGCACATGTAAGTTTGCAAGTGCTTTCAGGGTAAAAATGCACTATAAATGGTCTTTGAAACTCAGGCATGAGCTGTGATCCTTGGCAGAGCTGGAAATGAAAAGGAAAAATGATAAAATCTCCTGAGCAGGTGCTTTAAACTTGAAATGTGTAAGGGCCAGTTGCTCCTGGTCCATAGACAGGGTGTGGGACAGGGGCTGCACTGCCCTCCCAACAGCTGAGGGTCACCTGGCACTTCTCCTGCAGCTCTCAGGCAGCTGCTGGTGCTGGAGCCAGCTGAGAACTCAGTAAAAATATATTACAGTCAAGTCTTTAAATAGAAACCAACTATTTTTCACCAGAGCCAGCCTGTAACAAGCTTTGCTTTGGCCTCCAGACATGCATAGTCCATGGGCTCTCAATCTCCACATAACAGAGTTGGAATCAATGGAATATTAAAGGTCCATAAGGGGCTGGTATCAAAACTAACCAGCTTTTGCTGGAGTTTATGGGATAGCTGTGATAGTGGGCAAAACTCTTCCTGTTGTACTGAGAGAACTGGTGGAATTCTAACACATCTCTGTTCTGTTTCAGCCACTCCTTTCAAAGGGAGATATAAATTGCCTTTGGAAATGACCAGCTCTACTAAGAGGTCTGACAATGATGCAGTAAAAGAGAGCAGAACAAAGAATTTCTGTCAGGAACCTCCTGGAGTATGCATGTCCTCTGTAGCTAAGTCTTTTTCTTAGAATAGCATTCATTTCTAGTCTAATTTGTTCCTAATTCATATTTTGAAGAGCTAGAGTTTTACAGTCAGCAAGTCACTTTTAGAAAATAGTACTATTTTCTCAAAGTGACTTGCTGATTGTAAAAGTTTTACTTTATTGCATTATGTGTTCTTGCCCTCTGAAATTCAGGTTTAACATGTTTGAAGTCAGACTGAACTCTAACAAAATTAGGCCCAATTTGCATTCACTCATCAGTTCTGACCCCAGAATTAAGTTCCTGTTTCTGGAACCTCAGTTCTTCCTTTGTGTATAATAGGAGAAAGATGCATGCAATAATTTCTAATTGATTATGCAGTAGTGAAATAGTCATAAAACACAGAAAACATTCAGCTGTGCTTGTGAAATGTTCATGTCTTCAGCTTGCAGCCTTTAAAGCATTGTTTTTTTAGTGCATTTTTGATCAGGCATTCACTACTATAAAACAAAACTACATAGGTGTCACTGACTTGCAGTTTAAGTATATTTTTGAGTATTTTTTCTTCCTTTTGAACAATGACTATAAAATAATACTTTTACATTCTTTCTGGTTGTAAATGTCTACCTTGCTCAGATTCAGGTCAAGCCCCAGACTATGGGACTCTGAAGCATTTTTTGATACAGCCATGCTTTGGAAAAGGCTTTCCTGCACAGAATGTTTTGTTTAGAACATTTCTTTGGCTTTTATGGGCTGTAACTGGCAGTGTTACTCACTGTGCTTTTTAGAGTGGGCAGAGATGCACAGTAGACAATGAATTTTGTGAAACAGACCAGATCAGGAAGTCAGATACCAGGAAGGAGGGGAAAATACATGGGAAGGTACTGGAACAGCACTTCCATGAAATGAGAACAAGAAAGCCATGTTTTATTAGAGAAAGCACAAGTTTGTGAGGTTGTACTGCTTATGGTCCTGCACTAATATTTCCTTTTGGGTGTCATTCCACTGTAGCAAATGCATTCTGAAGAAGTCTTAAAAATTGCACAAGAGCCCACAGAAAAGCAAACTTTAGGCAAGTAATTTTAGAAGCATTGATAGTCCTTACTTTTAAAATTATTTTAATATTTTCTTTTGCCATAATAATTGACAGCTAATTAATTTCTCATTTAGATGAAGTATTAGATATTGTTCCTGATTCTCAGCCAGTTGAGAGAAGCAACAAACCTTTGTAAGTACTGGAAAAGAATTCCAAGTTGTTGTTGTCACTCACTTTGAAGGGAGAATTTTCAAGCATTACCAGAATTGATATTTAGTTGCAATGTAAAATGCTTTGATATCTATAAGATATAATAATTTTCCTGTTTTATGATGCACTTTTATTATAATTAAGGCTCAAGTTCTGACAGTAGGATGGTGTTGTCTTTGTTAGGCTGCCTGGTCTTTTGGAGACTTTTGAAAAAACTGAAACATGGAAAAAAAGAACATTCCCTCTTCCTGAGAAGAATATAACAACTGGGAACAAGCAAAAGCCAAATCTACCACTGGCACGAGCATCCCACCCAGGTGATGGTCAACTGTTAATCTCAAAAATAGATTCAGAGCTGTGAAACAAAAAGCATTCATTCAGCTTTTTGAAGTAGCTCTCCAGATAAACAAATGAAAAAACCAGAACCAAGAAAATTAAATTGATACCATCCTCAGTGGAGAGTCGGAGTGTTGGTCATTTGGAACAGAAACTGTTAAATACAGAAGGGAAAAATATTGAAACTACTACTGAACCATGGTTCAAAACATTTCTTTCAGCCAGAGTGTCTGACACATCTTTGCATTCTGACCTTGCACAAGAGGACCCTGATGTTCTCCTGAGAAAAGAGACTGCAAATCCAAAACAGTCAAAGACAGTGAGAGTTTCTTACCTTTGTTTGTTCCACTTGCAATTAAGAGAATTGCCCAATTTTCAGTGTTCCAAAATTGGTGGGTTTACTGTCATGCAAGGGAAAATGGTTTTCAAATGAATGTAATTTAATCCATTAGGAGACATTTAATGAAGTTTAGGGGGTTCTTTGGAACCTAAACTTCTGTTTGCAGCTTTGCTTTTCTGTTGAATGTTGAGTCTTAAACTGTTTTCATAGAAACCAAAGTTTAAAGAAATGGCAGATGCAGCCAAATCACTGATCAGTAAAATCAGTGACAGGTACAGAGACAAGAGTGATGAGAAGAGCAAAGCAAGAGATTCCCTGGGCTTTAACAGGTATGATGTGAACTATCTCCTTTTGTGCTGAGTCTTTGTGTGCCTCTGGCTGTCTCTGTGATGTACCCATGAATGCTGATAAATGAAAGGGCCTGGGCTTTTTTAATCCATCTTTTAATTGATGTATTTAAATGCATGAATAAATATACTGGGTTTGAGAAGATTTTTTTTTTATATAGGCAGTATTCTAATGCATGTATTCTAATTAGCATTTAACAAAATGTATCTTTATTTTTAGGACACATTTAAATAAATCGTGGATCTCCAAGGTAACACATCAGTGCTTTTGTTGGAATTGTTCTTCATATGTACATACATGGTGGAAGTAAATAGGTGTAAAGGGAAAGTTCATAAATACCATTGAATATTAAGTATTTGTAGATGTTAATGTTAATTATGCATTGACTGCAGATATGTTTTGTCATATTGAACTGTTGCTAATCAATCTGATTATCTTCATGATGAAGAAGTTGCTTTTTGAGATGACACATATCTATGAATGCACAGTCCAAATTTGACAGAGGAGCTAACTTTTCATTTATGGATAGGAAGAAGTTCAGGACAGGACCCTAAAAACTGCTTCTTTTCTTAATATAACTGCTGGTCATATCCTGTAAGTAGTTACAACATTTTTAAAAACAATTTCTGATTACCCACACCTGATGGTGCAATGTTCATTAATTCAGTCACAAAATTGATCTCTGTGCCTGTTTGACAGGGATGATGTCTACAACTTCAACATCAGCGGGTTTGATGAGCCTACAATCAAGCTTGGAGTAAGAAATAACTGAAATTTATATGTTATGAATAGAATAGAAAGGAAATCAGTCAAATATTGTACTGAAAGTATAATTAGGATCTGAAAATTCAAATTATATCAGTGAAATAAGTGGGGGAGAAAGTTTGCCTTGTAAATACCTTCAGCATTTTCAAATATTGAACAATATACTCTGTCTTAAGATTCTGGACACTTGAGGCTATGATAATGTTTTTCCTGAATTAAGAATTAAACAGGGTGTTAGGAGTATCATTATGTTAAATTATCCTGAAAACGTTATTGGCATCCTTCTAATCCCCATTTTAAAGACATCTTTGTCCAGATGTTTGAGCAAAAAGAAAATCTAATGATGATAAAAGACAGTTTTGCATCTTGTGGCTCAGAGGAGTGATTTGGGGAGGGTTGTGAAGCAGGTGGGTGGGAACTCTTTATGGCTTTGAGATACTGAAAGCTTCAGTCAGTTTCTGTTGGTTTTAACTGTCAGCTCTATGAAATAAATTCTAAGATAGAAATTAATGACACTGAATTGCTGAGTGTAATAACTAAGAAAAAAAAAAAACCCTTAGCAGTCTGGCTGGTGGCCTGTTTAATTTTGTACAGATTCTATAACCAATGTAAACTTTCATTTGTTTCTTCTCTATTTGCATTTTTAGGTCCAAGAATTGTGTGTGACTGAACTGAGTGTTCATACAGCGACAAACAAGAGAGGGTGGGATGTTCTGTCTTGATTGCTGATTATCCTAGTACAGCCTGCAGGCAGTCACAATATTCCAGGGAATGGTGCATGACAAGAATATCTTGGCTCTGTTGGTTTTTTTAAGCAATAAACATTGCTGTGTTCTCCTAGGCTGTTCCTTGATGGTCCTTTGGGAAGGTGATAAAAGGGAAAGGATGTGTTCCATGAAGGGAGTAGTTCTTCTCATGGAATACTACAGGGAAACTCCTGAATAGAGGGGGATGGATTTTGGTTAATGATCCTCCTGGAAAGGGCTGTGTTGTTACTGTGTACTCCTACTGATAATTGGGAAACAAACACAACCTTTGGGGTTTAAGGTGAACAGGTAATTCCAAAATAATGTGGAAACAAAAGTAGGGACCTTTGTTTGAATCCTTAATCCAGATATCATGGGAACAGTAGAAAGCTTAGAACTATTTTAAAATGTATTGTTTAAAGGTGGATTTTATGTCTCTAATTAAGGAACACAACCATCAGTAAACCCAGCACAGAAGGGAAGGGAGGAAAAAAGGTAAGGCCCAGATTTTCATGGATCAGCATAGCTTGTCCTCCTGCCTTCAAATTCCAATTATGTGAGTGGACTATGTATAAAAATTGATCAGTGACTTAGGAACTTTTTTGGGTTTTGTAGACTAGAAACAATCGAGACAAGAAGCATCTTTTCAGTGACTCAGACACAGAAAACAGAGGGGATGACAGCAAGACAGAGATTAGTTGGCTGCAGGAATCCAAGAGGAAACCTAAAGCCCAGATAATTGATTACAGTAGAAGTAAAAAATCAGTGAAACCAATGAGCAAAGACAAAAGTAAGAATTTTTTTTCATATTTCTGAAGAATGGTGCAATAAGTTTGCCCATAGATACGAAGTGCACAGCATGGCATGGGCTGTTTTGCAAATGTCATATATTTTTATTGTCTTGTTTCTGAGCATAAAGAACTTTCAAATTAGTTCTAATAATTTATAAAGATCAATTTACATAAATTCTGTATTTTAGTGTGGAAAACTATGGAAGAATGGGACAGGTACAAGTTGTTGTCAATTAAAAAAATATCTTTTTCAAAAAAATGGGCTGAAAGCAGTTACTGAATCAATCAATTTGTGGGCATGAAAGTGATTGTGTTATTTTACAGCTGAAACTAATGTCAAATATTTGAATATTTTCCTGACTTTTCAACCTTCTTGTGTTGTAACAGCAAATAAATCCTCTGAACCTGCATGCCACATGGATAAAGCTAAAGGCAAAAATACAGATAAGAAAAAGGTAAATGTAAATTTGTAACTAGAATTTTAATATAGATTAAAAATGTTTTCATTCCCCCCAGAAACTGTTTAAAATATTTTTTCCTAAATGTGATCTTTCTCTCAGATAATTTGTTAAATACAGTTTATTCTTTTCAAGTACTGCATTCTTTTCATATAATATTTAGCTGGTTTTTCAGTCATGAGTGAGTTAGAATGATTTTGTACATTGGGTGCTGTTTTTAGTAGACTGATGCTTGGGTTCTCTGAGCTTTGGTAAAGTTAAACCTTTTTAGTTTCAAGTAATTAAACCCAGTTATCTGCCATTTTATCTCATGTATGTATTAATCATTCTTGTTAACTGAAGATGGTTTTATTCTTCCAAAGATAAACAAATGTAAACCGCAGAATTCAAAACCAGATGAAACCACAGTAAAATCCACCAGAAAAAAACTCCCTCGAAGAGCAGCAGCCACAAAAAATTACAAAGAGCCTTCTAGTTCTGAGTCTGAGAGTGAAGGAAAGATTCCAACATGCACCTCTAAGGAGGAGAAATCCAAAATACAGGTGTGCAGTTCCACTTGATTATTAAAAATCCATTCCTGACGTGTTTTTCAGAGTAAACTCTGCTCTGCTTTGTACTTGGTACTCCTGAATTTTAAGTGCCTAACATAAGCAAATTGAAGTTAATTTTTTTTTTTAAATATTGCCCCTTTTTTAAATGATGAGTATTGAGCTGCTAAGAAAATCAGTCCTAAATAATCTTCTTATTCATAATAGATTTTGGTTTTTATTTATGAGATATATTCTGCTGCAAAGCACTACTGTGTGCTGTATTTTGAAAATGTGACAATATTTTGAAAGTGCCCTTAAATGAGAGGGTTTAGTGAGCCAAATCTTGTTGAGTTGATGTGGTGCTGGTAATGCTGTGTCAATACATTTGCTGAATATCCAAATGGATTTTTAGTAAAGGAACATAGGTTGCTAAAATATTTTCATTGTTTTAGCATAACTTGTCAATATATATGGAAAGGTTTATAAACTTCATTCATTAAATCCTGAAACATCAGTAATTGCCTCCAGTAGTTAAGTAGTTCATAGGAATAGAAATTTATGCATTGAGTTAAAGAAATTCAGTGTTTATTGATGTTGGAAAACCTGATCTGCTTATGGATTTAAGAACTTCTGTTTGTGGTCCTTCTGCTTGATCAATGGTATATAGATAATAAATTTATATCTCTATCAGCTTTTATGGACTCTGTGGTTACAAAGATGTTTATTTAACTTCTGTATTTTAATAGAAACATAAGAATGGGGCAAACAAGGATTACAAGCAGCCAAAGGTACTGCAGATTGTACCTGTGGAGCCAAAGAGAGTGGACAGCTATGTGCAGAAAGCACTGGTCAAATCCAGGAATTCTGCAGAGCAGAAGGAAGTGGAAATGCCTTCAGCTGAGAGCCCTGGTTCCCTTGAGACAATGAGATGTAGGTGTTTTCACTTTTAATTTCTAGCAGTACTGAATCAAGAAGTGGAGGTTAATTGAGGGTTATCACAGCAGTACAATTTTACATTTACTTCATGCTTTTAAAATGAGATCCCATAATTCCAGCTGTTCCACATAATTTAAGGAGCTGTATTTATGTCACTAACACTTGTGTAGGTTGGTGCAGGTATTTGACATCAGGGTAATACAGGAACACATTATGTCAGTGTTAGAACAAATCTGGTACTACAGTGGCAGAGGGAGAAGGGGGAAGTGTGGCAAGGCCTGTGCCAAATTCCAGACATCTGAGACTGGGAAATTCCCAGGGCTGGAGCAGGGAGCAGAGTGGGGCTTTGGCTGCCCTTGTGTGACTCCCACTGCTGGTGCTGAGAGTGCAGGAACTGTTTCCCAGGTGCTGAGAGAGTGTCAGGAGATGTCAGTCCAGAGCACAGCTCCAGTGAGAGGTCGCTTGGTCTGCAGGACTCAACACCAGAGCACAGGGAAATGCTGAACTCTGAGAAAGGAACCTCTCCCAGTAATTTCTGTCCACAAACCAAGAGTATGCAAAGTCTGGGTGCAACTCACTCCCCTGGGACAGCAGTTGCAGAGCGGACATTTGGAAGGAAAAGCTTCTCACCAGTTTTAACTGAAGCATCTTTGGTAAGAGCATTAACCTTTCTCTAGAGTTGTTTTAACTGAAATTGTTCCATTTGGCTGCCAACTGTTTTTTTCTTCTCCTCTCAATAACAATTCTTTTTGTTCATGTGCAGCTCAACTTAACCACATATAAAACTGTCAGTGGCAAAAATTCCAAGGGAGCTGCAGCAGAAACCTGTAATAATAATGAAGATTCAAGTTTCCAACATTGCTTTTCAAACACATTTTCTGTTAAAGGAAAGCTTCAAGATATCACTAAACCTATCCCCAAAAATAAGGAAGAGGTATGTTCCTAAATTCTTTGCTCTTCAGAAGAGACCTGCAGCCCTTTGCTTTATCAGTTTACAGGTGGTGATGTTTAAGGGACATGTCCTTTCAATAATGATTTTTTTTCCCTTAATGTGTAGCTCAGCTTAACAATATATAAAGCTGACAGTGGAAAACGTGCAAAGGGAGCTGTGCTGGAAACAGGGAATAACAATGAGGATTCAAGTCCCCAGTCCTGCTTTTCAGGCATGCTTCGTGCTAAAGGCAAGCTCCAGGATCCCACCAAACCCCTCACTAAAAGTAAAGAGGTGAGTTAGTACATTCCTTGCTCTCCAGAAAAGAGCTGCAGCTTGGCATCTCTCTTATCTCCTTTCCAGGTGCTGAGGTTTAAGGGAAATGCATCTCAGTATCTAACACAGATTTTGGGACCTGCTAGTAGTTAATTTTTCAATATTGGAGATAAATTAGATAATTGTTTATCATATGGATACAATGAAAGAATTATATACGAACAAGATCAGTTACCATTCATATTTTAAAAAAATAACAGGGAGTAAATATTTTCTTAGTGACTTCCAATAAAAAATAAATTATTTTTCACAACATAAATGTGAGTTTCTGATAGAGACTTCTAAAAGCAATTTAATTTTGAAGCTAATAAATAAATCAGTGACTTTTCTTTTAGGATTGTGTAGCACCATCCCCACTATCTGCTTCTAGCAGGAGTAGAGTACAGTCTTGGATTAAAGAACCTTATTCCCCCATGAATGAGTCAGGTACAGACATTTAATTTAAAGCAAAAGACTTCCTATGTGTCTCCATAAGGGTTAAGAAAAATGCTTTATTTGGCATAATAATATGGCCAAAGTTTTTTAATCTTCTTATATTTTATATATCTTCAGTATTACTCCATTTTTTATTCTCTTTCTCTTTTTCTCTGCTGTTTTAATTTTCCCCAAAAAACGGAAAATCAGGCTCCAAAATGCAGCTTTAGTAAAGAGTTAGTTGTGCTTCAAATAAAAAGTTAGAGACATTCCTGCTGATACTGGGGAAAAAATGGGGACAATGGTTTTACCAGAAAAAATCCCAGACTTGCTCGTCAGAGTTCAGTTGAACGTGTCCTCTATAAATGTAATGGTTATTAATTTCTATATAATTCTCATGTTTTAAAGCCAAGATACATCCTCCTAGAGTTTGCACCCAATGTATCAATAAAATCTTCTTTATCCTCCCATCTCATTTTTCTAAATAATGCTAAAATTCAGCATTGTTTCCATGATTATTGAAGGACCAAGTGTACCAACATTCCACAAACGAACTTATCACAGTTCCACAGAAGGCAGCTCTGATGAGGCAGAAACAAGCAAAGAGGAGGAAAAGAAAGGAAAAAGAAGAAGAAGTTTACAGCCCAAAAAATTATTTAAAACAGATGATGCTGCTACTAGCAGAGGTTGGTCATGGACTGACAGTGCAGAGTTTTAAAATAATGTGACAAATTCAAGTTTTACCAAGGAAATAGAATATCCATAAAAAGGCATTTTACATGTTAAAGGAAAGAATAAAAAATGCTAAATATTTAGAGACTGGATCAATATACAAAGTCAGAAAACTGATAAGAAAATAGAAATGAGTTTCAGTCATCTAACTGGTGATATTAATTTATATAGAACAAAAGCTGTCCTAGGCCCTGTGCTAATTTCAGATTAGGGACTTTATAGTACTGAATTTGACATTATGTTTTTGTTCTCTTCAGTGTCTGAAAGTATCTCCACTCAATCTGTAAATGACCTGTCTGGTTTGGATGGGGAGTTCTGGAAGCCTGATTGCTCAACCATCAGCATTTGTCAGCAGCTCCAGAAAGAATTTACCAAGAAAATTGAGGCAAGACCCTTCATGTGCATCACTTGGGGGATACGTGAGCACACGGGTGACAGCTTGGCTTGCACCACACAATTACATTTTTAAAAGGGGGTTTGTTGTGATATTAAGCAGTTACAATGCTGAACATATTACAGGGGTTTTTTTCCCCTAAAGTGCAAATAATCTGAATTTCATGTTAAAACATCCTGTTAGAACCGCTCCCGGAAAATGGATCATTTTAATAAGCAAACACTGAGAGCTGCCCATCAGCATTTGGCAACAATGAGCTACCAACTCCACGAGTGCAGGTCAGTAATGGCAGACTTCTGTTAAAACATCCTTAAAAAGCAGTGAATCCCTTCTGCAAGTAACCTGGTTTGTTTTGGTAGGATCAGGCAGTTGGAAAAATTTCATTTTACTCTCACTGAGGAACTTGAAAAATTTGAAAAAGACTCTCAGTCCCTGAAAATCATGGAAAAAGAATTATCGGTTTGTATTTTAGTTGTTTGATCATGGGTGAAAGGGAATTCTTGTGGAATCTGTAGATCATTCACATCATCTTTAACTTAATCTCATTAATGTTGATTTTCAAAGCCCTTACATTTTTGCTTCTAGTTGGGTCAAATTTCAAATAATGCATTTGGGGTGTCAGGATGCTCTTAGAATCCCAAGGTCACTCTGTGTTTTCCTACATGCATCCACTATATGAATTCCTGTATGTCTTTAGCCTGTCCTCTATTCCTGTATCCTCCTACAATAAACTCCTGCAAGTACTTTAATGGGCTGGGTGTTTCCAGCTCCTGTGGGGGCTGTGTAACTCCTGCCCCTTCTGTGTTGAGTCTATGGTTGTCATTTTGTTCATATTAGAAATTAATGACTTTTAGTTTGGAAAATCAGTTCCCATTGATTAATATCTCTTCATATTTTTCTTTCCAGACCTTTTGGAAAAAGCATTCCCACACTTTTAGTACGTACATGAAAAATGAGCAGCAGAGGTCAGTAGGGTTCATTAATCCTGGGATGAGATTTGTGTTCAGTTCACTTGAGGGAGATCAGCACAACTTCTCTTCTCTCTGCAGCTTCTTTCATAAAAGAGATGGTTGATGAGAAAATGAGATTAAAATGTTCATGTAATTATTCTGCAGCTAAATTTCTCCACATACCTGAGGGACTGTTCCAGTAGTAACAATGATGGGGATATTTATCCATGCTTTAAATGCAAATAGACTCCCAAGAATGGGATGTATTTGTGCTCTTTATAGGAAGTTCTTATGTAGCAAAGCTGTTTGAACTGCCTTTATTTCTTTAGAATTCAGATTCTTAAAACTTCCTTTGAAAAGAATATCTACCATTCTGTTGGCTGTGAAGAAAATGTTTTTACTTCAGAGGTATGGTGAGCTTCTGTTTTGCTAATTTTAATAATTCTTCAATTGTACCCACCGATAATAGTATTGACTTTTTTTCCTGATTTTATCCTGAGCATTATACTAATGATACATAATTTTTATTTTTAGCTTTTGCCATAAAATGTCCCTTAATTTCACAATATTCAGTGTTTATGCCTAGATTTCACCCATTGCAAGGTCTGTGCAGTTATTAGGACTTGTTCTGGATTCTGTGACTTTGTTTATTGGTGTTACTCATCCAAGAAAGAAAAAATTTAAATCATCCTTTTCCATAGGCAGGTGGCTGCATGTGCATCTGTATGTCTTGGTTATGACACATTTAGGGATATCATTGTTTGCTTGAAAATGTGGTGGCAGTTGTGAGCAGAGGAGATGCATTCAGTGTCTTTTTGTAGATGCATCTGATGAAAGAAGACATAAAAGGACTCCAAGAGAAATTTCTAAAAGAAATGGTAAATTATCTTGTCCTCATTTTTATTTATTTTTTGTGGTTTGAACACTAAATTACTAAAATTTTGATTTCTAGGCCCCTATCAAAAATAAAAATTAGAATGCAAATGCCACTGACTTATTATATTTAAAACTTTACCTGGTGATGGGAGCCACAGGGAAATGTGAATGGACTCATTTAGTTCTGAGTCTTAATGTTGAAAAGTATCATCTTTGATATGTTAAGCAGCATGTACAGTGCACCAGGCTTGCAATAATACGTTAAATAAAATCTGCCTTTTTTCAAAAGCATGTGATAAATGTAGTGTGATAAAAGTGATAAATGTAATTTTTCTGTATAGCAAGAAGAGGAACTGTGTAACGTTCGCAGGGGATTGCAGACCTTGTTTCAATCAAAGGCAGAATTCTGAAGAGATTTTTCAGATTCCTTCCTGAAATTCAAGGTGAATATAAACAATTTTGTAATGGAAAATTTGGTAACTTTTTCTTTTTTTTTTGGTCACACTCAAGGAAACTATTGTAATGAAAGCATCTTTTCCTTCATAATATTAAAATCTGTGTAGATAAGACTTACCCGCTCACCTGTGAGATTTGGAATTATTTTTCTGAGTCTGCTAAAATGTAATATGCCATTTTATTTTTAGCACATGCTACTTTTAAATAAGTCTTTAACAATTTTTATAAGTTACTTAACTGACTTTCAGAGAAATCACTTTGAATTTCACTTTAAATCTATGTTTTGGGTCTGATCCAGAATACAAGTCAGGAATTATTTAGGGACCAAACCACCTGGTTTGATCTCAGTCCTGTTTGTCTGTGGTGTTAGACTTCAGTAGGATTGTGTGAGAGAACACTTGTGTTGGAACTGTGTTGCAAATAGTTCTATTAAACAAGTCAAGAAAAACAGATGCTGTCTGTTGGGTTTTTTACTCAATGTCATTGTTATTTTGCTTTAAATCAGTAAGAAGTCAGATAAAGCTGCTGTGCAAATATTTTGGGTAAGAATTTTAAAGCCACAAGGCTGTGTTGTCTCTGAAACAATTACACTGAAATTTCCAGTAAATAATTTGGTCCACTCATCCCATTTACATCAGTGTACAAATGTTTTCTGAGCTTCTGTTTTTTGTGTGGTTTGGGTTTTTTTGAGGCTGTGCTCACTGTGATCTCCACTAGAGGGACTCCATGAGATGTTAAACTTTTCTTTCCACTGCTCTGATTGAATTTTATCTGAATGAAACAGGACTTTTCTTTAAACTGTACAAGGTTTTAAAAGTGCACTGCAAGGCCCAAATTCTTTCTTACAATGAGGCCATGTGGGAAAATAATACTACTGCCTTGTTTTTAGTTAGGGACAGGAATTATGCACTGCAGGCCTGTTTCCCTTTCCCATTGGGAGGAAGCTGCCCAAGAACAGCCTCCCTGAGCCAAACGTGCCCTCTGAGGTGTGATCCCAAATTCCAGCAGGAGCTGAGCACAATCCACGGCCCAGGGAGGGTCCAGACAGCTCCACAGACCCCCAGCAGCAGGCAGCAGTTCCAGGGGTCAGTGGCTCTGGAACTGTCCCAGGCTGTGCCTCCCCAGGAGCAGGGCAGAGGCCGGGCTGGCTGCGGGAGGACAGAGCCACTCAGAGCTACCCCAGGGTTCAGGTGCAGCAGTGGCACAGCTCAGGGGCACTGCTTGATGTTTAAAAGCTGCTTTACAATACTTTTCTTTTTATTATATTTTTCAACATAATTTTAATGTGTTTTATATCATATTTATTGCCAGTGGAAGTGTGCATCCCTGCTTAACAGGACACACTGTTCATTAGGATTATTAGCCAAGTTTAGTTTGTAGTTAACAGTGGCTCATCTCTGCTCAAACTGAAAATGCTGCTTCTGCTGAAGAAACTTTGCTCTCCTTTCTGTTTAGCCTTTTCATATATTGCACCTGCACTATCATTATATTGTTGTTAAGAATTAATCCTATATTATTAATAATAAAATGATAGATATATGTATGTTAGAAGGCTAGTTATGATGTTACATATTTCTGTGAAAAGCCAGCAAGTTAAAAAATTACAATAAAGAGGAAAAAACACATCTTTGCAGCAAGTGATGGGGTCATTCAAGTCTTCAGCTGATAGTCAAGTAAGACAAACATTAAAATGCTGACACCATCTCCCCCAGGAGTCCTTGGTTCCTTTTCTCATTGCACTGACACAGACTTTGTGTTGCACTGGGTGTCCTTACCTTCCATTCCTGCCTGACAGTTTCTCCAGCTGGGAGCAGCTCCAGTTCCTGTGACTCCATCCCCACCTGGGACAGAACTGACTCTCTGTGGGGGGCTGTTCCCCACCTCACAGCAATTCAGTAGTAGTCTATACAAGCACTTTGACAGACTGCATTTTATTATTTTCACACTTCAGGGAGATCATCTCAATGAAGCTACAGGACCAAGAAAGCCTTTCTCAAGTTTTTAACATTGAATGACTCCCTAGAATGGCAGCACTTAGGAGTCCTGCAGAGAAATGTTTGTCTTGTGAGTGGATTCACCATTTTGTTCTGTCTCATCACGTGTGATCCACTGGGATCCACGTGTGATCCACGTGTGATAGCTGTATCAATGTGTTATTTTTCTCACAAGTATTTTTTTTAGTAGCATTGAGTAAATCCTCAGGTGCTTCTCCATAATTAAAATGTCTGGCTTTACATTTTACTCAACAAGTTCTATTTGCTTTGTTATTAGCACTTAGTAACTTTTTTTCTTTTTACTGTCAAGAAAGCATTAAAACCATTTGTTTGCTAAACATCAAAGTACATTGTTACATTTCTGCCTCTGGTTGTCCAATTTAGTAATTTGGAATAACAGTGAACCAAACTGTCATTTTTAGAGAGTCAGAGCCTCAGCTGGTGCAGAGTGACAACCAGTTTATGCTATTCCACAAGATGGAAAACCTTAGTTGAGATCATCCTTTTGCAGACTCTGTGTTGATGAAGAAGTCAAATGGTTTGGTGCATAATAATTATAATCTCTTCCCAACTATCCCTGGGGAAAAAAGAGCTTTAGGAAACATTTTCATTTCCTGCAATAAGTAGTCATTTAATTAAAGAACAAAAGTAACAGGAATCAAAAATGCTTGCAGCTGTGATTCTGTTAGACAGTATATAAAAAAGAATGAAATTATAATACATTAAATTAGTTTTTAGAACATGAACTTAGGTGTTTTACAAACTAATTGTGGTAAGTTCAAAATGTCTTGTCAATGTAATACTGGATGACAGAGTGTCATGTCCCTTTATGTTGGAGGCCTTGGAATGGTAAAGCCTGTACATGCACAACGTCTCCTTTTCCAAGGCAGGCTGCAAACCAGTTCCACACAGGTGGGAAAGGAGAGGAGGAGGCTCTTCCAAGTAGCTTCACTTCAGTCTTTTCCAGCAGCTTGTCCCATTCCACAGGCCATACTCTTCTGCCTCCAGAGCTCGGGGCTGGCGTCCTGTCCCCAAGTGCTGCAGAGGCTTCACTGCAGAGTCCTTCTGTCACATCAACGTCCAGGGAGCCTGCACTGAACCTCAGGGAAAGGCTTCAGTGTTCCCTGATGTGTGTTCAGCAGCAATATCAAAAAGTAAAGACAGATTCTTCTCAGAAGAAAATTTCTATGGCCTGTGAAATCTAGGAGAAAAGAGAGACATTTTTCAAACCACTTTACAATAGAATTCAATTATTTTTTATTCAATTATTTTGTTAGATTAACAAAATTTTTAAATGCCTACGAACGTATTCATTCTGCTTAAAGGTACAGTGACAGTGCAGGAGAATATTAGCAACTCTTAATTTTCCCCAGCACATTCCCACCCACCCCTGTGCCACGACTGTAGTGCAGGTACAGTCCTCAGGGCCCAGTGCACCTCGTTTACATTTCTTTGGGAATGCAATTGTAAATACAGGTATGTAGCTGATGTGGGTTTTTTCATTTAGTAAATGAAGCCACAGTTTGTCATTGGTAGCAATCTTCTTCGTTGTGCAGTGATCTTGTTCCTTTTTAAGAGTTAATGTTGAAGTGCTTTGTAAAGTATGAGGAGATACTGTTGGTGAAATGTTTGATAGTCTTGTGAGTCTGGAATAAATATTCTTGCTCTGTAGGCTTGTTCTTTTGGCTGAGATCCGTAATTAAAGCCCCAATCATTTGTAATGCTCTAGCACTAATTGTAAATTGGAAGCCTGTTTACTCCTAATATCCTGAACAAATTTCAAAATCTCTCATTATAATCTATTCAAACTCCCCAGGTAGATCCAATTAGGAAATGTATAGCTCACTTCCAGACCAAACTGCAGCCATCCCTTTTCCCTTCCCACGTTTCACTCCATGAGTGCAGTGAGGCTGCTTTGCCCTTAATGATGCCTTTTTGTGAGTATCACTGGCTGTGGAATCAGCCTCTCATATTGTTTCTCCTCTTACAGAAGGGAAATGAAGGTTTTTCTGTGGGTTCAAACCCAGTCCCTGTCACCAGTGCTGGCACATGGAGCAGGCACTGCCCTGACCAGGTTCCCAGTGGCCCAATCACGTGGAGAGTGACAACAATCCAGACCTGTTCTCTCTCCTGACCTCCTCCTGACAGGGAGTTAAGTGTCATTAAGTTACCTGGGGCTTGCTCCTTCCAACAGCAACTGCACTGACCAGGAATACTGAAATGCCCAGGCTGAGTCCTTTAGAACAAATCCAATTAGAACAAAGGCATTCATTACCCCTGGGCACTGGCCAGTTATGGTTGGTGCAGTTTTGTATTTCTGAGCAGGGCATTTGCAGTGTTTGTAATAAGGTTGCAGACTCGAGTACATTTGATTCAGAGATCATTATACAGTGTATTAAGTTGTTCTACTTTAAAAAATCATATTGTTTTCTGTATTATATACTTTATTTTTTTTGCCCTATCTTTGAATCTTTGGTGCAAGGAATGCCAGCTGAGGGATGCTCTGGAGAATGTCTGCAGGTTTCTTGGTATGTGCTAATAAAAGCCCCCCAAAAAATAAGAAAATTGGGTTCTCTTCAGGAAAAGAAGTGCTCCAATTTTCTTTTAATATTAACCTCCCTTTGAATATTCTCCCACATCCAGCATGTAAGAGCAAAATCCACAGGTTCAGGAGTCAAGCAGAGTTTTTAGCAGGCAGCAGAAGTAAACAGCTGAAAAACTGACCTTGTCAAATGTTTGCTTGATGCATGAACCTCCATTTCATTACTTTTGTATTCATTCAGCTCTTTCCGAATTGCTGCCTAGGAATTGAAAAGAGAAAAACATGAACAAATAATTTTGTGCTTGTGAGCAAAATCCCAGACCTGCAGAGCAGAACAGTTTTCTGGGGTAGAAGAACCAGGTATTGGGTATAGCAGAGCACTGTGCTGGTAGAAATGCTGAATATTTGGGTTGTATGGATTGGTGACACAATACTTCCCATTTGTTATTGATTGCTGACAGGGTCACTGCTGTCTAGAAGCAATTCTGACAGAATAACACCTCAGAGCTGGTTGTCTCACATTTAATGAGATTCCAGTTAAAATTTATTAAAGATTAAGAGAAGCTGCCAAGAAATTGATCCATTTTTCAGTCACAAATGCAGAGGTGCAGCTGTGACCCTGACTTCCTGATGTGTGCCACCAGTATGTGGAGAGCTGTCACTTTCTTAAACCTGCCTTGTTAATTGAAACATGAACACTGAAACAGTAAAACCAGGAAGAGTCTAATTTTAATAAAAGTACATACAAGGAATATATAAAATCCTTATTCCATTGGCTACTATGCAATAGCTTATTCACCATTTTAGAGAGCTTGGGAGAACAGCTGCTGGAGGAGAAGTGCTCTGTTCCTTTTCTATGAGTCCTCTAAACCCATTTGTCCCTTACTGGGGAGACTCTGGGATGGACACCGAAGCGCTCGATATCCACATCTCAGCCACATTAACCATCCTGTGTTTGCCATTTGGCCAGTGACTGTCTCAGCATCCTGCTCCCTCTGCTTCCTGCAGCCCGGAAACTTCCCAACTGTTCTGCCTGGAACCATGGTGAACTGTTCTTACTACTCAAGCATCTAAATGGGACACTTAAATTGGGCTGTGAATCAGCTACGTGGCAGGTATGTGATGGAGAAAATGAGAGTTCATGCTCGGGAGAATGTGGGTCCAGTGACTCCTTGAGCATTCACAGGAAACAGGAGAGGAAATTTTTGTGTGTTTGGGACAAAACTTCCAGTCTGAGAATAAAGGTTAATACTCTATTGGCTAGGAATGGTTTTGAGTTGGAGCCCAAAAAATTGTATCCACCTTTTTGGGTGGGTAGGTAGAAGCCTTTTGAGTACTAAATAGGCTTTTTAATGACATTGGTATGATTTTAAAAAATCATGGTGAAGTTACAGGGATGAAATGTTGCAGAGTTTACAGTCTGTTGAGAATGTGATGTATCACTGCAGACAAAGCAAGGAGAAAGCAGAACTTTGTGGTTGTGTCAGTACCTTGTCTGCTGCTGACAGTCGTGTCCATGGTTTGTCCGCTCTCCTGTCGTAGTCCTGTGCTTTTGCCACTTCCACATAATCACTGAATCGAATCAGGATCTTTCTGTCTCTCAGTTCATCAACTGTAGGTCTCTGGTTAAGCTGTATTCAGAAGTTTTGTGAAATAAAACCAGGGTTAATAACAAATGAATCAGTAAAAAATGCAATATTTGCTTCTTTTCATCTTGGCTCAGTGTGCATTTACACATATGGAAAACCACCCAACCCTTGGAAACTCCAGGAAATACTTCATCATTTGGAGAACTGCTGGGAGAGTAATGCTGGTTTAAATGGAGCAGTGGGCTACAGCACAGTGCCTTTATAATGGACAAGAGAAGAAAATATTTTAACCCAGATATTGATAAAACATATTTTCAAAATGTAAGGAATCATGATAGATTTTTTATGATCTCTGAATGCTGTAGGATGTTCTACTACAGGCAGAGACAGATTGTCTGTGTGAGATTCTCAGCACTAGACCCACTGTATGAATTTCAGTCTAGCCTGAACAAGTTATCAGCATATTTGGTCTGTAATTCCATTAGGGATTTCTAAGAACAGAACAACAAGATCTCATTCTTATTCTGAGAATATTTTAAATGCAAAAAGAAATGTACTATGGGAGCAGACCTGGTGTTTCAGCAGGGAGTCAGCTCTGCTACAAGGAATGGAAAAGTCCTTTACCAGCAATAGAGCTGACAAATATGCCATAATACCCATTTTCTGAGTAAGTTTATATGTAAATATTCTATGAAATCTCATCTAGCTAAGGTAGGTATGTCTATAATTCATGTAACCAGACACTGCTATCAGACACCGCTGAGGAGGATGCGTATTAAGGGAGGTTCTGTGTAATAATGACCTCTATGGCTGGCTGATATAGTACTTCTGCTAAATTTCTAAAAGCTAATAGCAGGTATTGCAAGCTTTTACCTTTCTCGTCAGCCTCTGCTTGATTTCCCTTCTCTCTTCCTGTTCCGTTTGATCATTTCGTTCTGCAGAGAATATAAAAAAAAAGATGACTTTCCTCATGAGGAAGTTTGGTGTTTTCCCAAGTTCCAGGCAATAATGAGCACAGCCAAAGGAGCAGCTGGCAGTTGTGTGTTTTGGTAATTCAGTGCATCTCTGGTGTGTGTTGGAGCACGGAGTCACCTCTCCGTGAGGACGCTGTGCTGGTGCCAGTGTCAGCTCTGAACTCCACGGGGATTTAACGAAACAACAGCAGCCACACCAACGCTCCACTTGGATAAACTTTAGAAGGAAAATCAAAACACTCCATAGTTGATCAGTCATCCTTTTTTACTCTCCATATTGCTGGAGCCATTCATGCTGTCAGATGCTGAGGAGCCTCATTGCAGCAGCTCCAGGGAGAGCCCATTCTGTCCTCAGTCCTCTTCTCTCAGGCTGCATCACTCTTGGCACTGGCCAGCACCTTGGCTTTCCCTGACATGAGACCCCTTTCTCCTCCCAGGGTTCCTGTGCAGAGCTCTGCTCTGAGCTCAGCCCCCTGTCTTTGTGTGTTGTGCCTATTAACATTCGAGCCGTGAGAACTCCTACACACTGGCTCCAAAAATAGCCCGGAGTGCTGTAACACTGAGAAATAGATCCCCTGCCTTAGGAAACGAGTTAATGGCGTTGCTATTCCCAGTACTATCTGTTACTAAATTAAGGCGTGAGCCCGTGACCTGAACAAAGCTGCAGAGCCAGAGAAAAGGGTTTAACCATTCAGGGATTCTCTGGGTACTACTGTCAGGTTTATTATACCACTTGCATTAGCTATTTCCAGTGTGAAAGCACACACGTGATTTCTACTATGCCTCCCAAACCCACTAGCACTGCAGATGGATTTCCAAGATATTTTTAACAATGAAGCATTTTTCTCCCTGATTTTTGCACTCATTAGATGATACTGAGATGCAATCAAATCTATTTGGAATAACATAGTGGTGCATAGCTCCACCTGGCTAGGGTAGAAATGTAAATCAAATGAATTTAAAATGCTGTAATGTGCTGCATTACAGTTCAGTGGCAAGGCACAAAATGTAAAGAGAACAGGTCAGCTAAAATTAGTGCTGTGTCAGGGATGAGCAGCTATTTCAGTCTGCAATGTGTAAAAGAACAGGCTTTCAAAACCAGAGGGTATTCTTAGATATACAGACACCTGCAAGAAGTTATTCATTCAGCTTTAATTCACCCATTTTAGAATAGATATTCCTATCTTGTATGTTTTTTAATTAAAAACAGATAAATTTCTGTGGTGTAGTGCCTTTTAAAGATATGATGTGATATGCACTGAGAGAACTGCCCAGAGAAGCTGTGGCCACTCCATCCCTGGAAGCCTTCAAGGCAGATTGGATGGGGCTTGGAGCAACCTGGTCCAGTGGAAAGGGTCCCTGCCCATGGCAGAGGCTGGAACAAGATGATTTTTAAGGTCCCTTCCAGCCCAAACCCTTCTGTGATTCTATGATTCTAATTCCCAAAGAAAAGCCAAAAATACACATTTCTGATCAAAAAATACTTTTCCAAATATACTAAATCTGTAGTAACTTATTTCTATTCACTTGGGCTCGGTGCTTATTTCCAGCTCCAAAAGTAAAAGAAATTTACAATATGAGTTCTTTTACAATAAAAATAACCTGAGATTTGATATGAAATGCTGGCAAGGGATTCTAGAACTCAGGCATTATTAGACAGCCCAGAGAGGCTTTTCCCATCACCATCATTCTGCCCACACAGATCCATTCATTGCTGAGGGCTGGTTTTGTAAACCTCACCAGAGATGCTCCCAGCTCTGAGGGGGCCTGTGCAGAGCTGGAACTCATTCTCAGCTCTGTGTGACACTAAAGCATCTCCTTGGGTTCAGAATGAAGCACGGACTGTACAGTGGGGTTCAAGAGATGCCTTCTTGGCTGTGAGTTCAGCCTTCTGCTCAGCAAGGACACATCTGACACCTGGGCTGTGATTTTAGTTCATTTGCTTTTCATGCTTGGTGGGTAGTCAGCCGTGCTTCTACGGTTAAAGGACTTGGAAGATCAAAATTGTAAGAAAGCACTGGCTTTAAGTTTGCTTTTTAAGTATTACTTTTATCTCAGAAACAACTCCCTAAAGGAGATAAGAAATCACTGAGATTTGCTTTAAAGTGACAGTAGTTGTACTTTGCAATATGCTTCTCTTTTTACCAGAGTTGTACAATGTGAATTCTGAGTCCATAAAAGAACTTCTGTAAGCAGTACCAATTATGAACATCAAAGATGTTGGGAAATGCACAACTTAAAACTGCACAAACCCTTATTACACCTGGAGGAGGTTGTGGGGATTTCACTGAAGGGCTTTATACAGGATACAACTATACAGGACACTCAGCTTTTTATGTAATGGCAGAGGTAAATAAAATGGAAGTGGTTCTGATCCCAGCTGAACCTGTATAAAGCCTGAGCAACTCAACAGAAGTCAATAAATTTGCTCCATGCTGGGAGCTCTTTAAATGAGATACAAATCTAGACCAGTATGTTTAGCTGGTATTCAGGAACTATCTTTAATTCTGCTTTATCTTCTTTCTGCTTTATCTCTCTCTAAGCTCATTATTTGAATGTATTCAAACTTTTTTATTATTAAAACTGGTCAGTTTAACCCAGATTAAGGATGTAACCAGCACACTTTAAAAAAGTAAACATAACGGAATAGATTTTTTCACTGGAGATCAGCTTTTCCTTAGCCAGAAGAAAAACCCAAAGACACAGATTTCCAGAGATCTTGGTTAGTGACTCTTGAAAATCTGTCCTCATGTAGTTCAGGATCTTGGGTTACTGCATTTTCCTGCCTCTCTGGTAGATGACAGGTGAATTTTGGCCAAGTTCACCCACTCATGTTGCAAAGAGGTTTCCCTTTCCTCCTCGAGCTGGGCACATGCACAACAGAGCTCATTTTACTGTGATCTGTGCACTGGAACTGTACAGAAAATACTGCTAAATATACATTGCCTGTGGAATCCCTTTGTGTGAAAACTGAAATGAAATCCCAAATAACTTCAATGCAAGAGCATAAGGTTTTTCCCCAGGAATCACTAAGAAAGTTCTGAGACATGAAATTTTAGGTTACGCAATGTTGATGACTTTTTTCCTAGTGAATTACAACCACAGGATTAAATAGAAGTCAAACAGTGTAGGCAGCACTGCTTGTGTGACAGTTTTCTGTGGCCTTACGTTTTACACTTGTTTAATGAGAACCCATAGTTCACATCATTCTGGGTTTTGTCTTTCAACACTAAAGAGACTAAATAGCAGATGGATTCCCCCTTTTGAGATCCATAGTGGAGACAATTTCAAAGCTGTTTCTCACCTTCCCTTAATTCAGCAGGTTTAAGGGAAGGGATTGTGTTCATCACTTGTTTGATCCCTTGGAAACATTTAGGAAAAGAGTTGCAAGTTTTGCCTGGTGAATTTGAGAGATGCTGAGAACACTCCCCTGTGGCAGCGCCTGTAACAGGCCTGGGACTGTCCCTCTAATAATTCTGGTGTCTCAGGCTGATCTTTGACTTGGCTTTGGAAGATCTCCAGTGACATGAACAAATGGACCTGGGAAGAATCACATCTCTGCAAGGATGCTTCCCCCTTCCACTGTATTGCCAGTGCTATTCAGTATTTGCCTTGAAAATCCATGTCTTGAAAAATGTCACTGCAATTCTCATGGCACTGTGACACTCAGATTGTATTTCCCTCTTGGACACCAGTAACAGTGGAATCAGAATGAAAATTATTTGAAAGCCTGAACCTGAACAGTTCTTTTTGTCCTCAAATTGCAAGTCTTTGTGAAAAATTAAAACTTTTAGGTACAGAAAATGATCCCAGTAAATTAATTTAACTCTTTAAAAATAATATGTTCTGGAAATGCAATCACTAATTTCAACAAACACACATAAAGTACTTTAGGAAAAAAAAAGTACTCACGTTTCAGTATATTCCTTCTTTCTAGCTCCTCAACAGCAGGTCTTTGGCTGAGTCGCCTGCGGAAAAACACCAAAATCATATTTTGTACCATGTCTGTTCTTTGGAAAGTCTGTAGAACTCTGACTTCTGGATGGTGTTTTCCTCAGGAGGGGACTACAAAATCTCTCTCCAGGACAGTGAAGAAAGGAAAAAAAAAAAAAAATAATCCTGGCAGAGAATTCTGTCTTATTTTAAATGCCAGGAATACAGGTAAAAGTTCTCTAGTTTGCTCTGCTGTCAGTAAAATGCTTCCTCAGAACGTGCATCCTTTTCATCACTTTCCAGACAGTCAGCTGGAGCCAGCACTCTCCAGAGGAAAAATTCACTCTCAAGGCGGTTATCAAAGGAGTTTCACAGCGATCCTCTGCCTCTAATCACACGTAGCAGCGCGTTTCCTTTTCGCTACTCACACCAGCGGTGCGTCCTGGCGGAAGGCAGGCTGGCCAGAAATAAAGCTTTCCTGTGCTTCCCGAGCCCGCATCTACCAGCGCGACGCCCCAGCTCCGCTCCCGCCTGCCGACCGCAATTCGTGTGCTGCTCACAGCCTCGCGCTGTCTGAGCGGACTGTCTTGGTTCCACCTCCCCTTTTCAGTAGTGCTGCCTCAGGATTGACTCTTCAAGTCATATGATCGGTGCCACAGCGATTTTATTGCGCATACTAAATGAGACCCCCCCCCACGAGGCACGGGGATATCTGCGGAGGATCTCAGGTAATTGGAGCCCTCCCCTAGGCAGGCACACACACACACACACACACACACACACACACACACACACACACAGGCTGCATTTGCTGGCTCTCATGTCAGAATCCAGGCAGCAGATCGGAAAGAGTTCCCGATGCTTCCTGGCCTGCGTTCTGGCAACGCTGAGGATTCTCATCGCCTGCTCTCAGCAGATGTTGCCAAGCCGGAGATGAAGTTACAGAGACAAAGAAACACTCAGAGCAGGACCACACTGCAAACTGCTGCAGTTATTCCTCTGCTGGGTACAGGGAATAAATGAATAACTATAAAGTCATGCTGTAACAGGATCTACATTTTATCAAATATACAGCAGATGGAAAAATGAAGTAATTGTTAACACACTAAAAAAAAAAACAAAACAGTAAAATTACCTGATTCTAATTTTTCCTTGTTTTGTAAGCATTACCCAATATACCTTCCAAATCAACTCTGTGGTCATGTTATCAGACCAACAACTCCTTACTCTTTTTAAATTAAACCTCTGGAAAAACTCTCATCTTTGGCAACAGGAAGCACCACAACTACTCCACCAAATTCACACCAACAGAAAACTTAGATAGGTGAGCTCTTGTGCAAAGACACCTACAGCCCCTCACACTTCCTACCCTAATGCTTTGTATCACCTGAGGCTTTTCTCCTGACCTCTGGGTTCTCTTCAGAGTAATAAACCAGATACTCAGCAGCGGAAGTTGCAATAATCCCAACTGAAACTGAAGGAATGACAGGAAACTGAAGGCTTTAAACATGTCTTTTTAATTCCCATTGCCCTTGGACTCCTCCCTCATTTCCCTGCATGTCTCAGAAATTACACAAGTTTGGCTAGGCTTTGTTTGAAACAGATAAAGTGAATTTTATAATATAAATCAGGGAAGAATGACTTACTTGGAGAGCTCATCTGTAAATGAAAGGTCCACCCGACCTGCTGCTCACATGCCTCTCTCTCAGCCATTCTTAATTACAGCCCTGCCATGTGAGATTGATAGATTCTCCCAAATCTGTACATTAGATTTCAGAGGCCCCTTTTAAAATGGGAGATTAAAAGCCTAACAGAATAATTAGAGCAGTATGAGAATGCAAATGTATATGAATATTCTGTGATTCTGTCTGAATGCTCTGTATTTATATATAATATGTATGATGGTTGATTATTTAAACCCTGTTTCCCTTCTGGCTTTGATAAATACATGTAAGTGCCCATTTTTCTGTGCACACCCTCAGCTTTACCCCCAGCAGAAGGAAAAGGTGCAGACAGACACAGGACTGTGCATATGAGAGCATTGCAGGAGTTTTTCCTGGGTTTTTCGGAGATACAGACCACACTTCCACACTTTGCGTCACAGTCACAAGACTAGACACGGACTTTGGTTAAAAATAAATTTCTAATAGGGTTTCAGGAAGGTGAATAGAGTGAAAACGCCAAGTACAGGGAGAGTCACGATCCAACCAGAAGTGGCAAAAACCTCTGATAATGTTGCTATCAAGGTCCGGGGACATTTTGGGTGTATTTGTTATTTCTGCTGTTCAGGAGAAGCCCCTCTGTGCCCAGAAACAACTTTCACTTCCTTTCTGAGCTGCTGTGGGGTGGCTGGGCCTGGGGAGCTGCTGAAGGCGAAGGGCTCCAGATGCCCTGACAGTGACGGGTCCCAGGGGCTGCAGCACAGTCTGCAGCCAAACGGCTCCGCTGAGCTGGCCCGGGGTGACTCGGGGCTCCAGACCCCCTTTCTGCAGGACTTTACCACTTGTAAAGTGACTCCACTGCCTTGTCTGGTCCCCCTCAGAGCGGGACCCCCGTGGGTGCTGCAGGGCAGAGCCCGCCCTGCCCGAGCTGCTCCGGGGATGGTGGAGGGCACCTGGGCCCCAGAGCGGGGCCTGGCAGCCTGCAGTGCCCACCTGCCTCCAGCCAGAGCGAGGTAAGGACAGACATCTTCTGAGGGCTCCTGGCAGGGCAGGGGCTCAGCAGAGCCAAATCCACATCCCTCCTGAAGGAACTTTAATGTAAGAAACCATTTCAGGTGAGTTTGTGCCTCTGCTTGGGTGAGCCGTCCTCAGAGTGCTGCAGGCTCAGAGCCACAGATGCTCTATTCTGGATATTTATTTCATGTTTTCCCTGGCTGATACGTGTGAAGTCCTGACTCTGGGAGAAGCAGAAACACACCCTGTGTGTTGAGCTCGGTGAGTTTCCTCGGAAGGGGCCGTCCGTCCCTGCGGAGAGCCGGTGCCGTGGCCTCGGGAACGCTGCCACGCCTCGGGGAGACCTGGCCCGGGGAGACGGCCCCGGCTCCCCTCACACCATGGGAGCACAGCCAGAACAGGGCACGGAGAGTCTGAGGAGCCTGAGAGGGGATGCTCAAAGCTTGCATTTAAAGGAAACAAACTCCAGCTGAATAACAATTATCAACAGACTGCAGAGCAGGGGAGAATCACTCCGGTGTGCGATTCTGGAGGATGAAACAGGCACCTGCCGCGAAGGAGCCTTTGTGAAGGCTATAACCTGAGCACCCAGTGACTATGGGTGGTCTCCACGGGTTTTGCAGAGAGGACTTTGTATGAGGCAGGTGCAGGTGATTTTGAATCAGTGTCCTGGCTCATTTCCTGTGGCTCCAGTGAGGTCCCTGCCCCTGAGGGAGGCTGGCTGCAGGGCTCACCCGGGGCCAGCGTGGCTGGTGTGCTGTTCTGCAGCCATGGCTGGAGGTGCCATTTGAAGGCCTGCGGTGGACAGGAGGCTCCAGCACTGCTGCAACACAGCGTGATCGTGGCTGGGTGAGTCTTGTGCTTTCCATTTCTGTTCTTTTTTTCAGCCAGGGACTCACAGCCCCACGTGGACTCACCTCAGCAAGGTGACTGGGAGCTCCATGGGGAGCACTCACGTAGTCCACCACTTTTGTTGTGTGACAGTAATGATTTCCTTTCAGCTGATTTCAATATCTATTTCTTGCTTCCGGGAAAAACAGCCAATTAATGCTCTTATGTTCTTGGGTGTTATGAAAATCTAGATTTGGGTATTTTTGTGCTGCCTGGTGAGGCAGAAGTGCTCCCTCTGAGCACCTGTGGGGCCAGTTCTTTTGGGGGACGTCTTGAACCTTTCTTGAAAATACTTGAGTAACTTGCAGGCTGGTCCTACCTCTGTCCAGATTCCCCCACAGTGTCACTGGAATTTTATGGTCTCATATTTACAGTGCTCAGTCCAGGGTTTTGCTTCCCTGTTAGTTTAAACTAAGGGATGCCAAGAGCAGCAGTAAGTGGAGCTGAACTGGCAGCACCTCAGAGGTGACTGCAGCTGCCTCTGGGAACCTGAGCACAACTGGAAGCACCAGAGTAATTTTGCTGTAAGTGGTGTCTGGATACAGTTCAGAGATTGCTGTATATGTGTCAGAGATGCTCCAAGTTTGGACAGACACCAACATCATCTCATAATACTAAAGTAGTCACTGTAAGAGTGTGGGGGTAAAAGAGGATGGACACAGCACTTCATGTGCAGCTATTTCTCATGTTAAGAAAAACTGCAAAGATTTTGTGTTACTATTGTTCTGTGCAAAGTGAGCATAGACCTTCAGGCAGCAGGTATTTTTCAGTTGTCTGAATGTTGGGGAGTGTTCTGGATGTATTTTCAGACTACCTTTAGAATGTTTTCTCCAGTAATTTGGGCTCAGAGAGATGATAATATGTACTTATTGTAATATTTCAGAAGCCAAAGACTTTGCTTGCTCCCATGTTCTCCCAGTGTTACTCCTGTGGGTGAGAGGAGCAGGTCATTGCTAGTTAGCTCAGTCACCTGTGGCTCTCCCCAGAACACCCTGCAGGTACAGCCAGCTGCTCTGGGTCTCAAGGCACCTCAGGTGCTCAGAGTTTGCACATGGCCTCGAGGTGTTTGTTTTCCCCCTGCAAGGTGCACATGGGACTCCTCTGAGGTCCATGAGCCTCCCTCAGCTCTCAGGGGGGCAGGGGAGCTGTGGTGCCTGGCTCTTTCCCGTGGTGAACATGTGTGGTGTATAATTGCAGCAAAACAGGCTTCCTTCTGCCATCAGGGCCCTGCCACTGTCATGCTGGACACCAGCACAAGTGCAGATGTGGATTTGGAGTGTGGGGAAAGCCACAAATGGCTCGTCCCCTCTGGAGCAAGGTCACATGTTTGAGAGCACAGCGACTCGCACACGCGCCTCTGACTGCTGATCAGATCAATATTTGCTTCACACTGCCAGATTGTCTCCTTCCCATTGAGGGGAATGAATGTCTTGGGACCACTGTTATACAAGGACTGATCATATTGGACAGTTACAGGTGACTGAGTGCTCAGCAGTCTGAGGATCTGCATGGCACCAGCACCCAGGGGCTGCTGTCAGATGGGCAATGCATCAACGTGTCCTGTGAGCAGGAGCTGCTCCCAAGTCCTCTGCCCTCACAATTACCCTCAGTAGTGTCTGCTTTGTCCCTTGTGGGAGCTGCATCCCAGCAAAGCCACAGCAGGCTGAGGGCTTGCAGGTGTGGGCACAGAATGGCTGATGAGAGACCAGTTTGGAACAGGTACAGCCATCCTGTGTGCATATGGGGCTATGCTGACTTCCCACACCTCAGCCAGTCCTTCCTTTCTGGTCAGTCCTTCCTCCCTCTCCTTTTATTAGTCTGTATCTCACCTGCCTGGCAGACTCAAGCAAGCATTCAAGCAGAATCCAGTGAAAAACAGTTCAGCTTTCTGCAGTTTCTTATCTGTCCCCAAAACGTGTTCCTGTTTCCCAAATACATTTTTCCGTAGAATCTGTTGCGCAGTATCTGTGTGTATGATTGCCACAAAACTGAATTTCTTTTGGATTTGTAGCTGAAGCCAAAAGTTACACTTTGGAATCCTGTTGCTGGTGTTAGTAAGATCCATGTGATTCTGATGATTTTCTCCAAAGGGAGGAGTGAACTGGGTGGACTTGGACACGTGCATGTGCCTGTGGACCTGGGAATGACAAGGGAGCAATCAATCTAGCCATGGTAAATGAGCTGTAGCCAGCAGCAATTGCATTGATTGTTCCTCGTGTCAGGTGGTTTTGCAGATGAGTTGGGAAGGGAGGTGGTGGGAAGGATCCCTCTGGCAGCCCAGGCAAAGGGAGGAGAAATGGGAGTGCCCTGGTTTTGCTTCTCATAAAGCTGCTTGTGTCTGCTGCCCATCAGGAGGCAGAGGCTCTGCCTCCTAAATAGGCATCTCTGTTGCCAGAACATCATGTTCAATTCAACAAGAAGTTTATTTTCATCCTTCCTATAAGTAGCTGTGAAGAGGCTGTGTGCCAGGGCTTTGAGTCACCCACGCACTGCTCCATGCCTGCTTGCAATGTACAATTATGGGTAGTAGTAAATCCGTGGTAGGAGAGACTTCTCTGTTACTGTCTGTACAAAATTAGAAGGCAGACACCGAGACACAAACTTGTTTTTACCCCAAGGTAATTCTGGATCGTGTAAAAAGTGGGAACTGATGTGCCAGCATTTCCCATAACAAGAAAATCATAGAATCAGGATAGTTTGAGGTGGAAAGAACCTTTAAAGGCATCTTGTCCAACGCCTCTGCAATGAGCAGGGACATCTTCAAGTAGATCAGGTTGTTCAGAGCCTCATCCAACCTGACACTGAATGTTTCCAGGAATGGGACATCCACCACCCCTCTGAGTAACCTGTTCTAGTGTTTTACCATGCTCACTGCAAAAATATTCCTTCTCTTACCTAATTTAACCCAACCTGACCTTCCTTCAGTTTAAAACCATTCCCCTTGACCTGTCACTATCTGCCCATGTTAAAGGTTGCTCTCCCTCTGTTTTTATAACCTCCTTTAATCCCTGCAAGGCCCCAACATTGTCTCCTTGGAAGCTTCTGGTCCCTCGGCTGAACAACCCCAAAGCAGAGGTTCTCCAGCCATTGGAGCATCCAAGAGTATCATCCTAAGAGCAGTTGCTGACCACCTCTGACAGTAGGGAGCTCAGAGCAGTGTGAAAAGGGTGAGCTGGTTTAGTAAATGCTGTGAGTTGCATTCTGTAAAACTGCCTGATATTTGTGTCTCTGTGCCATCGTGAACTATTTTTTGCATCCAAATAAGAAAACTGCAGATAAACACAGAGGCTATAAATGTTGCCTTAATTACATGTGTTATTTATTTGTTTGGCCTTTAGTTCTGTCTGGATTTTCCAAGCTGCAAATCAGCATGAGTTCAGTTAATTTTGTTGTCACTCATCTACCAGGCAATTACAGTTGTCCATCATTATCATTTCTGTGATAGGAGCCCTGCAAAGGGTTCAGATTTCAGCTGAAATAGAAACCACACACTTGCCCAGCATGACCCTTGTATCACAACCCACTGTCCCTGAAGGACCTGCCCTGGGACAGGTTTGTTATTGCACAGGGCTGTAAGTGCTGTGTGGGCTGCAACAGCAGCACAGCCAGCATCTAATTGTGTCAGAGGATTCAGGTGGAGAAGGCTTGAGGGTAATCACTGTTCTCACCACCTGTGAAAGCCCTGCTGCATTTCACCTTTGGGTGCCTAATTTTCCCAAGGTGTGAGGAGGAAAGGCCAGGCACAGCTGGGAGCAGATCAGGGCCCAGTTCAGAGACCTGCTGCAAAGCTCAGTGCAGATGCTGAGCATCCTTCCACCACCTTCAGCAGGCTTTTGCTTTCATACCTCTCTCCACACTCAGATAAGGACTCTTGGAGGATGCTGTGGCACGTTGTGGGACCAACATAACATAATGGCTTTAATTTTCATCTGAGTTATTAGTTAATATGCAAGAACTAGCATGCTGACATGGGGTTTAAATGTAGTAACTGCTTATTTCAGAGCAGCACCTTCCTCATCTCCCTTCCACCTGCTTCCCCTCTCTGTGGTTTAACAGAGCTGCTGGATAGTGGATCTGTCCTGTTTGTGATAGAATTACAATATTTAGTCATTTGGGTGACAAAAGTACAACGGGTTGTTCAGCCAAAGACATGTTCCCTGCCTGTAGTTTGATGAGTGTCTTGTTCAGCAGCAGTGTCAGTGTGAGCAGCACTGTTCTCATGAACAGCAGCTTGTTCTCACTTCTGCTCTGCCTTGCAGCTGGGCAAAGAGCTGGTTTGGGGAATACTTTCAAGCTAAAAATAGCTCAGCAAGGCGAAGTGCTGAGAGAACACACTCTTCAAATAACAGAGCGAGTGCTGCAGCTCCCGGTGCCCCTCCTCTGCTGAAGGTTGAGGGGAGCTTCAGGCTGGGTATGAAATGGCTGTTGAGGGTTCTTCCAGCAGAAACCAAGTGCTGGGTATGACCGGGTCACACTGGGCAGGTCACTGAAAATGGTTAATAACATTTCATCGTAAAGCAAGAGATTTTCTTTCTTTTTTTTTCTTTTTTCCCCCCTCTGAAACAGGAATAAAATTCTGTGTTCCCACAGAACAGAAAAGCAAAAAGCAATGCTACATATCTCAGACTTGGGCAAATTGAGAACATTGTGGGTTTGATGCTTCAGGACAGGCAAACAAAAGCAATCATATAAATCCCAGGGTTTTAGTTCTATCCCATTATGTGTTTATTACCATGATTATCATTTTAAATAAAGACATCTGCCACTGCTGAAATGATACTAAAATCTACACTGATAGCAACTGCATGAGCAGCAGGAGGGAGTCTGAAAAAACCAGCAGACAGAGGCAAATCTCAGCCCTGTGGTGGGGACTGCCACTGACCTGAGACTTTCCTGTCCTAGTGACAGTTGCATACTCCCGAGTGCTTACTGGGTTATGATAAAAAAATAAGAAAAGGGGACAAAAAGGTAAGAAAAGAAAAGAGCTAGATTTTTAACTTCACCATCTGAACAATCTCTAATACAATGTTTGTGCCTGCTCTCCTCCAGGGAGGCTGGGGCTAGCTTGTCAGCCACCTTTGTGCCCTGTACAAAATGAAATGTCTGTAGGCTCGTGACTCAATTTCCTGGGAAGCCAGGAGTGCAATTTCAGCCATGGCAGTCAGCGAGGACAGGGACAGGATGACAGAGGGACATATCAGTTTGGTCTGTAGCTCTAGCTCCATTTCAGAGGGCAACAAATAAGAGATATTGTCCATGGATGGAAGTGTCCCAGAATGTCCTGGCCTCAGCTGGGATGCTCAGGGCTGCACTAAGATCCTGCAGCACTGTGCACTTAATCCATAAACTGTTGTTCCTACAACAGATGCCACTGCAATGTGCAGCTGTGGGATTTGGGTCACTGGAAGAAACCACAGCTGGATCTGCAGAAAGCAGACAAAGTATTGGTGTGTGTGGGCTGTCAGCTGTGTGTCAGTTCTTGTCCTCCCCCTCACTTGATGCAGAAGGATTTGAGAATGGCCCTTCTTGCCAGGGGTGTGAACTGCTGGGAATTTCCCCATGAGGTGTGAGTTCTGGATAACATCCTTCCCTGTCACCTGGAGGTGTATTCCGAGGACCCTTTGGCAATCTGCAAAGTCTGGGAGGTGACAAATAAACCTCTGCAAGGTGTCTTTGCAGTGAGGGTTTACCCCAGAGCTGGGGGTACTGAGCTGTGAACCTCCTAACTCAGGAGCTCTGAGCAGGAGGGGACCTGCTGTGGCACTTTTTGCAAACCCTTTGTAGCATCAGGCTTGATTCCAAGGAGCAGCTTTCTTAACTACTGAAGTCAATCAAGGCAAATGCAGCACTCTCCGAGTACTTTGTGTAATCTGTGAAGGAAAAACCTAAATGACAGCAATTTCTGAGGCTGCTGGGACAGCCAGGCCCTGCTGGGAGCGTGTGTGTGGCTGCACACCTGCTCCAGACTGCAGGAATCCTCTGGGAACGCTCCCCCTGGCAAGGCAAGTACTCTCTAGTTCCCGCCTGTCACTCACCCACACAGCCTCTCCAAAAGGATGGGATATCCCTGCCTTCAGACAGCATTCCACCATCTGCTGTACTATTTTCTGTTCCTCTCATGCACACTGTTGTTGGCCCAGCATTTTCCAGGACAGAGTTAGACCAACAGCTTGGCCTCACACCGTCGCTGAGCTTGGCTGGCCAGAGCCACACCAGCCTTTGCCCACAGCAGGCTCTGAATCCTGCTTTTTACTGCACTCTCATTTATTTGCTTTTATTATTTTGCTTCTTTCAAAATTTCTCTTGAGGTTATCTGTTGATTTTTCAATACAAAGAGTGTTCCTGCTCTCAATGCAGAGTGAAATGAGAAATTCCACTGACAGCTCAAAGATGTGGCCCAAAAAGTCTGCAGGAGTGCGAGTCCCCTGGTCTCAATAATCATCAATTTTGTAGCTCTTACCAGCAGCTCTCACAGTGCTCTGCAAAGCTGGTCTATGTGGTTATCTCTGTTGTACAGAATAGCAAAATGTGGCAAACTGTCTTGTCTGAAAAACCAGATTTGCAGCCCCTCTGGGAATTCATTCACTTCCCTCTGCAAGTGGACTTATTTCAGTAAGTCTGCTTTTCTTTGTTTCTTAAAATTGGACAGGGTGAGGAGTATGACTTGTCACTCAATGCCACTAAGTGTGATGCTGAGCAGTGCAGACAGGCTAACTTACAGGAAAATACAGGCAGGATTTGAGTTTTAAAATGTCATCCTCATATTCCGTCTGCTCTTTCCCAGAGCTTTCTGGGACTCTCCTTAAGTTTGTTTAGGATCCTGTGTTAGCTATGGTCACGAAAATCCAAATAGAATTTGCTGGGAAATTTCATATAGAACAGAATATTCTGATCCTCTGGAATCCAGGTTCCTCAATTGAATAAAATGTAAGAATTCAATTATGTAACATCATGTTTGGAAGTCACAGCTGTGATTTGTTGTGGTACAACACGCACTGTCTCTCACTGACAAAAGCTCAAGGCTGCCCCACAAAACCTTTGTGAGTGTTCTCAGGAAAGGATCCCATGGTGCCACCTCCGTGATTGTCCTTAGAGCTGTTCCCTGCCTGAGGGGGGACTGCAGGTGGGGAAGGCCAGGCAGAGCTGTGGCAGCTGGCAGTGGCTCTCAGAGCTCAGCCAGGCCTTGGCTCTGTGCACACACCCTCCCTCAGACCCATTCTCCTGCCTTCTGCAGCTGTTCCTGTCACTGCAGCTGATGCACAGCAAGCCTCACATTGCAGTGCTGGGCCTCTCCCCCACCACAGTTCCCTGCTAACCCTGAGCCCCCTGCTGCCAGCACCCCTGCAGACCTAAGCTTGGCATTTCCACACACATCACTCCCTGTTACCTTTTTCCTTTATGGTGTAAACAGGCTGATAAAGGCATTTCTGTAAGCTTAACTGCACAACGCCCATAAATATAACTTCCCGTACCACATCAGTCCTGGTTTGTTTAACCTTTTCTTGAGGAGGAGGATTTTTCTCCAGCTGGGTGGTATTTGGAAGTGCAGCAGCCACTCCCAGTGATGATTATAACAAGGCTGCAGTGTAGCCTGGCCAGAATATGGCTTTTGCAGACACCCTCAAATTAGGCTGATCTCTGTGCAACAGGCCAGCTGCTTTCTGCAGAGACTGCTGAGAGGGCCTGGCTTTATTTTTTTAACCTAATTCCTGCGAAACTAATGAAGTATTAATTCATTCAGAATTTAATTTATTTAATGAGTATGATCATCTCAAGCAAATGACACTGATGGCTCATCTGTGAGCCATGTAGTCTTGGTTTTGAGAGTTTTTTTTTCTGCAGTGAGGCACTCAGGTTTTATTCTGCTCTTTGTTTCTTGCCTGAGTAGTATTCTGTATAGCTTTAAGAAAACAAAATAACTGATACATCTTTGCAGAACAATGGACTAACTAGATTGCAGTACCTGTTTCTAATGTGATTTAAGACTCAGATTTTGCCAACTTGCTGGTTCTTGTTTCCCATTTGCCGTGATATCCTCTGCATAAGTGGACTTTCAACAAGAGGAGGTCCTCAACCTCCAAAGGTGTGGTCCATTTCTTAATTTCACTGGCTAAAACCATGAGCATGGATTGATAAACGTGGGAGTCCTCGGTTTTGTTTGTTTGTTTTCTGGTGTGTTACATGTGAGAGCTAAAGGAAAAGACAGAAAATCAGAGTGCTTTCCAGGAAAAAAACACTCTCCAGAGTCTGGGGAGGTCAAGGAAGTGTGCTGGCTACTTGGATGAGTTAATTATTCTGAAAAACAGAAACTGAAGGAAACTTGCAGTACTCTGGCTGACTCAAGTAGCTCCCAAGACCTGATTATACAGCAGCAGCTTGCCAGGTGGGCACAGGCAATGGAATCAGAAAGACTTAGCTAGAGGCATGTTTTAATAATTGATACACTTGCACATCATCTATCGAGCAGTGGTTGAGGAAAATCAGTGACCTTCTGCTGTGACCTGGTTTTGCTCCTTCCCCCACTTCCTATTTTCTAAATATTTAATTCTTTCATTTTTCTCCCCCCTCACCTTCTCCGAAGTTATTTCAAAAACACAGAAACTGTTCTAGGCCGACCCAGTTTTTTCTGTATGAAAGCAGCAAGCCCAAGCCTATGACTCCTGGAGGAATTGAGATCCTGAATGAACCAGGCTACAGAAGTTGTGCTCAGCTGCAGGAGGAGGGAACTGTAGTAACTCACAGAATCTGGTGAACCAGAAACTGCCGGGTATGAATTACAGTTTCCTTGGATCACATGTACTGAGACACAGTTTTCTTGGAAGAGAGCCCAAAAATATGATCAAGTTCTTCATGGGCAAGCACAGGTGATTCATCTGAGAACTCTCCCCATAAAGCAGGGATAGCTGAGTGCTGTGCCCCAGGGACAGTGTGTGCAGCTGTGGCTCTGCACAATAAGGAGGTTTTTTCTTTTTTTCTTCTCCAAATCAAGCCACGTTTAGGATTTTGTGGGAGAAGTGACCATTTGGGTATTCTGCAGGCAATTCACTGCAACAGTCATGGTGACACTCACTGATATCCAGTCTGCCTATAAATTTGGTTAGGTTTAAAAGGCAAGTTGGGGGGAGAACCAACACAACATCCAAACTTTACTGCTCTCTTTTGTTCTCAGATGCTTTCAAGTGGCACATCTGAAATGGATTTGTTAAAAAACACGCAGCCAAACCCCTTTCTGGCTGAGACTGTGTTTATGCAGTTCACAGCCTTTCAGATACTCACTGTCCATCCCATCTGGCTTCTGTTCCAACTAAGTGAAGTAAGTGCTTGGCTTTAAGTGCAGAAAACACTTTTCCTGAATTTCATTAATAGACCTAACCCAAAAAAACATAATCCTAAATCCTCTCAGTGACACAGTGACCACGCCTACACAAAGTGAGGGCTGGCACTGTGAATGCCTGAATCCCTCCCTGCCCAACCCTTGGGTTATCAGGAGCTCACAACTGTTACAGCACCTTGTTCTGGTCAGGTTTTCATCCCACAACAGCACAAATCACTGTGACAACCACAGCAGCTTACTTTGGTCTCTATCGATTAAGCTCTGCAAATTAAATTAATTTCTTTCTGTAATTACTTGTACTGCAGACCCACACAAGCTCAAGGACCTGAATCATAATCCAGTGTAAGGTGAAGCATTACAGAGTATTACTGGCATTTTATGCATTTCCTCTTTGGTTTAGGACTGCTTGTCTCACCACAGGGGTAGAGCCCAGATCTCCAGGCGTGTGGAGGTGCCCGATTTCTGGGAAGGGATCTGAGCTGAGCATGTGCTGCTGGTAGTGGGCGTGTTGGCAGGGCAAAACAAGTGCACTGTTTTCTTCCCAAAAAGGCTTTTTCCTTAGTCAATGACACTTGCTTAAGCAGTTTTCCCGCAAGTTTATTTATGTGATTATGCTCCCTTGTGATACTTACGGCTTTCTGCACTGATTTTTTTATTTCTAGTTTCACTTGCGCCACTTATGCCAGATCTATTCGAGGAATTGACTCTGTGTCCCAGAAAAGGCCCTGGATATTCCTATCTGTGTTTCTACCTGCTGCTCTGCTCTTCTCTTGCCTGCTGTGCTCTGACCTGCTGCCCTTGCCTTCACTGTGCTGTGGAAAACAGGTTTGATTAGGGATTCCCAGAACTGGAGCCAGGGAAGTAGAACAGAGCAGGATAAGGAGATAGTGTCTTCCCAGAAGACAACCTTTAATCAGCTGTGACCTGGGAATTTGGAACTTTGTTGCTGCCTGGCAGAATTTACTGCCTCTGCAGTGACATTGCCTCATGTTTGCACAAATACTCCCCATTTTCAGCAGGAGGAGAATGCTGAATCCTCAGCAATACAGGCCTGCACTGGGAGCACCTCTGGATCGTGTGCTTGTGTTCAAACCAGAAAATAACCCGGGACTAAGGCAACCATGGTTCAACCCTTTATAAATGAATTAGTGTGTTCAAAAATTGTTGCCAGATAAGCTGTGGGCTGGTCTGAGACAGCAAATTGCTCATTCTGGTTCAGCTGCAGATCGTGGCTCATGCCCAGAGCTGACTGGGTGCTCCATAATTAACTGTGCAAATGCTGCTGAAGCAAGGAAGCACCTCTGGTTCAAGAGCTGCTGTTCAGAGGGCCTGGTATGAATACACACTCAGGGAGCTCAGGTTTACTTGCTGACCAGAGGCTGGTGTTAGTGAGGTTCGTTCTATTCTTGGAGTTTAATACCTGAAAGGGAACAAACCTTTCTCAGCCCTTTAGTCAAGGGGACAGCATAGTCAAAGTACAGCATGTACAGATGCACTTGAACCCTTTCTAATGCTTTATTTGAACTGCACTGCAGCTCCCTTGGACTTGAAAAACCATGTAAACAGGAGTTTGAACTTACTCATGGCTTGGAGACCTTAATGACACTTGAGTCTTCTCCCTTTCCTCCTGATTTTTACCACTGAGGGCTGTCTCAGGAGCTCTGGCACCCAGCCCCTTGTCCAGGCCAGTGCTGTCTGTCACTGTGTTCACAGCAGGATTTCCAGCTGTGTGCCACTGCCTGACACCAAGGAAGAGCATAGGTAATATTCAGGCCTTGGGATCTGTACTTCTTAATCCTGGAGGCAGCAACAAAAAAAAAATCTCAGCTTCACTTGCACCTCCTCCATTCTTCCTACTGCTCCCCCCTCCATCCCTCACAACATCTTTCTTTTCCATAGCCTGAAAAGCAGAGGCCATAACTGAAAAGGGGCAAACCATTAAAAAAATCCCAAATCCTCACTGAGCACATGGGCGCTGTGCAAGCTCCTACTAAAATCCTGCAGCCATGAGCAGATCTGACAGGAGCCCCCAGCTGCTCCCCGTGCCAGCATCACGTCTTGCTGGAGCAGAGCGAGGAGACGGGAGACTCCCTCGGCTCCCACACGCCCACAGAATGAAATTGTGCCTCTATATTTAGCTCCTGCCTGGTGTGAGGAGCTGAGCCTCGCACACACGCCCACGCTGCACTCGCTGGGGTTATTTTTAGCATCAGCGAGATGGTTACCTGGATGGCTCCTGCCCAGTAATGAAATGCATTCAATTGTACACAGCTAATTAGTGCTGACAGCTGATCTGTTCTTTGTACCTGCCCCTCTGCCTTTCTGTCTCTGGAATGAATCTGTGTCAAGTCTTCCCAGCCTTCTGAAATTAGGGCAGTTCCCTGGTTTTTAGTCCAGTGACTGGGAGTTGGAGCACAGTTGGAGATTCATCAAAAAAAACCTTGCTAATCCCCAGGTGAGCTTAGGCTGGGCTCAGTTCAGCATCTCCTAAATTTCTGCATTAGGGCTACCAGTAGTTTGTACCCACACACCACTTTTTTTGGTCAATCTAAACAAAATGTTCCCCAAAGTTCTGTGCATTCAGCCCAGCTGAATGTCTCAGTCTGGAGGGCTGATGCCTTTTTGGTGAGCAAAGCTGCCCTGATTTCTGTGGAGACATTTCTGTGGAGAAGTGGCACGGGATGTGCTGTCCTTGGGAAACACGGTACAGCTTTTGTGTCGTCAGTAGGTGAAATTGTCTTTGTGAGTGCTCTGTGCTGAGCCATGGTGCTGTTTTGCTTTTAGGCTGCCAGTCTAAAGTGCTTTTTGCTTGGTATTGTTCTGTCTCCCACAGCACTGTGAACTTCACACTCTGTTACCTGAGGGACAAACCAGGGTCTCATCTGGGTGTGTTTTTAGCTACATCTGCAGTTCCTGGGTGAGTCAACTTGAAAATGCTTCTCCAGGAGCCTCAGGGCAGCACCACAACTACAGATTGCAGATGTGGTAACAACTGAATGCAGATGCCTCTTCTTCACTTTTTGTTGCCAGGAAAGGAAACCTTGGCCCAGCATCTCCACTTCCCCAAGCCAATGTTTTCGATGTGGTGAAGATCACCTTTAGGTGCTCAGGTTTTGGTTCCTCTCTGTGTACACAAACCCTTTGTTCTTCCTGTCTGACTCCTCTGCCCACGTTTCTGTATTTAATTCCTGTCCCCATCATCTTTTAAGTGCCACTTCACGCATCATGTGCACTTGTACAAATACCAGAGGAGGTGTAGCAGTACATGAAGAGAATATGAAGTATAATCTTTTCAAGGAATTCGTATTTTCATTGAGACATTAAGTTATACTGGAGTGTCTTTAACTGTGGTTATATTCTCAAGAAGCACAAGCCACCCAGGTACTTCAAATACCAATTTTCTAAACAGTCAGATATCAAATATAATTAAACAACCTTTTCCTGAGTCACCCTTCAGTCTAGCAAGCCTTTCACTCCCCCAGGTTCCAGCTGAAACCCCTTTTAGAACAAAGTATGTCTGTGAGACAGGAAGCAGGTAGTGCAAACAATCGTACTTGCAAATGTCTTTTCTGCCTCGTGACACAAAGAGCTCTCAATTCACTGAATTCCATCGAGGGCTTATTATCTGTGCTCTGAACATATAATAATGGAACCAAGAGACCTGTTGGGAGCCCTGTTGCCTAATGCACAGTAGAGTATTCCAAGAGTACACCATGCTCTGGGGCACTGGGGATGCATGGATTAGTAAGAGAAGCATTACAGCATAGGGAAAACTGGAATATTGCCATTTTGGAGGGAGGAGGAGGGAAAAGACCATGTTTCCACGGCAACAAGTGGTGGATTAAATTGGCTGGGAGCACGAAATACAGGAAATACACTTTTCAAAAGCAGCGATGCACATAAAGGAATCCTGGAATCTCTCCTCATGCCACTGTCAGTCAATAATAAATCTGAAGTCGGTAGATTTGCATTGCTGTGAAAGTAGAATTTTTCTCAAAATACAGAATTTTCCAATCTCTTTTTTGAGATGGAATGAGTGGGAAGGTGAAGGAAAATAGGGGTTTTAGCTTTGACTTCATAAACGCCCATCAGAGTGATAGTAGAGAGTTGCTTTTCTCAGCAGGTTCACAGCTACTGTTGAAATATGTTACAACCAGAACCACTTAAATAATACAGTGGTTTTGAGAGGATGCTGTTCTATTGTCTCCCCATTTTTAAAGCTATATAAACACCATTATTTGGTGTATTTTGTACATTATCTATGTCAGTACATCTTTCCCTCCAGAATACAGAGCGAGGCTGTGTTAGCTGTGGGGCTGAGGCAATTTGCTAGATAGCTACAGACCATCAAACCCCTGCAACTGTGCTGAAAGATATCGACCCTGTTAACAACTGCCTGGTTATGTGCCATTCTTATGCAGTCAGCCATTGAATAACTACTTGCTAATCTGCCCACAGATCATTCTCTGTGCTAAACACAGATCTGTAGCCGGATGGTACACGTGGATTCATGATTTGCTGTTATCTAAGTGTTACTATTGCAGCAGCTGTGCTGCTCTTTTCTGCACAGGTAGTGGCAAAGCCCTGGAGAGAACAGACATTTCTACTGGGTCCCATCTCCCAGGCAGCACTTCCCACCCCAGCACTGCATTCCTTAGCTATAAACCTCCAAGTTGTCACACAGAGGCTGTGCTGCACAAGTACCAGTGAAATGAATGAGTGCAAACACCTCAAAAGCTCATCCAAGAATTTCACTCTTCCCAGTTTGGTTTCATTTCCACACCACAGCCAGGCTTGCTCTGAGTGTGGGCTCTTGGGGTGGCCTGGGTTTCGTGAGGTGAGTCCTAGTCAGAAACTCCAAAGGGATATCTCTAGGGTTTTGTCTCTAGAGATACTAATTTTTACTTTGTTGGTTGGCTGTTGGGTTTTTTGGACACCCACTTGCTTTTCCTGGTGTTGTAAATATTTTCCTGCATTCATCCACCACCTGAGCTTGTTTGCACGGTCGTGTTCTATTCTGGTGGATGAGTTAAGAGCTGAGTTGAGCTCTGCCAGCACATATGTGCTGGAAGTTGTGTGGGAGACTGCTCCCAATCTGTTTTGCCTTTCCTGGCTATTCCAGCAATCTCTGCACCGTCTGTTCCCCGAAATGCGCTCAGTCTTCCACATTCCAGGAAGAAGGAACCAAATTAAGGCCTGACTTCCAACACTTGGAACAAAGATGGCTTTTAGCCATCCTCTAGACATCACCAGTGACACTGATGGGCTGCACCCCAGATTGCTGCATGAGATCACAGCAGGCAGGGGAGGCTCCCTTAACTGCATTCACCTACACACAGCAAATTTCCTGCCTCCTGGTGGTGACCAGCCCCTTTCACCTGTCCAGCAGTGTCCTCTGCAAGCCCTTGTACTGACATTTGACTCTAGGGATGTGTCCCCTACAGTATTTCTGTAGGCTCATTAAGCAAGACAAATGGTAAATGAAAATAAAGGGATAAAGGCTGTAGTTACAGCACCTGAAGCTGCAATTCCATCAGACCTTTCACACTAGAAGAGAAGTCAGGCAGGGCTGAAAAGAGATGTGACCTTCTAGGCACTTCAGCAATATGAGATGGGGCTGGATATGACAATCTTCTCCTTCAGTGAATAGTTTGTGATGGTTGAACTTGGTTTTAGGGTGGAAGGGTGGAAACCATTTTTTATGTATTTTAAAGTAATCAAATTAGGCTCTTGATATATGAAGAGATCTCATGAGTTATCAAATGGCCAAAATAATGGAATTAATGATATTGGGGTGCAATGTGAAGCATTTCCCTGAAGCACATGCACAAGGCTTGCACGGTCAGGACGATCAAGGCCCATCTTTGCTTCCTAAGGTGATGGGTATTAATGGGACCCACCTATGATCTGCTCTGTCTGTAACTCTTGGAACTGAGTGTGCATTGTTGGGGGATCTTTTCTGCTTGTCTGGATGTACATGTTTCCTGTGGCATGGTCTGCCACCTGCACTGAGTTGTGCAGCCCCTGGCACAAAGCACTGCTCCCACAAAGTGCTGCTGTGCAGTCACTGAGACTGGAGGGACCATAGCTCCATCTCTGCTGCTGCAGGGGCACCATGAAGGGCACCCAAAACCACCTCTGTGTTCCCTCAGCAGCTCATTCCTTAGCTGAGGGCAGGGGTGGTGAAGGCAGAGATGTTCTTGTCCATAAACTCTGGTCCATTAGGACTTGTGCTCTGATCCACACATTTGTTCTCATTCCCTGTCCCCGGAGGTGAAGTTTAATCAAAAGCATGCACATGAATGAGTTAGCCTAAATATCAATAAATATTTCTTTCAGGAGAGGCTTGAGATATTAATATTTAATAAGCCTTGAAAATGAACTTCTAGTCATGTTTCCCAATTTGATTCCAAGCATTTTGGCGGTGAGCAGTGCTCGCTGTCCCCGTGTGGGCTGCACAGCACAGATTATTTAACAATCCACTTTGTCTCCTCTAAAATATTCATGTTTGCAGATGTCCAAATGCAGCTCTTAAAAAAGCACACACAAAGCCCAAATGGTGCAGTCTGAGCCTCCCAGTTACCTTCAGTCTTTGCTTTAGGCTGCACACCACATCACACACAGTGATGCTGTTTCTCTCACAGCTCTCCCCTGTCACCCTGGTTACTGATCAAAACCAGAGCATCCCTGCTGTGCCTGCAGCTGGGCTTACACGGGCACCTTCCCCAGGTGAGGGCAATGCTGCTTCTGCCTAAAGGCACCAGTGCAGCCACCAGCACAGCAGCTTTCCCTTGGGCAAGTAAATATGCAGCTCTAACAGTTGTCTTTATCCTCGCATTCAGCTAGAGCTGACAAAGCCAAATCGGGTTGATAAATAATTATACTACTCTTTTTGTTAAAGCACTGGGTTTTCTGGAGGACCTCCGAATCTTGATTGCAGCAGCAGAGCTGCAGGTAGATTTGGCAGGATTTTGTCTCTCAAAATGACTTTTGTCTTATTTTCCCTTGAAATCAAGGCAATCCTGACTGAAGAGGCAGTTAAGACTTTTTCTCCTGTGGCTCATTGACAGCTGAAAATGTGCAGTATTGGTTTGTGGATGGTTCCCTGCAGGCAATGGACCTGGGGGTGGGTGGCAGTGCCTCATCTGACAGGGCTCAGAGGATGCTCCATTGTTAGGGGAGGCTCCTCTCTGTTCTCATTCACACTTACTTTGAGAGTTTCATTTCAATTTGCTGCCGGATTTCCTGTCTTTCCTCATCTGTTCTCCTTGGGAAAATATTCCTGTCTTCCAGCTCCTGCTTGCTTGGTCTGTTCCGTAGTTTTACTGCCAGCAGTTCTTTCTTGCATTTTCTTGGCAAAGTACCTGGGACACACATTGAAAGGAAAGCTATTAGAAAGGCAGCTCCTGAGGATGAAACAGGAACTTGTGGAGAGCAGGAATGGCACAGTGACCTGTGTGGTGCTGTGCAAGGAGCAGTTGTACACATTAATGTCAGAAAGCAGCACCACAGCTGAGCAGGGCTCAGACACAAAACCACTGCAAATGCAGAGGGAACATATTCCTCAGGGCGTGCAGGAACTGCAGGTAAATCTTTGTTTCATATTGGAAGCACAGTGTGTAACAGGAGGTTAATTTGTTTTGGTTCCTTTTTGCTTTAAAGGGTTTGGGTTTTTTTTTTAAATTTAATGCTTCACCTTTTCTAGAGAAGGTCACCCCATCTTTAAAGAAAATGCCATTTAATTGGTATTTTTGTTTGGCATTTGAGATAGGATTAAAGTCTATTTTTTAAAGGATGCTCTGGAGGTTGGCAAGGTTCTAAATCCTAAATAGGTTCTCATTCCCAAATACTGGGGTTTTATTTGCTAGGGATCTGTGGGCCTTCTTTTTTATTATCACTACTGATCTCAAATTTCTTTATGCAGAGGGAGGAGTCTGTACAACCTCCTTCCCACATTTACCTGTTGGAAAGAGTGGGGCAAAGTAATTCTGGTCTCCCTGTGTGAGCAGTGAAAAATCTCTTGGTAGTTACATTGGTCTGAAGTTAAACTTTTCAGAAACCATAATCAGCTCAAACCCCCTTTCTGGAGCCTAAAAGCTGTGCCCTTGTTTAGCACCTTCCTTGAAATACTCTCACAGTCTGTTGCAAGCATTAATTAAATTTAACCAAACCACGTGGCCCTGACTGAAGTAGCAGATATACATTTAACAGATGGATAGGGAAGTTAAGTGATTTGGCTGCTGCCCCACAGAGCCTTCTGCTGAGTATCTGACTCCATCAGAAGCATTTGGCTCACAAAGCCACAGACTTGGGACTCTGACAGGGCTTCTCAAGCCTCCACCATGCTGGGAGTGGGTGCAGAGGAACCAACAGGATTGTCAGAAACCTGGACATTCGAGGCTCTGTGTGTCCCCGGGAGCTGCAGCACTGGCCAGTGCAGTGTGTCCCAGGGCAGGGCACCTTGGGGGCATGGAAAGTGAGATAATCTATAGGATTTTTGTCATTGACTTTAAAGGAAGTGCGGTCAAAACCCTGATTAACAGTGTCAGCTCCCTTTGTCAAAGGTGGACTGTTCATAATGAAACGTAATTTACCAGAACAGGTTAAAATGCAAGTATACATGCAAAATCTATATATTAAAAGAGAATAAGTGCACATGAATAAACAAATCTAGAGAACAAAGAGAAAATAAAGCCCCGAGCTATTCTTCTCCGTGTCCATGTCCAGCACCCTGAGGTAAATTTCTCCCTGATCACTACCTCAATAGAAAGTGAACCTGCAAATACCCTTACTTAAGTCTTCTTTTTCTAAGGGTTATTTTTCTTGGTCAGTCGGGCACATTCAGTACCAGGCTGCCCACTGACCATCTATCTCAGGCAGGATCTTAGCTGGATTGTTTCTTGATTTATCGCACCTCAGCTAGGTCAACAAGAAATGCTTGGGAAATTCACACCCTTTTCATGTTTGGGCTGCAGGTTCCTGCAAAAACTTCCTGTTTTAATTCAGTCGAGTCATGACATTTAATTTCCTGTATGTTTACTGTTTTTTTATCATATTCACTGTTCTATCAATCAAAAAGCAAATCCTAACACTGCTTGATGCTAGACAGACCTTGATTGCACCAGTTATCAATTGTGGGCTATGTTCTAGTAACATTGTTTTTTAAGCTCGTCTTGCCTTGCATTTTCAGAGGTTCCAAGTAATGATTTATTGAGTAGGGATGGAAAACCAAGGCATAATTCCTCCCTTTTTCCAGAGTTATGTGACCCGTCTGTACCTCCCTGTAGCCACAGGGCTGTGGCACTGTGCCCTGTCGTGGTGGCAGCAGCAGAGGCAGTACAGGGATTGTAAAGCAGCTCGGGATTAATGGATAGTTTTACTCCCTGACTTGGAAACCAGCCCAGATTTCTTCAAACTAGAAGGAACCTGGAGGTGTTCAGGGAATTGTTCTGGTGCTGTCCCTGTCGCTGCTGCGCCTCTGGAATGCGCAGGGTGCACCTGAGGGAGCGCTGGCACCGGCAGTGCCTCCACACCAGAAATGCCTTGGGAATGTCCCAGAGCTCAGCATCCTCCGTGGATGCTGTGGCAGGAGCAGCACTGTTGTTGCAGCCACAATGATGCCTAAATATCTTTAAACCAGGTCTGTTTTTCTCAGCTGGCCTCAGCCATTCCCAGTACACCATCACTGTCCTTCAACTGCAGGAATTTTCCAAAACTCAAGCACTTAATGTGGAAAGCCCAGAGCTGCTTCTAGGTATCACTGAGACTTGTACAATAACCAGTGCCCTCCTATCACCATAATAATGAATAATTAGTTGTTAAATATACAGAGATTCACCTTCAATAGTAAAATATTCAGATTTGGTTTTGCTCGTAAGGGATAATGTATTTTTTGGCTGGCTGCCTCTAGCTCTTAGAATTTTTATCAAAAGAGGCCACTTTTACACACATAGCGAGGAAAAAAAATAGAACTTAAAAGGTGTTTTTCATGTTGTAAGCTATCCTTAAATGCACAGCAGTTAGGCAAGGGACTCTCTTCTTTTGCCTTACCTCAGGAGTCTGTTCTGTTACTTGGTGTCTTAAGACATAGCAGCGGAGCTCATGTCCTGTCTGCTGGCTCATGCTTTCAAAGACACCTTTTAAAATTCATCTTTCATCTGCTATAACAATTATTTTTTGATAAATTGTTCTCTGCCTGCCTTCTTTTAATGCATTCATGAAGAGAGTGAAGGATTCATTTCAGATTGAATCTGTCTTGCTAACATGGAAAACATTAAAAGCCTTGAATGACAAATTTTCTAACGAGAGCTGATTATTTTGCCAAAGCTCACTTAAATAATTGCACAGGATTATAAAATGCATTCCCCATGCCTCTCGAGAAGAGGTAAAATGGACCAAATGGAGAGAAACTTTATTCTTTAAGATATCTTCTCTACACATTTGTCCTTCCTAGATTGATTGGTCTCTACCACTTCTCCGTGTACCATCAGTGCGTGGCATAATAGTCCTGAAATTCCAGCGCACCGCTGGCGTTGGCACTGGGTGTGCAGAAAGCTCTGGCTGCTCACCGTGGGGTGTCGGGAGTGCTGCTGTTCACAGCGAGCTGTCCAAGGGTGCACCAGTAACTGAGAGGGTAAAGCACTGTGGTACATCTCAGTGTGCACTACCTGGAGGACACAATCACTGTGTCTCCTATTTAACTTCAGCTTTTTACCAGGATTCCTTCAGAAAGAGCTGATGTGACAGTAGAGGAATTTATCCTTCCCAATATTTTCTGCTGCCTTTAGATCATTCCCTTTGGCTGTGAGAGTGTTGTCTTTGTAATACAGTGACTTTGCTTACCAGAAATAACAGAGTCATTCAAAACTTCCTCATCCTGATAAAAAACAGACTCTTCCTTGAGCTCTGAGTTCATGATCATGTTTTCTTTGTTCTCATCTGACTCTTTAACTGAGTTTCTCTTGTTTTCTGAGTCACTGCCATAACTCAACGAGTTCTCCTTCTCTTTGTTGCGCTCCATACTTGACGTTCTGGAGGGACGGACATCCACTCTTTTTTTTGGAGAACCCTTGCTTTCTCTTCCATGGAAGCTGTGGGTGGAAGATGCACAGCCCAGATTTTACAAAGACTGTTTATTGCTGCAGTAGAAACTTACATGAGAATGAGAAAAATGTCCTGTAGCTTGTAAAGGGCAGGGCAGGGAGTTGAGCATAGACCAACACAGGATGGCATTTTCAAGTTGAGAATGGCTAATGTGGATCTACTTTCCTGTCTCTGCCATTAAAATAAGACATGGCGGGGTGGTGAATAATGATTTTCTTTGATATATGGTCACAAGATATACTGTAGTGATTAAAAACCCCACAGCAACACGTCCTTCTAATGTAAAACATGCATGGCATGAAATATGACCATTCATATGATATTGCATGATCATGACAAAGGTTTAACAGGGCCTGGAAATGACATCATGTGAATCTGTTCCCTGGGGCAGTAGTTGTTAGGGAACTGAAAAATGATCTTCACTCCAAAGCTTTGGGATGGCAAAGGTTATCTCTGTCCTCCTCTGATACACAGGAGGGCTTATAATGAAACCCAGATAAAGCACCCAATGTACAAAACATTTGTATTAAAAATGGATCTTGTATGTGCTCCTGTGTCAGCCAAGAGACAGAAACTGCAGCATTTCTCATGTGTAGAGTACTTGGAGCAGGATGTGCCTTTGCTACTCTGACTTGGTATCTTGTGGGGAAGGTTTTCTTTTGCAGTAGATCAAGGACTATCATCTGATTCTACCTGTCTGAAAACCTACTCCTGTGCCCCAGTAGCCTCCTTATAAAGGAAGAACATACAATGAAGTAGCTGCCAAATCAAGCACTTTAGCCAGGGATGTTTGTTCCAAGCAGAGACATCACGAGGAAGGCAAACACAAGCTGCAGCAGCAATTAAAACACTAACAACAGGATAGGAACATTTTCCAAGAGAAATGATGTGGTGGGATGAGTGTCCTCATGCAGCCCTGTAGCCTGTAGGTACCTGTCCTGCCGGTGTTTGGTGGCCAGAGCCCTGTGGAGTTCTTCAATGACTCTGCTGGGAGGTAAAGGCAGATGAACGGCAGCCAGGTGAGGGGAACCGGTGGGCGTTGTTACCTGGCCTCTGCCATGGGGCTCTGAGCTTTTCTGGCCAGAGGGGTGGAAGAGGGCAGCTTGTCCTGAGATTTGGGAGGAACCCACAATGACATAGTTCTTCAGGATGGTGGAAGGAGGAGATTTCATGGCTGGATCATCCATTTCACTTCCTGCTGTCAAAACACAAGAAGGGAAGAGGTTGTGCAATGCTTTTTTTGTTTTTTTCACAGAGTCTGCACTGAAATTAATTTGTTGTATTGAACAGAGGATAAATGGTGATGTTTTGCTCTTGCTGTGAGGTAACTGGCTGAGTAACCGAGTTCAAAAGGTTCTTGCTGCACCACTCCAGATCTTTAATCTAGCAAAACAGATGACTCTCCCACTTCCCCTCCTTCTTACAGGATCAGATTCTCCTTTTTCCCAGCCCACCACTGCATTTTTGCTTGCCCACACTGTCACTCCTAACCACCAAAGCCTTGGGCTGTGGTGGCTTTCCAATCCAGCATTTTCTCTGCTGGACTCTGGCAGACTGTATTAAAATTTATGCCCTGTGGTTCTGAGTCTGGACAAAATGTACCAGTGTCTATTAGCTGCTCCTCTGTGATTGCTGCACAGCCCAGACCTCTGTCTTTCATATGCCCGTGGAGAAAATGCCAAAATCATTATAATATGAGGATAATGTTTGCATAACAAAACTTGCCAAATAACTCCTAAATAAAAGATGGGGTATTGAGCACTAACAAGAAAAAAGAAGGATGGGGCAATCTCATCTCTTTTTTAGCCCCAGATTCAGCTATTTTCTATGCAAGGTAAACCTTTTGTCTGACATTAAGGTTTAGACTGATTTATACATTTCCTGCATTTGAGTCTGAAGCACAGTGGACATTTCCCTGGTTGTAAATTTGGTGGCTTCACACAATATCCCTTAGGATAACCGAACATCTGGCCTGAAAAAGATGCTGATTCCTTTTTCTGTTCTGCAGTCCTCTTCCCCTTTCTCCTCCCCCATATCCGTGTCCCAAGCCTCTGGCATGTGGAGTTGTTTACCCCAGCAGCTCGGGCTGGGTGGGTGAAGGCAATGCGAGCTCCTCATCCCAGAGTATTTCTTGTCCCTTGTTGCCACCTAGTGCTTCACACAGGAATTTAAACTGGCACAGCTTGCACAGCTTTGGTACAAACATGTTTTCACAGGTAATTTTTCCTTTTTTTTCCTCTTACTTTTGAGATAAATCCTTCAATTCATGGCAGAGAAAAACTTCTGCTCAGGCCAGGATTATCCTGAAGTAGTCCTGTAAGAAGGACTTGGTTCCAGTTAGCAGGGTAACATGCTAGAAAACTGGAGAGGGCAAAAAATACTAACTTCAGTTATTAAATATCTCCTCTCAGAGCCAGCATCCTCTCAGAGCCAGCATAAGGGTTACCAAAAAGATGCATTTTCTTAAGTTTGTTTAAGAAGAGCTCCTGAAATCATAACCAAAGTCAAACACTGAAAATCTGAGTGTGGCAACCCTAAGCCTGGTCTCTTTTTGTATTTGTGGGGTGAGGAGGGCATCCTTCAGTGAGATGAGCTGCATCCACAGTAAAATCTCTCTTGTTCCAAGGAAGGTCTAACACTGTTTTTTTTCATCTCTGGAGGGTATTTGTGCACATTTGTGTCCCTCCAGGCCAGAACCCTTAGCAATGGCTTTGTTCATTTCTATGCAGACAAGAGACAGGATTCAAACTAGCCCAGAACTTACCCTGTTTAAAATCTGGAAAATCTGAAAGCTCAGGGGCATTTCTTCAAGAGTCAAAGTGCCTGATGTGCAGGGTCTGAGACACCTTCCCACCCCAGAGCTCCTCCTGCACTGCTCAGGGTGGCTGCTCCAGCCAGGAGGCAGCCAAGCTCTGCTGAGCAAAGATGGGGCTGGGTACTCATGGGGGGTTTGATTCTGTGCTACTGTGGAGATGGAGAGAGCACATTTCTGGTCAATTGCTGCCCACTGCATCATGGCCTGAGGGGATGGACACACCACCTCCTGAGCCACTTTATCCTCTGCACAGAGAGAGAGGGGGGCCGTGCTTCCTCAGAGCAAGAACCAGGGTTCAGCTCAACCCTAATGCAGGAAAAGAGAAGACTTTGTTTTGTCTTTACACCAACTTGTTCCTGGAACAGGTCAAGGGCCAATTGCATCCTCATTGCAGCTTCGGACAACGCTGAGAATTTCCTGAGATCACACCTTATTTGTCCTAATGACAGATGTTCAGTGAATAATCTTGCAAAGTGATGTCTTGGCACCTTGCCCTGTTCCTCCTCTCTCTGATTAATTGGTGCTTGACTTGCTCCTCACTCCTCTGCTGACAGCATCCCTAGCATTATTAAGGGGGGGGAACTAAACACAAACAAGCTTTTCAACCTCTTCATCTTCCTTTTCTTTCATAATCGCCCTTTCTCTCTCCCTACACTTTTGTATTTCCTCTCACTCACTGATGGTATTTGTTTAATTTTAACTTAGCACTGCCCCCACATCCCCACAAAAAATAAACATGTATAATCACTACTGGAAAAGGGTCTAGAGTTACTGGAGTCATTGAGAAAATTAAAAGCTGTTCCTTGTGGAAGATGTAAATGAGAATTAAATACCAAAACTCAAAATATCTCAGATGCTACAGGAAATACTTGGGTTAAGCAGCAAAATATCTGAACTCTAAATGCTCTGCAGTGCTTGGTGGAGGTGTAATCTCTATACCCTGTGTGGGTCAGGTTTCCAAATACATCTGTGCCAAGCATGGCCTTCTCCTCAGCTGAGCAAAGGCACGGGGACCTGGGGCTGCCTGTTCCTGTTGCAGGGTGGAAGGGGAGGCTTGAGCCTCACCCATGGCACAGGACAGTGATATAACCTGAACAGCATCTCCTGAGGAGAACGAAAATACCATTTTGAATCCAGCTCCCACTTGAGTTATTACAGCTTTTAAGCACAGACAAAGTATGAATTGTTTCCATGGGAAACAAATACTTGTAATTTTCTTCAAAGAGACTGCAAACCTCGATATTTTCTATAAGCCCCAGTGCTCAGGTCACAGGGCCCCTCTGATGTTTTGTTTCCTGGTGACTTTGAAAACCCTGCTCATTGTGCCAGATGATGAGTGTGGATGCAAATCGGGGCTCACATAATGGCTGCCATTTAAAAGTCTAAATATCCAACAGGTCTGACATTGAGATGTCAGGACTTGATTTTCATTTGCAATAAGGCCCTTTTAACTGCTTTTACCATATGTAGGGCCCTGAAATTGGAACCAACTAAAATCCTTCTCATTTTAGCACCCTTTCTGCAGTGCCAGAATGTTGAGAACTGTAACAACATTGGCAATACATTAGAAAATCAGGCCCAGGGGAATTGCTTTTGGAAGCGTTCAGTGAAGTCTGGCACAGAGGCTTGCCAGGTGTATCACTCCTGTGTGTCCTGTTAACGAGAGCAGATTTCATAGCTCTGGTTTAGACCTGCCCTAGAGAGCAAACCCTTCAGACAGAAACCTCTGCAGAACCTTTGACTTGAACTGGATTTTGGCTGCTGTCCTGCTCTCCAGTGGGAGTCCAGGTAATGAAAACATTTAAATCTTCCTTGTGTTTTATGTCATATCAATATGAGCATGCGATTCAGCAGATGTTTGCAGTTGGTTTGATTTGTTTCATATGTGTTTAGTGCTACAGACTCACAACAAATAATCCCCTGAGAGGTTCAGATAAATATGTGAAGTACAGAGATCAGTGCATTGTTATCAGGCAACCAGACACAGTCACTGCTCACTCAGTACAACTGGCCTGATTCTCAGCAGTCTGGGGCTTCAAAACAGACATGAGAAAAGGATTTCACAGTGCTGTGGAGGTGAACAACACATCAAGAATGGAGAAATCTTTCCTGAGCAGTGATGACTGACCTGTTATGCTCTTGGTGATTTTGGAGATTGCCTTAGGTGGTGGAGCTGGGAGCAATGGAGGGCTGGGAAGCTGTGCTGGGATTCTTTCTGTCTGCTTCTGGGGGGAGTCAGTGGATTCAGGTACAAGTAAGGCTTGTGGACTGTCGTCAGATGCTGGCAGGCTGGCATCTTCCAGTTCTTCCGTGGGTGCTGAAGGTTTCTTGGCTAGTGTGAAGATGAGTAAAATTAATGGAACATGAAGTTAATAATGACAGGCCAGGGGACAATGCCAGGAACATTCAGAAAAACTGAACACATGGCACATGGCTAGAAACACTTCCACAGTGAAAGCAACTGTGTGAAACAGCCAACCAGCCAGGGCAGGTGAAGAATAAAATGTATGAGGATATTGAGGAAATGTTAGTTTTGAAGTTCCTGAGAAAACTGCTGAGCTTCCTTTACTTCCCTAAAGCCTTTTCCCTCTTGTTTTTTAATAATGAGGATAGCAAGGCAAAGCAACTTTTGAGAGCTGCAATGAATTTTCTTAGAGCACACAGCTGTGGTGGCACAGTTGCTGGGTGAGTATTCTTCTGTCTAGGAACACACAGCCAAAGGGCAAAGAGTATCAAACCCAGAATATTACCTAAAAACTGACTTTCCAACAGTTGATGTGTGTGTTTATTTTCCCAATATGATTTTTATCTAATTTAACACATGATTTCAACTTGCTTCCTGAGTCTTCTTTTACTGTACCTGACTCCAGAGCTGTTGAGCATTTCCTGAGGTTAAAGTTGATAACCAAAAAAAACCTGCCACAAAAAAAATTTGCTATTGGATCTGAGCAGTTAGAGTGGAACAGGGAATTGAAGTACTTAAGAAAAGAAATCAGTCTCCAAAGCCCTAGTTTGAGATGGTGAAGCACTGCTCATTTCAGGATTGCCTCTGCAAGGATGGTAAAAGCACTTAGCTGTGAAAGTTAGTGCAGGCTGAATCACTGAGCAGTCCATCAAATTGACCAGGCTGTGATGAGGGCACAGGGGAATAGATCCAGAAAGGCATGAAGCTGAAGCAGGACACAGGTGGAATTTCAGTGATGAAGTCCAAAATTAGCATCCTTGAATTCTGCTCAGACACAGCTGCCCTGGCAGTGCCCAGACTCGCACAGAGCCTCGCTGCTGGGCTCTCGCTCTGTTCCATGTCCTGATCTCTGCCTGGGCAGGTGTGGGGACCCACAGAGAGGCTGACTCTGATCCCAGCCATGGCCAGGCTCCCTCCAAACTGCATTTCCAGCCACTCTGGGCACAGCAGTAGCCATGAGGATTATTTTTCCTACCCCAGAGGGGGGAAGCACTCATCCAAATGGTGGGATCAGTGTTTAAATCTCTCCTAAGCACAGAATCATAGAATAGTTTGTGTTGGAAGGGACCTTTAAAGGTGTTTAGTCCAATCCCCTGAAATGAGCAGGGACATCTTCAACAAGATCAAATTGCTCAGCGTCTCACCCAACCTGACCTTGAATGTTTCCAGAGATGAAGCATCTACCACCTCTCTGGGCAGTGTGTTCCAGTGTTTTACCACCCTCATTATAAAAACTTCTTCCTTGTATTTGGCCTGAATCTTTCTTCTTCTAGTTTAAAAACATTGCCCCATGTTCTACCACAACAGGCCCTATCAAAAAGTTTGTCGCCATCTTTTTTATAAGCTCCTTTTAAGTACTGAAAGGCTGCAACAAGATCTCCCTGGAGCCTTCTTTTCTCCAGGCTGGATGACCCCAACTCTCTCAGACTGCCCTCTCAGGAGAGGTGTTCCATCCCTCTGATCCTTTTGGTGACCTCTGGACCTCCAACAGGTCCATGTCTTCCTGTGCTGAGGATCCAGAGCTGAGGTCACGCAGAACATGAGAGAGATCCACACTCCTGGGCAAATCCCACTCCTTTTGGCACTCTGGATTGTCTAACCAGAGTACCTTTCCCTCAAACCATTCTAGGGCATCTCCTAAAATCTTGCTGCAGTGGCACCCACAGCTGCTGCATCACGAATCTTTCTTGGCTCAGTTTTGTGTCTTGCTGGGAATTCAAACTCTCTGTATTAATGAACATTCAGCAGCCTCGTGCTCAGAGTGCGTGGGGAGGCACCAAGGCACTCAAGCAGTTGGGAACAATAGCATTGGCAAGATAATGGCATTTAATTTGTTGACAAACAGATTAATGAGTGTGCCTAGAAGGGGAGGAATGAGTATTTATCATTCAAAAGAGACAGGAAAGAATAAATATGCATTATTACCAGGAGTTCGTGTGAAATTTGTCATGACAGGAAAGCTGCTGTATGGGATAGTTATGTGAATTATAGAAGGAAATAATTTTTTTGAAATGTTCTTCTAGGGAAATGCCTTGTTCCAGGGTGACATCACTTGGGTGTTGGTGCCCACTGAACAGGAGACAAAATGTGTAATAGAGGAAGGGAAAATTAGAATCACTAATGGGTTACATTATAGGAAGATCAAGAGCCCCAGTCGATGTTAGGAGCTTGAGAGGAAAATTAGTCAGATTTGAGTGCATTCCCCTGAGAGGAGAAATGCTTTCTCTGGCAGTAGCTCCCCTGGAATCACTGGGTGTCCCTGGACAGGAAGGGCTGCTTGGCACAGCTGCAGAGGAGCAGCCACAGTGGGACCTCTGCTACAGAGAAGGTGGATCCCAAATGCTCCCAGCCCCAGTCAGACTTTTTTGGTCCTGAGCTCCACCCTGCTCTGGGAGTGGTGTTAGACAGACCTGAGTCTTGAGCATACAAACCCACTGTCAGATTTCATACTGCAGAGTGAATATTATCCTGCTGAAAGTATTCCAAGTGCTCAGCACTAGGCTCCTGCTGGAGCAGAGAATTATTCATGGAGTGCCACTTGTCAAAATGCCATCTCATTACCAGGTAGAAATGCTCCCCTTGGGACTGTCCCCAAGCCCACTGGCAAGGTTAGGTGGGGAAAACTGCCCTCTTTGTGCCCTGGCTGTTCTTTTTCTGTGTATTAACATGAAGTCTGCAAATTGTGTTTTCTCCTCTTCCCCTCCTTGGCCTTTATCCCACATCCTCAGGATGACATAGGACACATTGGGTATAAAGCAAATCCATTCATTTTGTTTCTAGCTGGTCACTTATTCATATGAATTTCTGGAAAGACACCCACTGCATTAGGCCTAGACTGAGCCCAAGGGCAAATGTTTTAAAAAAATTCAACATTTTAATAAACTTAGCAGCACACTTGACAATTTTGAAGAGCTTTCCCACCCCATTAATTCCTTCAGGTGTGCTCACTAGAGACAGGAATGCTAGGATGTACAGACAGGGATAAATAAGCACATAAAGACTAGATCAGCAATAATTATTTTGAAAGCCAGAGGCCACCAATAGGAGAGGTAACAAGACTTCCTACAAACTGGAGTCTCTCAGACTAGGGAAACAGGAGCATGTAATCCCACTGTTATTTTTTGTGGAACCTGGGAAAATGACACCTCAAAAAAAGGAGGAAAAGAAATACAGAAGACAGGTAAGATTGTTCCAGGGAGACAATAAAAGGAAATAGGATTAGGGAGAGAGACCTAAGAAATTGGGATGATTTTGAAAGCTTCAATACATGATTTTGAACACATTGTAAGGTAAATTTTAAATCACGCTATGAGTTTATGCAGAGCCATAAGGTTACATGACACCTTATTAGTGCTATCTTTCCATGATAGTATATCCCAATGGTAAGAATTAGAAGTTCAGAAAGACATTTCATTAGTCATACAGAATTAAATGCTCTAGAATAGAGAAAGAAGAAAAGAAACCTGTAATCTGGTCAAGATTCAATCTGGTTGTTGTAAGAACAGGGAGATGAATGGGTTTTGCCTCAGCTGATGAGGGAATAATTTCCTTTCTGAGGGTGGAAGCGGGCAGGGGTGGGCTTGGGGAAAGCAGCCAGGGGCTGGGACCCCCAAAAAGGCAGGGCCTGAAGGGGTGGGACAGAGAACAAAAGGCAGCTGGGGCAGATGGAGAAGGTGTAAAGATTGCCCAGAGGCCAGGAAGGTCCATAATCACTACATGGCAGTCCTCACAAACCAGGATGAAGCATTATCGCTGCAGCTTTGCATTTCTTGGTTGTCAGGAAGTGAATGGAAGCCTCCAGCTGCTGGGTTGTGCCTGATTTCTCCAGTCCCTAGGAAGTGCTGTCATGGATGAGCTCAGTGGAGCAGAGCTGCAGGAAAGGAGCTTGGTTTAGCTGATCTCTGCTCCTGGTATCGAACTTCACTGGTGTTTGCAGCATGCTGGGCACAGAGTGGTGATATGGACAGCGTGGGCTGTGAAATTGATGTTGTTCTCCTGAGCCGGGACTAATAAATTCAGGCTTGGCACAGAAGCTTAAGAAATCTTTTTAAGAGAAGCTGATTTCATCTTCACAGCAGCCACTGCTGATACCAAAGGGGCGCCATGCCAAGACTGGATCATCTCATAATTCAACTAATCCCATCATGCCAAGCTTTGTGTAGTTCCTCAGCTTGATAGAAGTCTCAAAAATCGCTGCTATTAAGTACCAATTGCTAACCTAGACTGGGCTGAGCTGAACAAGGTGCTTTGACCCTTTAATGCACTGACATATTCGACGCCTCAGCAGAAGGATTTTTATAACACTTCGTAGTTTTTTGAAAACATTTCATATCCAATACCTGCATCTTCTTTCAGCTCATCCAAGTGCAGCTCCTCACCAAAGGAGGTCACGTTCGTTGTGGCTGCTGTTGGGGTCTCCTGCTGCTCCTCCTCTGAGGTGAGAGCCTGGCGCACGGCTGCTGGAGCCTCGCTCTGCGTCGCCCTCGTGGCATCGTCACCAGTGCAGGCTTTGCCTTCAGTATCTAAAACAACAAATCATTTAATCTTAACTAAGCCATGAGCAGTGAAAGCTGGGGGCTCCTGCTATCCTCCTGAGAAGAGGGAGTCCAAAGCTGCCCATGCTCAGGGGACAGAGACTTCTCTTAGAGCAGCACCTGACCTCTGTGTTAACCACCTGTAATGCAAATCCTGTGGACACCAGCCCATCTGGACACAAAAACACACTCAGTTTTCTCAAGGAGGTACCTATTTCTGTGGCCATCCAGCTGCCTCAGCAAATGGCCACTGTGCCACGTTGGAGATGAGCAATGGGCAATCAGAGGTCTCTGGGAGAAGGCAATTCCTTCCTTGCATGAGCAGAGCCTGTGGTGCAGCACATTCCCAGGTTGCTCTGACATGTCTGGATTGTGTCAGGCTCTGTGCACGACTCACTGCCATCCAGCAATGCCAGAGGAAGGAAAGGCTGCTCGTATTCCCTACCAAGCTGCAGGTTTTTAGCACAGTTTTAGTTACTCAGCTTTGAAAAGTGTGTCCTGTGTGATTAAGCTGATTAGAAATTTAAATCCTTCTTCGTGCAGACCTAGAAACTGCTCCCTTTGCTTACTCTGAAAGATTTTTGTGCCAGTGATCCCTGCAGCTGTACACATCTTGATGACTGAAGCTTTTCTAGTATTCTCTTACTCAGGCAAGAGTCTTCGGAATACAAACTACCCTTTTACTCCCTCAGAATTTTCAAGATCTACATCACTGTTGCAAACCCACAGAAAGAAATCACTTCCCTCCCTGGGCAGCTCTCCATGCTGATGGATGCTCCTGGTGTCCACCCTTCACCTCCCAGCTTGTATTTCTCAGCCCTGGACACTCCTTTCTGGAAGCTCCTGACAGGGCTGTGTTTTCTTGCAGTGATTATCATTACAAGTTCCTTGAACATTGATTTAAAATAGCAACATTCACAGCTACCTCTTTTTTATGCTATTTGGACAATCTGCAGGGTAACTTCTTGTGCTTTTGGGTGAGGGTATCAGATTTTGGCCCAGAGATGCTGCGGAAGGGATTCAGTATTTTTGCACACTGAGCTCAATCAGTCTGCCTCATAATCACGTTGGGTGAAAAGTTACTGTTCTTAAAATAGCCCTAGCAGTAGCACAGTTGCTATGATACAGGGAAGGGGAGGGGGGAAAAAGTTCATTGCCTACATTTCAGCTCATTGTGAAGGCAGCCTGTACATAATCACCGGTGTATGAGCCGCTGCCCGCGCTGTTTGACAGGCAGCCCTTAGCCAGAGCTGTAAGTACCGACAAACCTGATCAGCTTCGTGCTCACAAAGGGGAGCAGCATCGAGGGGGGAGCTCCCTAAATGTGTTCAAGGTAACTCTGCTCTGTTCCTCACATCCTCGGGAAAGGCACAATGGAACTGCAGCCAGAGACAGGGCTCCTTCAGGCCCCTGGAAGTGCCGTGACTAATGAGGGGATGACAGGCAGAAGATGTTCCTGTTGGAGGATTTCTGAGACACAGCAGCAATGTTCTTGGGCAGGAATGATCAGTTTGTGCTTGCATCACAGTGGGTGTGCTGCTTTGGGTGCCAGGGGGTCCCAACACCGTATTTTAGAGATGGTCTGGGGACAGGACAAAGCACAGACCTTAGATCCACGGGAAGGAAAACACCAGTCCTCAGCATTCCAAGGTAACCAGGAGCAGGACTGGGATTTTGCTGGGAATTCACCCTGCTGTGTGCCAGACCCTGCAGCATGTCATTTCTCAGGGAGTTAAGCTGGTTCCTCAGAGGGAAGCTGCATTTCAGGAGTTTTCCAGGGGCAGCTTGGCATCTGCCCTGTGTGAGCAGAGCCAGAGAGGAGAGAAGGGGACAGAGGTGGCCCAGGGCACGCAGTGATTAGGCAGCCAGGACTGGGGGTTGTGTGAGGAGAAAGGTGACATAACCTGCCAGGTGACATAACCTGCCAGGGTGACTGACTCCCCACGCAAGGACAGTGCAGGTCCACCCTGGGCTGCTCCCAGAGCACTGCAGATCCTGTGCCAGCCCTGTGCTATAGGTCTGAGTGGCACCTACTGCAAATGCATGAGGCTTCTCAGGCTGCAGCATCATCCCAGCTGGGCTATTCATGAAAGTGAGCAGGAACCAGCTCCCTGGAAGTGGAGTAGAGCCTGATGGAATAGAGGGGATTTGAGGATTTACTGTAGTCTTTTAGCACAATATTGCTGCTTTGACAATTGCAACTTAACTGCGTAAACGAGGACTTAGCCTTGAAACTGCTGCCACTTCAGCTCAGTCCAAGTAGGGCACTGATCATTTACTGAGAATTATTTGGGTCAGTTTTTTATTCCAATTAATAAGCTGCTTCTACTAATATAATAAAATAACCCTGGAGATTCACAACACTCTGTAAAGAAAAATAACTTGCAGGCAGCTGCAATGTCCTTCAGCTGACTGTGATCCATTCTTCCCTTTCTGGGCACAGGGAGGCACTGGAAATTTGTGTGATGTTTATAGGAGCTCCAGGCAACTTTCCTGCAGACAGGCAAGCAGTCTGTTTGCAGCTGTCTAGTTAAAAGCACAGCTTGTCCTCACACCTCACTGGCCTATATTTATTTAAACTATTTTAATTTTGTTAAAATGGTCTTGCTGCTTGGCATCACCTTTTCCTCCCAACTGTTCTTTATGCATGCAAGAGGTTTATTGATTCCTCATTATTGCCTCTTAATGTGCACTACAGAAGTTTTATTTTACTGTTTTTTTGCAGAGCTGGGGAAATGCATGTCTTCAAATTCATGGATTATAGGGAACTTTCCTGGTGGAGATGGTGTATATACAGTAATGCTAATATGATAATAGGGCAACTAATTATCTAGAATTATGAGAGACACAAAGACTTAAATGGACAGGACTTAAAAATGAGCTTTCTAAGAACTTCCATTCTAGAATAACTGCATGGTTTGATAGATTATTTAATATAAAACTTAAAATGCCTGCAACAGAATAATATTAAAATTGCTATATTCCCATGGAAAAAAAGATAATCCTGTTTAAAATGCTCTTTTTCTGACTCTTCAGTTGCTCAGTTTCACTGCAGCATGGCATCACTGAGTATTGTCCCAGGGGTTATTTACAGGCATGGCATTTGTTTTATACAAAAGAAACTCAATTACTACTTTCAAAGAACATAACTTCTATCTGTGAGATTAATCAAACCCAAAAGGCCAGTCCTGTTTCATGACAGTACTTTCTGCTATGATGTTTTCAAAGTGAAGATGGATTTGTGGGGTTTATCTCTATTTAGGTGGAAATGGCAATTGGGATGTTGTCCATAACATTTGGAGCTCAGTTAATCTCACAGAACAGTCACCCAGATCTGTGTCTCCCTTGAGCATCTGTCAGGGCTGTGGAGCACAAGAACCACATCCTTTGTGAGTGTTTCTGACACTTTATCATCTTTCCTTCCATGACTTCTCGTTTGTACTGAGGAAAGCTTTAAATTGACTCCACTAAATGCTTCACTTTTCCATGGGAATGAAAAGCAGACAGACTGGTAACACGTTACATCACAAACTTGGTTTACTGGAAACACAGCTGAAAACATCAGATTAGGATCATTTGATGGGATTTGGATCCATAGGTTGTTCATGTTAGCTGACTGCATCTGTATGTTGAAGTTTATATTTATCCAGCTTGAGCTGGATTTCTTGGCAGAAGGATTTAGCTGGGTTTAGAGCAATTACATAAAACATACGTACCAGTTCAGGCTGCACCACGTGCACACCAAGGGAAGACAGAGCTGCATTCAAGATGGGAAAGCATCAAACACTAAACTACATGGATTGAAGGCAGCAGGGAGGAGCTTGAAGGATGGCATGCCTTAAATTCAGACCCTGAGTTTTCCTCTCTGCTTGGATTGAAGGTTTTTATTCATTTGCTTGTTTTTTCTGCTTTTGCAAATGTGTTTCCTACTGTCCTGAAAGAGCCTCTGATAAAAAAAAATAAGGATTTTTACTTACCTTGTTCCATCATCTCCAGAAGGCCTTTCTTAATGAGTTCATCCCTCCCTTGCCGTGCTGTCATCTTCTTCTCCAGCACTGCACAAAGTATTGGCACAACACAGCACCAGTTACCAACAGAGCAGTCATGTAATGGGGTGAGAAAGAGGCAACATGGAAATTCCCTCTAGTCTCAACTCCTGTGTGCTTGGAAAGGACTGTAAGGATTTTGTTTAGGGGAGCATGGATTGGTCAGCTGTTTGTGCCTCTTCCTTTGTTAAAATCACCATATGTAAAGCTGAGGTTCATGACGTGAGGTGCAGTCAGATCCCACTGAGTGCAGAGTCACGGGGATTTCAGAGCCTTCCTGCTGTTCACTGTAGCGCCTTGGAGCTGCCTTGGACAGTGTCCTTCACTGGGACACTCCCACAGGGTACAGGAGCAAGTGGAGGGAACTGCACCATCCCATCTTAGGAAAATCAAGTGAGTTTGACTCTGCACTGATCTCCTGGGACATCCCTGGAGACCAGTGAGAGGATGCTGTGCCCTGTGCTGGGCTCCTTCCCCTCAGAGACAGCTGCTTGAGGGAAGGCATTTCACATGCTGCAGCTCCCTCCTGTCACTTCTCATCATGTTACTGTGACCTGTATAAACTTCACCCCAAATAAAAGGGGTGACAATACTTGGGGCCATAAATGTCTGTGTGGAGAAGGGACAGCCCATGGAAAGCAGTCTGAGGGCAGGGCTTGTGCTTCACTCTCATATTTTGACCTTTTCTTCTAAATGTACTATATTGTGTTACATAGGAAGTCAGCCTATATGGGCCCCTCCAAGCCTTAAACATTATTCATCTGCTGAGTGCTGGAATCTCTGAATTGGGTTTGGCTCAGGTCACCTTTCACATGTCCCGTGTAAGCTTTGCTGTGCAGCATCCCTCTCTTGCTCTCAGCCTACCTGCAGATGTCTGCTTTAGCTTCTCATTTTTCTTTTTCCGCCACTTCCACGGTTTGAAGATCCTGCCCAGTGTTGCCAGTTTGCTGTTCCTCCTCACTGGTGGAGTTCGAATCCCTGAGACCAAATAGTCAGAACGCACTGCAGGGGACTGCTCCATCTCATCTGAGAGGGGAAGAGAGGAAAAACCTGTCAGACAAAACCCCACAGTGCCTTGCAGAGGGGAAGCAAAGGTGCTCACCAAGGCAGTGGTGTCACTGTCCCCCCAGAAGCTGCAGGGAGCTGTCACAGCCTCCTGCAACGTGGAGAGCTGAGAGCTCCCCATGGCTTTAACAAGAGCAGTGCAAGTTTAACACATCTGTAAATGAGGCTCACGTGGCCTCCAGTTAATCACATAAATGTAATGCTCATTTAGAAAAATGCAGACCTTTATGAAAAGCTGAGAGGAAGAGTGAGAGAGCTCAGATCCCTTTGGAATCCCCAGATTCCAGTTCTGTTCCTGGGTCACAGGATATTGCTGCCTTTTAAATGAACTCTTCACATGGGCTAACACAGAACATGCTGACTTTTGTGAGCTAATGCAAATCTTTTTATAAAAGAAGAGTTTGTTTGATATGTGCTATGTAAGTAAAATCTCAGAACTATGTGAAAATTTATTCCTTGAGAAAGCTAAGGGGAAAATTCTTTTCCTTTTGTCCAGCCAAGCCACAGGAATTCAGAGATAATGCTTCAGCTGGAAAATCAGTTTAGGTTTTTTTAATAATTTTCCTTGAAAATGCACCCTAAGTTTTGCTTATAGACAAGTGTTGCATGAAACAATAGCCACTGAGTATTCACAGTTGTGTGCCAGCCAGTGCCATGGAGGACAGTGGGACAGTCCCCTAAATGGGGTTATTGATGTCTTTACTGAGATTTGTATTAGAGCACCACTACAGTAATTGTTGAAAGAGAAGCTGCCATCAGACCTGTTACAGAAGTAAAAGCTGAGCAACAATCTGTATCTTTTTTCCCAACAACCAGTTATGATTTAAATTGGGGAAGTGAAGGTATGAACATATGTACATTTCCAAGTAATTTTTCTCTGGAACAACAACATTTATCATAAATTGCTTTATGACTGCAAGATCATACATACCCAGCATCTTCTAGGCTTTGTTTTTAAGTTAACAGGGTGAAAATGCCTAAATCACAGCGTGGAGGTGGGGATTTCCAAGTAAACAGGAAACAATTTTTGGAAGATTATTAAACACAGCAGGGGAATCAACACATTCCTCCTCTTCCATTTAATTTTGAAAATACTGGTAATAGAGATGAATCATTCAGTGGAGACAAACTAAAAACTTGGCTATGTGAACTATGAGAGCAGTGAAAAGCTGTAACAATTCCCCACGCACATCATGCATGCCCAGTGAAATTGTCTTCTCTGTATTGAATTTAGAGCACCTTTTTTCTCATTCCACTGAGTTTATCTGGTGGTCTAATTTACAAGAGATTTAAAGTAATAATGTATTTTTTCCTTTAAATGCATGGTGCCTATCCAAGGCGATATTTATAATTCACAATTTGGGGGTCAGTATTAAGTTGAGAGCAGAAAATAGCAATGAGCCTTGCACAGAAGGAAGGCAGTAGCCTACAGACCACAGCTGGAGTGCCAAGATATTCTGCTCCTTTCCTTGCAGCGTTTTCAAAAATGAGAAGTACCACAGAAATAAGCTTTGAAGAATTAGAGCTGCTCTTGATTACAGCAATAGCAATGAGAATGGAAAATGGCAGAGTAGATCTCCTATTAATTTGCTATTATGATCACTTTAAAGCTGTAATAGAAGCCTCAGGAAATAGCATTTGGTCATTTCTTGTGACATCTCTTGAGTGGAAATAGAAATGTTCATGAAATTAGCTCATCTCAAAAGAGCTGTAGATGAGGCTGTGAATCAGAGCCTGTCCCTGGGAGCTGCATGGAGTGGGACAAGCTCAGCTCAGCTGTCCCTGGTCCTTGCTTGTGAGACTGCACTGCTGCTCCTCCCAGGCCAGGAGCTTCTCAAGCATGGAAGTGAAGATCAAACAAGAAGCTGATTTACAGACTGCTATGTTTCCTTCAGGATGTAGGTGTCTGCAAAGTGGGTTAGACATCCCCCACGTGTTTTGCTGAATATTGGTAGCATGAGGTCATTTTATGGTTTTGCCAGATAGGGGATATACAAAGAACCAGGAAATCATTTGAACCCGAACCTGCGGGTCTCCAGCAATGCTTATGGTCCCAGATATTCTCCCAAGAAGGGGAATGGGGAGATATCACAAGGACACTGAGGTTTCCCTGAGTGCCCTGTAGGAATCAATGCTTCTGTGGTTTACACCAGCCCTGCCAACTGGGTTTCTTCCCTCCCTTTCTGCTCTCTTGGTTGTGAAAAGGCAAGGATTTTGTGCCTTAGACTTCGACTGCAGATGAAATCCAATGTCAAAGAAGAAACAGCAGGTAAAATGTTCCAGTGGAGGTTTTTGTGGGCTTTTTAACTTTATTAATGTTTCTCATATGGTACAAGCAGTCCTTCTCACCATATGCAGTTTCTATACTGTGCATTACGAGAGATGGACACAAATAGAGACAAGACAGATGTCCTGAAGCCATAAATAACAAAGAAGTGGTCTCACTGGCAATGAGAATCACCAGAGAGCCCTTGGAGCACCTCATTTCCAGTCAGTTCATTTTCCCCTGGTTGTGGGTTGGCTGCTTTGGGAGATCAGAAGTTGACAGCACAAAAAGCAGTTCCCACGTACAGTGACTACAGGAGGAGAAGGCACTCCTAAATATCAGCCAGTTCCTGCAGCCAACAAGCTTCCAAGGCTTGCCAACCCTCCAACCACTCTCTGAAACATTCAGCACATTTTTTTAATCTGCAGTCAATATTTTAATTATGCTAACTGTTCTGTGGAATAATGTGGTTATTTCTCCCAGAGCCTGACAGCCTGGGGCCAGGCCATGCAATTACACAGGGGATGTCTGCAAAATATAAACAGCCAAGAGCCAAACCATGACTCTCCAAATCAGCAGGGGGAAGCCAGCAGCAGCTTAACTTGCTGTGTAATGTGGCAGGATGAGGGACAGTTGCTATCAGGGTCCAGAGTGCACCAGTTTAACCCCCAGCACAGCGAGGCCAGTCTCTGCTTGGCCCTCACTGCCCCACAAGCAGGAAATCTTCAGCCCTGTAGGGCCACAGGATTTTGCTCTGGCTGAAGCTTATTGGCTGTTTATGCCAAAATCACTTTAAATTCCTTGCTGTACGCATTTTAGGGCAAAGACTTCTGTGCTGGAGCTTCAGCCCCAAAACAAACCCCTCAGGCATCACAAACTCGTCACCTGCTCCGTGTGTGCCGGAGGGGTGAAAATGAATGTGGCTGTGCCCCTGCTGATGATGCTGGGCAAGTTCTTCTTACAGTGCTAGCTGGGGTGATTTCTAGAGCTCCTAACAGTGGTGCAGTGTGAGTGGGTTAAAGTCTGAGACATCCCCAGTCAGAGGAGGGGAGAGGTTCCAAAGTGACGGGCACTGCTCTGCAGTGCAGCTCTGGGCTGCAGAATAAACCAGGCAACAAAGAAGCAGCAAACAAACCATAATATTCATTACATTTGGCTCCAGGGTCTGACCCCTCAGAAAGTCTGAGCATCTGCAGCTTCTGTTTACATCAGCAGCAGTTGTGGTGAAAAACACCCCCTTGCTTTCTTCTTTAAAACATTGTGGTAGCATAAATAGAGCACTCTTCCTGCAATTCCCCTCTCTGCGGGAATTGTGCAATGATGGTGGAGGTTTTGTGCTCACAGAAGCTCTCCCATTTGCACATGTCAGAGCCTGCCTCCATCCCAGCCAGCCTCCCACAGAAGTGGGGCAGGTTTGCTGGGAGTTCTGTGAATTGTGTGCTGGACGTGTGATGGGAGAGTGCCCTGAGCTGCCCACAGCCCTCATTCCTACAGCAGCTGGGTCTGGTGCTGAGGTGATCATGTCTGCGTGATAACAGCATTGTTAAACTCAGCACTGGGCTCAGTGAGGTGGGTTTATCTTCTCGAGTTTTTGCAGATGAGCCAGAGTCTGTAGCTGGGTTGCTGATTACAGCAACTGCAGGATGCATTCCACAGGCTGAGGAATGGCAGCTGGGAACATGAGGGATGCAGGGCTGAGTTACACTGACCTTGCCATGCAGGCAGGCTGCAGGAGACACGGGATGTCCTCCTGTGAATGCAGCAAGAAGTTTGTGGGAACATGAAGGATGGTGAATTTTAATGTGCTGGGAATTTTGGTAACTTAAATTCATGGTAATAAAAGTTGTGCCTTGCTAAGTCCTGTGTGTACATTAGTAGGAGAAGGACCACTGAAAAATCTGCAACCTGCAGGCAGTTTAAAAATAACACATCAGACAAGAGCTGCAGGCAAATTTGTAAGGCAGGCGTGCTCTGTTTGCTGATGAATTGGTTTGTGATGCAGCTCTGCATGTTTTCCCCTTTACTGTCATTGCATCTGTCTCTGCAACTCATGTATTGAGCTAAAAAAGGAAATAAAGGTTCCCTTTGGTCCACTGCAGAGGGTAGAGACAGCGAGTGGAGTCAAAATGACCTTTCTGGCTTTTGGGATAGAGGTGCCTTTACCACCAGTAACTTTCAGTGCTGCCTGGAATTTAGGACTGCCTCTAAAAAGGAGGTGAGGGAGGATGACACAGGGGGAGCTGAGCTTTTAAAGGGCTCCTGTGTCCCCCTGGTCACTCCCAAACCAAGCCAGCTCTTCTCTCAAGGTGGGCCTTGTGATCCAGTGAGAGGAGCCTGCAGGGCAGGGAAGGCAGAAAGGTGGTCTTGGTTTCAGAGTAAAGATCATCCTGAGCGTTGTGAAAGAGAATTAGCAGCAGGAGCAATCCCCCTTCTCCTTAGCTTAGCATCCTAAAAAAGAGAACTGACCACGGTGACTGAACATGCAGGACAGGGGTAAGTTGCTCATGTCTGGAAGCCTTTGAATGCTTCTGTCTCATGTTCCAGAGAAGCAGAATTCAAACTGAATAGCTTTTTTATTGCACCAGTTAGATGTTTCCTGTGATGGAGCTCTTCCTTGTTCTAAAAATGTTTTCTGTCACCTGCACTTCTGCAGACATGCTCTCTTTCTTGACTGTCTTTGAAAGACAACTGCAGCAGATTGTTCCAGTTTGAAGTTTCCATTTCAGTTTTTTTGAGCATAGAGTATTTTTATTTTTGCAATTTTGAATGACTGTTAGAAATTAGAACTGAAAATTATAAAGGAGAAAAGAAGTTTTTTATGAACCTGAAATTTATTTAATGTTTGAAGGGCTTTGTATTTGAGGCTGTGAATGTTTCAGTATTGTTTGGGGTTAGTTTGGAAAAAACTTACACAGAATCCTTTGTGAAAGAGAAAACCTAGTTCTTAAGAGTTTAGATATTTAGAAAGGCAAGGTACCTGTAGTAAATATTGAATATAATCATGAGCTGATTTTGGGTGCACAGCTGCTTATGTGGCATAGATTGTTGGTCTGACACATCATATCCATTAGACCAAAAGACCACTGAAATAAAGTAGGGAAAATCACAGGTTTGAGGTGCAAATTCAGGCATTTACCTGTTCAAATTTTTAGGTTTTGTATGGCCAACGGTGTAAGGAAAAAAAATGGTTTGAATTCTTCTTTCTTCTTGCAACCCTTTATGTTCATGATTTCCCACCGTGGATTTCATCTCTCCGAGAGTTTAACCTCACAAGGAGCAGATGGAGAGTGGGCCAGGTTTATCCACACGGCGTCTACGTCACTCCCTGAGTTACCTTGGGGGGAAAATCTGGCACAGTAAATTTGTGCAGGCTGCAGACTCACAGAGATCCATGCAGGCAGGGTGAAAATGCAAAGGGAAATACAGAGACAGCTCTGGGTTCAGCTTCCCCTCAGTAAAGGCTGTGCTTGGGCTCAGTCACTTTTCCTTTGGCTGGGTGATATAAATCCTAAGTTTTTATACTTCCCTGTGTGAAAATGCGAGTTTACTATGTGGTCTCTGAAGTCTGAGCTTCCATTTTTACTTCAGACTCAAAGGTTTGCCATTTGTCCTTGTTCTATGATTCCCACTGCTCTTTAGTATGTTAAATTATGATTTAACATTTTACTCTAATTGAAGGAAATAAAATAAAAACCCCAAAACATAACTTGTGGGTGGTAGGAGGGGACTGTGCTTGCCAGGGAAGTTTATTTCCATTTTGTCATGCTGAGCCTCCTTCAAAGTATTTGGATTTTAAAACCAGGTTACCCTGACATGAATGGGGAAACAGATTATGCTTATCAAAGGAAAGAGAGCAGGGAAGTGGCAACTCTAGCTAAATCTCTTAGATAAAAATACGCTCTGTATGCTTGAGATTTGTGATTTCTTCCAGCAAATGTTCCTTTGGAAAGTTGACATATCACCTACCAGCATTACCACCAAGTGAGCCAAGGTGCAAAGAAATTAATCAGGAACCTTTCATGCTTTTGGATCATTGTGTCAAGTTCCAGCACCACTTGCTGTGATTTACAATGCACGGTGTGACATTAGCAGTTCATTAGCAAAATAGGTTTGTCAGTGTTTGCATAAAGGAACCCACAACACGCCTTACCTGGGTAAGAAAGAGCTCAGCAACAATAAGAAAATGAGACTGATGAAGGATTGCTGTGTAATCACTGTTAATTCAGTTACCTGAGCCTGTACAATGTCTTTGGACAGGGGAAAGCTGCCTTTTGCAAGCCTCTCCCCCAGTGAGAGCTGGCTCAGGCAGCAGAGCAGCATCTCCCCAGATCCACAAAAAATCCATTCAAATAAAATAAAAATCCTTTCAAATGGGCACTGCCTCTGCAGAGCACCAGGAGCCAGCCTGTGCCAAGTCTGTCCCTCCTGCAGCTGCTGGGGGTTTGTGCCACACAAATCCCCAGCCCTGGGCAGCTTCCCCCCGGCTCCTGGAGAGATGCTGTGCTGCAGGACACAGGGAGCCGGGCCCAGCAAGCACAGGGATGTTTTGGATGAGACTTGCCATGCCCTCAGAGCAGTAAAGCTGTTGTCTGCACTGCAGGACCAGCCTTTCATCACCTGCAGTTGTTTAATTAGCTGTAGCCTTGCTGCAAACCTGTTGAAAGGATGTTTTTTTATAGCATCCTCAGGGAGTCTGCAGACTGAAACACTCCCTGGGCTGTCTCCAAGAGGCACCTTCAAATCCCTTCCACTGCAGTTATCCCTGACAGCAGCTGCCTTTAGAGGGACATGGAACACCCAGTGGTGTAAGGGCACTGTGTTTGCCAGCAGGGACCCATCCACTGCTTTTTCTGGGCTTCGTGGCCCAGGACTGACCTGTTCAGAGTCTCTCCAGTTTATGGGAGTCTGTGTCTGTCAGACATACAGTCAGCTCTCACTTTACATCTATCCCAAACTTGCCTATTCAAGAATTAATCAAATCCTCATGCCCTAGGCACTTTCATGCCCTTGTAATTCCACGCATAATTTCCTTCTTTGCTCCAACACATCACGGCTCTCAGTTGGTGCTGTCACTGTTCAGTGCCACTGCTGCAGATGGAAAACACTCTTTGTGCTCTGTGAAATGCAAGAGCATCTCCTTTTGTTTTGTCTTCTCCTTTATCACTTCTGCTGCTTCACACTCTTGCTTTCCTCACACCCACCGGCAACAAATACAGCTCAGTCAGCAGTCTCTGGTGCTCACTCCAGGCCTGCTCTACAGAACAGGACAGAGATTTGGGAGAAGGAATACTTAGGCAACAAAAATCTGACATAAACCAGAACAGCTACAGGGAAAGGTAGATGGAAAACAGGCACAGTGACCAAACTCAACTTTTGTCTAAGGTTGTGCATCCCACGTGGCTCCTTGTAAAACTGTTCTAAAGCTACCAGTGATGCATACACTTGGTTGGTATGGAAATTGGAATGAAACCCTTCTTGGGAGGTCATTTCGCCTGAATTCATGGTTAGATACTTCCTAGGGATGGTTTGCTCTGCTGGATGTAACATTCTGTGAATATGAGACACATGCAGGAAATACTTAAAGGGGAACATAGTTTTAAAAAAACCATTTATTCCACTGTCTACTGGTACTTCTCAACAAGGCAATTATACTAAATACTCAGCAGTTCCCCAAAGCAAGGTAGCACAAACCCCCAGCACCTTTGAAAAGACACATCTGTGCTTAAACACAGAGCAGAGTCAGATGCTACCAAGTCCCCAAGGGCGATGGCATTTGTCACCTGTTAAATCCTGCATTAAACATCATCATTAGCATGGAACTTTCTCAACGCTCAGATAAGGGTTTTAAAGCACTGGTCTAACCAAACTGCAGCATGCCTTCTAAAATTCAATTCTTCACTGGTTGAGGGCCAAGAGAAATAATTGCTTATCAAATTTACTGTAGTGATTATCACTGTTTGCCTGAACCAAGACCACAATCTAGTCCTAATGGGAATGGCAGGATCTTCAGAGCAAGAATAAACATGGAAATTACTCTAAATATATGAAGCTGTCTCCTCTGCAGCTCTTGGAATGACTCCATTCCAGGTTGTTTCCTTCTTCTATTATAGGAGGTAGGAAAAACAAAGTAATGAGTTGTAATCCTTGGCCTGTGTGAGAAACAGAAAAATAGAGAGACAATGTCCCACATGGCAACAACAAAACGTGAATTTGGCAGGAGAACAGCAATGTCTGTCCGCTGACTCTCTGTGTCACCGAGCAGCCAAGCAGGGAGAACTATGGAAGTAGCTGCAATTCCTCTTGCTAATGTGATTTATTGGCTGTGTCTGCATTAGCAAGAAGTGCAGTGTTAGAAGTGGGGCTGTGAGCAGCTGGTGCTGAGGACTCAACACCTTCTGGCTGCATTTGTTAAGCAGCAGTGGTGTGATCTTGTGACTCCAACTCAACAGTGAACGAGCTCTTTCCTCACAAAGTGCAAAGGAAACAAGATTCTTCTTGATAATAAAAATACCAGCCAAACTAAACAACCATCCTTCCAAAAATAAACTAAGAATGCCTGTGTTTTCTTCCCAGAGGATGGATAAAGATCATTATTTGTCTTACTAAACTGCAAGATTCAAAAGCCCCTAATAACACATGCAAATTCTTAGACTTGTTGGTATCAAAATTCACCTACTTTCATCAAGACATTGGCTCCTAAATTTTTGGTAAAGTAAAAGTTCCCTTGTATTGCATTTTCCCCCATATTAGAGCTTATCTGAAAAGTCCTTATATTGCATCTTTCCATAATAAATATCTGTGTCCAGAGTGGCAGGTACCTTCCCAGGGCCTTCCAGCACCACATTTTAGCATTAATGAAATTGCTCTATGTAAATTAACAATGGCAAGTTCAAAATTCCTACAATGATGCCGAGGTCGTGACACAAAAAACAAATTTAATGCACAGATGGATGCGTTTCTTTCAGCTTTTCTTCTAATGTTCATAGTGCACTGAATTTAGTGGAGAAAGGACCCTGCATTTAACCAGAGTTAACAAGAGTTGTATGGGTTTTATTAACTGGAGTCAGTCTTCTTGCAGTTCAGTGCAACAGCTGAGCTTTGTATTCATTTTTTAGTTCATAAAACATTCTTTCCATGAAAACTAGAGAACTGCTGCTAAAACCCTTTTAGAAAAGAATCATCACCATTTATTGAAATGGCTAGATTTGAAAGAACAGGAGAGATATCTTGTAAAGACCACTTTAAATTCAAGGTTTTTTCAAGGAGAAAACTTGTGGGTTGGTGAGGTTGTACTGCTTCCAACAACTGCAACAGCCCCAGAATAAACCTCAGCAATATGTCTGCAGATGGTTAAAATCTCCAGGAGTATCAGGCAATAGTCTGGACAAGTAGGATGTTTAATGACTGCAGTGGTTACACCCCAAATGGAAATACACAGAGGAGGAAACATATTCAAAGCAGGGACAAAGAATGCCAGGAGCTAAACTAAAATGTACATGGTAACTGCTGAGAAATGGCTTTTTTACAGATATATTTTACAAGTCTACTGGTAAAAGTCCTCCACAGGTCCCTTTAAGTGCTGGCAGGTTCCCCTAAGTGTCACCCTGTGGCTGAGGCATCAGGCGCTGTCCTGCTCCTCCTGGACCAGCCTGTGGATCAAACAGGAGAGGATGCAGCAACTCTGAGCTGCACAAGATTCTCCTACTCCAGATTTTCCCATGGCTTTGTCAAGGAAACTCAGGGCTTGGGGCCAGCAGGGTGGAGGTGGAGCAGCCTCAGTGTGCCCTGGGAAACCAAACCCTCTCTGCCCCGTGTCCCACGCACAGACACTGCTCAGCAAAGTCCTGCCGTGCACGTTTTGTCTGAACAGGTAAGATTACTCCACTTCTGTGTTTAGAGACTTAATTTATAATGTAATGGTGTAAAAAAAAGAAAATGTGGAGAATCTACAGTTTTGAGAAGTGTCCAGGGAGCTCATGATTGCACTTCTGTTCTGCTGGTCAGGGCTTATGCAAAAAAACAAAATGTAACAACCATTTCCCAAACTAAAGCATGACAGAAGGCTCTCTCTTTGTACAGACAAATTTTGTTAATTTTACTGGCCACAAGTTTTAAATTCACATTTTTTTAAACAAATAATCCCAGACAGCTCCTTGGTCTCTAGCTCTTGATTTTCACTCAGGACATGTTTTTGAGTCAGAAACCTCTAATGAGTGGTTTTCTAACATTTGCCTTTCATCAGCAAGAATATTTGACTTTCTTTTCTTGTTTTCTTCTTCTGATTTTTTAATTCCTAATTTATGACTTTTTACACAAAAGGGATAACCAGCTCTGTGACAAAACTATCATTTTATAACCACCACAGAATATGAACTGAATTTCTGTTTCAATGCTTGAGGTTTTTATTAAACAAGTAAATAATAGTCTTGTTCATTTCAGCCATATCCTGGCCCTGGTTTTATGTCTCACAAAGCCCAAACAGCTTGGAAGCTTGGAATATTTTTACCCTGTCTGACCTAAATTTATGTATGTTTTAATTCTTCCAAGAGAAAGAGAAGTGGAATAACTAGTCCCTCTTCTCAGTTTCTTTTCAGCAATCATATTTTAACTGTGTTCTCAGCTGCCTGCATGAGTCATGGAGAGCTGGAAGCAAGAACCTCCCACAATATTGTAATAACTGCTTCCTCAGGAGGGAGCCTCTGTGTGTTTTGGGGGATATCACTGAAAAGCCACAAAAATCTCCTGAAAGCTTCCTTGTGCCAGAAACCTCCATGGGAACTAATAGAGGAAGTGACAATATCTTAACTGCAAAAAGAGATTATTTATGGCTATAATAATAGCAAAGATACCTGAGGATTTCCATATATCTGTCTTGAAACTCATGTGATTGTTCTCCAGCATTTGCAGAGATTTCAGACTGCTGTTGACTTTGTGGATTGTTTTTTGTAATGACAGTATTGAATTTCACTGGTCTAGGCATAATTTGGATTTGGTCCTGTGATGTTCCAAGAAACTCTTGAAATCCACAAGCTTTTATAAGAACTGGGAGGGTGTTCAATGCTTGCCATGCTGATCCACACTACTCCAAGATAATAATCCAGTGCCTGCCCCTTCCTGCACAGTGTAAGTTACATCCAAACTAAATCTGTTGGAAGCTACCTATGAAATATTTAGAAACAATGGAGGAAGCTCATGGCAGAAAACCATCCTTCATTCTGAAATGCCATAACTTATTGAGAACAAGCCAGACCCCACTTCCTTTGGTTCATGTCTGGCCTGAGCAGGGCAAAGCAAACCAGGTCAAGGATCTTGTGCAGTGAGAGGAAAAAGAAAAAAAGGTCAATTTAACCATAAACCAAATTCACTGGGGGGTCAAATGGATTCAAGGAGCAAACACACTACAGTAAAAAAATGTGAAACATTAAGAGAGGTTCTTGGTATCAAATGTGCCCATCAGCTCTACAGCATTTATAGGCCTGTGTGATTATGCCTTAGCATGCCCTGGCTCAGTCCTGTTGGCTGGAGCTTATCTGCCTCTAACACAGAGATTCAGTCCTAAATTCCTGCCCATGAGGTCAGACAAGGAGCTGGTCACACTGAAATCACATCTCCCTACCAGAGACTCTTCCCTTTCTCACTGGGCTACCCTTCCCCTTCTCTGCACTCACTCTGCTTCCACAGAGCTGTTCTTGCTGTCATTTCACCTCTGGACAGGTCTGACTGCTCATCCTGCAGCATCCCCTCCCTGCTCAGTGCAGTTTGCTGAGCCTCTGCACAGAACACTCTGACTTTAATCAACCCTATGCAGGAAAAGCCTTTCTTCTCTGAGAAAGCTTTTAGACATTACAAGTATCCAGGGTTCATTTACAACACTGGGTAATGAAGCAGAGCTAAAAATACCCTATGTTCCTTTGACATTGCCCATTCATTGCTATAAATGACTGGAGTTTCGGTGACTGCAGAACAAAACATGTTTTATGTTTTTGCTTTTAAGTGAAGCTGTGTATAAAGCCCTTTGCCACTTGGAATATCCCAGTGTTTTACATAAGGGGATAACAAAGTTTATTTGGAAAAGGCGGCGAAGCCTGCAGCTTGTTTTCCTCTCATTTTCTTTAATGAACGAGGAGAGATCTCAGAATGTGTGATCACAAGAGTGGAACTGGCTAAATTTTCTCAGTTACGAGAAAATACAGTGAGGAATTTATTGAGTCTGCCCCCCAGACCATCACCTCTGATTTGCAATTCAGTGCACTGGATAAGCAGAAATCTTTTCAATCGGCTTCAAGCCTCCTCTGCAATCTGTGTAAATCTATTTCAACAACAGAATGAGATTATCCAGGCATGAGGGAGAACTGACACATAGGGCCAGATTGTTTGAAGATGTTTATTTTAAGTCATTTGACATAATCTTATTCACTATATTTGTTTTTTGAATTCGGAGAAAGAATTTTTTTTTTTCTCTAGTAATTAAAACTCTGAAGGCGGGCACTCTTGCCTGCACAATAAAAGAACTTATAATATTTTAGAAAGTATTAAAAAAACCCTATAAAAACCCTCAACTAATTTCTTCCTTTCAAGTGCTGAAATGATCTAATGCTATTAATAGAAGATTCTTTCTCTGTGGAAAATTTATTCTTCTATTTAAAGCTACTGGGGAAAAGCTTGAAAGAACAAAAAATTATGATTCTGCCATCTGGCTATCAGTTTAGCCTTCGGATGATGAGTTCAGATAGTGGCTTTAAAATGCACACATTTATTTGGAAAGAAGGCAGGATGATAGACAAGGCATCGTTTCTCCACACAGTTGCATCCCATGGCTACACACCTGCTAAAATCCCAGCCAGCCTGGCCCTTACTGCTGGGGGAAGCAAACTGGGGGATCCCAGACTGACAGCCCTGAAAACCACAGGTTTTCCTTCATGCCCAAAACCAGGCAGAGCTAATGCAGCAGCAGAACCTCCCCAGGTGCTGCCCAGGCAAGCCTGAGCCTAACCCAGATGCCCCAAGATGAGCAGAGCAGGTGTTGCTGTGTCCCCTTGATCTCCCTGCAGAGGGATGAAACTGATACCAGGGTGGGGGTGACATTTCATGTGGGCAAAGGATGAGAATTCCTGTCACAGTAAATCAGCAAACAGAACACCTCCCCGGGAGCTTAAAGGGACATTTTATACTCAGTAGCTCATATCCTGCTTCCAGGCACCTGATCCATTAGGCTTTACTTCCTTGACATGTGCTGGCACTTGGTAATTTTCTTCAGATGCTGACCCTGCACCCAGGTGCCATTCTAGGGATTCACTCCAGAGTTCTGAGAGTTATGTGGCTTGTGCATTGCTGGTGGGATCACACAGAGATCATGTTCACAAAAACATAGGGGTGTGTTGCCCAAAACATGTGATTCACAATAAACACAGTGAAACCTGAATAGAAGGCTTAAAGCTGAAAATCAGATGCTGCTTTGGATTGTGTTCTTGGTTTAATAAGGAAATGGAGGCTAAAATGGAAATGGAGGCACATTTGTAAAGTGAACAGTGTGCTAGTGATCTGAGTAACCTGAACCCAGTTCCATCTCTGCAGCACCTGCATGGCTGTGAGCTCTAAAATGGAGAGTTAAGCAGCATTCCCCATTAGCAGGCTGCTGGATGGGAGGAATTGTGTATTTCCATGATGTATGCATGGCATGAGATTGGATACAGCAGCTCAGACCCCCAAATACAACTTTTCTTCCACAAGAAAATGTATCTTCTTCCCTTAGAAGATACAGACATGCCAAGCAGGTCTTGGTTTACAGACTCTTGGGCTGGTATCCAATAAATTGAGTTTTAGGGCATTCAGTAACAGATCAAAATGACCACAATCCCAATGGTACAAAGTGCAGATCCAGTAGAAATCCATTCTGCCCTCTCAGATTGTTTGAAATACATTGATTAGTGCATGCTGTTCCTGCAAGCTTTTTGCTGGATCAGGTATCCTTTCTCTGCACCACTTGCACTTTGTGCCATATCAAGAACTGTCACTCCCCAGTTGGCATCAATGTGGCATAAAAGCACAGAGCTGGCACGAAGCGTATCACAGCTCTGGCTGATTTGACAGAAATATGGTCATTTGCCCATGCCTGCTCTGCAGGAATCCTGTCCTGCTGTTAAAAGCCCTCAGCACAGATCAGGTGTCAACATCAGCCTCTCGTGCAATGGCAGAGCCTGGCCGTGCCAGAAGGTGATGGGAAACTAATGGAACATCCCTGCCTGTGCCCCAGCCCTGAGCTCGGGGTGGCAAAAATGAGCCATCCCATGGTGGCTCCAGGCCCTGTGCACTTCGCTGTGCTCCGTGACCTCAACTCTGAACAGCAGCTCCTGCCACAAGAACAGCGAGGAGAGGGTTTGTGCAGGGCGTGAGCCTGTGCTGTGCAGCTGCAGCCAGCAAGGGGGATGCAGAACCTCTCTGTTTCCAGAGCAAAACAGATGCCCTTCCCTCATGTTTGCTCTTCTTGGCTTTGGGCTTTTGGTATATGCACCACAAGTTCAGTAGCTATTCTGTAGCCTGTATCTATATATTATATCTATACTATATATAGGTATGCATGCAACATTACACATTATATTATGTAACTACATGTTGAAAATCTAAAAAAACAAAATCAAGCAGTCTGCTGATAATATGGATTTGGTTACAAAATAGCTGCTTCTCGTGGAGGTCACAGTGAGAGAGGGTTTGGGAGCTTGACTTTAGGGTGGCACAGTCAGCACCAGAGATCTTGTAAACCCAACCCAGCTCCCCAGGAGAACCCAGTGCTCAGCCTGCCTCACTCAGCCAGGCTGTTCCTAACCCCTCCTCAGTAATGCATCTCATTCATCTGAACAGCATGCATGATGACTTTCAAACAGAACAAGATAAGGCAGGAGTAAGAAGTTAGGTTTTGGTGTCTGTTACAGCGCTGTCTTACACGTTCAGGTTGATAATGCTCGAGTGCCTAAATGCACAGTGAAAGGGCTGTAAACAAGAGTTTTAACTGCAGCTCTCATTAAGGGGTTCTTTGGGTCTCCTCATCCCTCCTGGTTTTTCTTTCCTCTGATTCTTTTGTTTCCTCTTTTTTTTTTCCTGTTTCCCCACCCCTGGCCCCCAGAGCTGGCAGAAGGGCAAGGTGAGAAGGACAGTGTTACTTCGTATTTAGGCAACATTAAAAGTGAAAAGCTTTAACATCTCCCAAGCCAAAACTGGCAAAGCCGGGTGAAAAAAAAAAACGTTCCTGTTCCAAATTGCAAACTTTTCTTATTTCTTGAAAGCATTCCAGGGTGGTTTCAGGATATGCTGAGCCAGCCTAAAGGCAGGTTTAACTTATGGTTTAACCATTTAAGAAGGAAAACAACTCTCTTCTTCCATGATGCTCTTTGGCACTCAGTAAATAAATTTTACCATGGCAGCTGTAAAGCCACTTGAGGCTTGAAGACACAAATTTTTAATTAAAGTGGTCCTTGACATCTTGTTCTACAAACTAACCTGGGCACTCTACAGTCATTAAGAATAAAAAGCCCAAATGAAGTAGCTTAGTATCATCTATTAGTGTCATGTTTTCCAGTTGTTACTTCAACATAACAGCTGAGTCTTACATAATCCTGTTTTGTAATTATATACCCAAGTGCTTTACAAAGGAATAAAGCTAAAATGTGTAGTGGGACCTGACTCAGGTTGATCCAGTGCTGGAAAGAGAAACTTCACCTCTGAATGTTGTTCCAGAACTCTGCCTTTTAGCTTCTTTAGCTAAATCCTGGAGCCCAGCAAATTCTGACTGGTCACAGGCTGAGGAGTTCCCCAGAGCTGCTATGATACCTTACCTTGCTCTGAACATGGTAGAGTTCAGAGGTTGTGAGGTGTGAGGGTGCACAAATGGGTAATGTAACTGTTTGAATGCTGTGCAGAACGACTGCACTGACTGCCACACAAAAATATTTTCAATGATTGTAGCGTGCAGCTGTACACGAAGTATGTGCATATTTAGACCTAATTTGAGATATAGCTGCCACAGCTGGAGGTATGAATCACATAATGGCTGTGGGTTTGGGCTGTTGTGATGTGGAACCACTCAGCTGCACAAGCAGAGCCAGGGATTGCCAGTCCACGCCTTCCTGCAGGCTCAGTTAATCATCCCCTCCTTGACACCGTGCCCTCGCATTCCGTGCAAACAGAAGGACAACGTCCCAGGGCTCACAATCTCCACAACGAGACCTCGCTGCACAAGCAGAATTTCTTGCCATGATTCTTCTCAAAATAGATTAATCTTTGTAGAAAATGAGAGCAGAGGCTAATGAGGGTTGAGGCACAGATGGGATGGCACCAGCAGCTACTTTCTACAAACACAGCAAAGTAATAGTTTCTAGCATGACATTTAATAAAACCAAGCCCTACCAGGATGCACAGCTACAGGGGAATTTAGTTTGAAGTCAAATCTGATGCTGACTGGCTTTCTTCAGTGAAATACATGACACCTGGTCCCCTTATCTCATCTTATCAATTTAATCATATTTTTAATGAACAGAAAGATAAAAAGTAAACTGTTCCTTTCTCTTACAATACCAATTTTCTTTCCATGCTGCTTACTTTGAATAACCAGAGTTCATTTTTAGACCCCTGTTCAATATTTCATTTGAAGGATTTCACAAGCATCTTTGAAATGCTATTTTGAATCTTCAGCAATGTTTAATGCAAATTTCCTGGGTTTTTCCCCCCTCTCAAACTGGGCTCTGTCTTTCAGAGTAGGGGAAGAGCTGTTTCATGGTTTGCTTATGAATCCAGCTCCATTCCCAGCTGAGAGAGAAGTGAGAACTCTCTAGATCACAACACAGATGAACTGTAGGCAATTTCTGCACTAGCCCCCTATCTGTAGATGGTCCATAAAAATCTAAATGTTATTCAGGGGTGTGTCACTTTCTATTATGAATTCTGAATAAGGAATCATGAACTATTCCTAAAAAAAAAACCTGGCCAAGTAGGATAAGCATCAAACAGTGTTTCAGCAGTTATGGAATGACAGATATATCTGTGTCTTGATACATGTGCAAATAACAGTAACTGCCATTGATAATGGTATTTGGAAAGCTGCTGTTCAATTTTACACTCAGAAGAAAATAATCTGATGTGTCATTTGGCATAAATTGCCTCCTCTGGATTTGCAGATCACTGTAGTTCTGTCCTGTTTTAATTGTGTTTCACTGTGCTAATTTCTCTGGATTATTGCATTTATCACCTTCCACATGATTGTTAAATCCTATATTGAAAAGGAATTATCACCTATCTTTCATCTTCCAGATAAGAAAAAATAAGAAAATCTGGGGAAAGTTCTCATTATCGGGAGTAAAGGGAGAGGTGAGAGGGTCCTGCTGCTTTTCTTTAATTTGGGCAGTGTTTTTAGCTGACTTCAAGTGGCAATGCAGGTGTAGCACACCAGGGAAAGTCTCCATGGGGCACTGTGCCTCTGCCATAAAATAGGCCCAGTTTTATTTCTCTGGCACTGCAAACAAGGGAGAAGACTTTCAACTTGCAGACACGGGGAAACAGTTCTTTGGCTTTATTACCATTGCCAGGTGTGTGAATTGCATCCCCTTGAAAATTGCATATATCCCCCTCCCCCCATTTTTTTTACAGCGGGAGAGGGGCAAGAGGAAGGGATGGATCTCCTTGGCCATCTGGTTTTTGAACCAGCAGAGTGCATGTGGATCAAATTCCCAGGGCTTATTCCCCAAAAGTGAAAATCAGAAATCTACATTCTGAAAGTTTGATACTTGCATGTATTTGTCCATCTTCCCAAGTGCTGCTGAGGTAGTGGTGCCTGGTTATCATGCCTGGATAATCTTCCAAGAGACTGAGATCCAATTCTGGCAAAAAATACAGTGCTGCAAAAGTAACATTAGGGTCTGATAGCTCGGTTTTCTTTGAGTGATGAAGCTTATTTCTTCTTGAAAAGCATTAATAGATTTTGCAGATAGACAATTGAAATAAATTAAATTTTCTGGCCCACATGGTTATTCAGCAGAGCTTGGAAAAGTGAGTCATAAGGGCTCAACAGCCCATGGTTTAATTTAAGTTACATGACTTCTGAGAAATATTGAGATTTTTGGGGAGGGAGATGAACTTTTTATAGAAAGAATTAAAGAACAAGGAAGGACCAGGGAATAAATCTGAAGGAATTTGGTGCACAAAGCTGGAGAAAGTTGGCACAAGCAGCCTCAATGGAAGACGGGATGGAGAGACCCATCCTTCATGTGTAATAATCCTGACCTTTGCTTTAGTTTTAGAAGAATACTTGGTAGCCAAATTATATCAAATAGATTAACCAGAAGCAGAAGGTTGAGAGAGGGCTGGCTGAATTAAATATTACAGTAACTGTCAGATGAGTCACATGTGGCATTCTCCTCTTCAAGCACTGCACAAGGGGTGAAGTCAGGAATTTGCTGTACAATTAACAAATCATGGGCTATTCAAACAAACCAGTGCTTTCATCAGCTCCTACCATTTCATCACATTAATTCTTAAATTGATTTTTATATTTTAGGCCAATATATTCCCTGAAATACATTTCTCTGCATATGTGGAGCATGAAAAATTAATCCATTAACAGGTATTCTTTAACTAGGTCTCGAGAGAGCTGTGAGCCTGAATTATGCTGCATTTTCCAGTATCTTTTTAATTTTGCATGTTCTAGATAAAAAACAGTTTCCTTTAAAAATCATTGCTCTCTTCTCTGTAATGACAGGAGGGGAAGAGGATATTGAAAAATTCCTCATCAGCATAAATAAATTAAAGTCCCCACTTCAGAGAAGCCAAGAGGAATGAAAGTCCATTAAATGTTTTAAGAGGAAGCTGGAGGCAGAGATGACCAAAATGAAGCTCCCCAGTCTAAATATATTAGCAACTCTCTCCACACTTGGATTTTTAAATGTCACATAATCTATTAAAACTGAAACATCTTTGAAGGTAGCACAGAGGAGGGATTGTGCTACCACGTTATTTAAATAATGGGGTATCACATATGCAGTTTTCAAACCTGTATTTGCAGGTCAAAATTCAGCTTTCTGTTAATAGGGCCAGTCTCATATTTCTGCCTCTCCCCGGGCTCCTCCTCTCTTTGTCATCCCTTTCTCTGGTGCCTGATGATGCCTCCTTTTGCAGGATTTCAGAGATTTGCAAAAATTTCACAGCAGTAATCTTGTCATCCAGCCAGGGAGATCTATGTACACTATTTATAAACTGGTACAGTTCCACTTGCTGCACAATAGCAAATTCATGATTAATTAGGTATTATTTTAGAGAGCTTCTCACACAGCCAGTGTTGTCAGCTCAGGATTCATCCCCAAGTTTTATGGTATTTATGCTTCAGTGTGGTTTTTTTTCAGGCAAATGTCGATAAATTGGACACTATTTACATTTCTTGTGTCACTTTTCATAGAGAATGTCTTGTGCATGTGTCAAGATACCCCAAACTTGGAAGATCTGTTGATTTTTTTCTTTGTACAGTCCTACCACTGACTTGCCTGGTGGCCTTGAGCAACCTTTCCCTTCCCTCTGGGTTTCATTTATCCTCTTTGAGTAAAAGGGATACAAGGAATTTAATTTGCTTTGAAAGGTATGATTACCCCTTGCAATGTCCACTGGAGTCGTGGGATAATGGATGGCTGTGTGTTTAACAGAGAGGACATTCCTGGCAGCTGCTTTGGCAGGAGGATCCTTCCCTGTGTCAGGAGCACCATTTTAGTGCTCGGGAGGGGGAAGGAGAAATATGCCCAGAGTTTCTAAGGTGATCCTGCTCCATCCATCCTGGCAAACTTTAATTTTTAAATACCAACCTTCTCCCTGCAGTATCGCCTTAATTTTTCTGCTGCCATTCATTGTGTTTTATGACAGTTTTATCTTGAGTTATGGGCATGTTTTTCACCTGGGTTTCAAACACAGTATGTTTTTATCAACTTAAAGTCATCTTGTAGGCATCTTGCTTCCTGGACTGTTTATTTTAGGATTTTCTTTTTTCCTGATCACCTCATTTTTCCATGGGCCCTTGCCTGGAAATTAAGCACCTGGATGCACTGGGCCTCCTATCCCCCCCAAAATAAAACTGTATTTTGGCTCTTACTCCTTCAACCCTTTTGAACTGAGCCCTGAGCACCACTCAAGATGAAATTCAGAATTCATTTCTTGTGGGTCCCAAAACTGCTGTTTGATAAAGCAGTTGTTTACTGTGTCCAGTAGAATTATTTCTCCCTCTTGTCTTGAGGAGAAAAGGATCCAGGCTGTAAGAGGGGAACCTTCAACCATTGATACTACTCTGCAATTTACAGCTTTTCCTTATCATCTTTTTTTTCACTGAAAATTGAAAATTCCAAAGTCCCATTTAAGTCTCTTTTACCCACTTGACATATTTTTTTTTCACCGAGATGGTTTTGCAAATATTAACAACCTCTATAAACAAGACCAAACCACGCAGGGGAAACTCCTCCTTAACCTGGTCCCTGAAGAGCCATTTGGAACAAATGGCTTTGCATAATCCAGCTTTTTCTAATTAGCATCTCTGGCAATAAGCCACTTGGGTGTATTTGATATGCTTTTATCTTAAGATTAAATTTACATTTGCTGCTAGGTAGCTCTGACATCTTCATTCTTGCTTTAGATCTCTGTCATAACATGATTATTGTGTGATCACTACTCACAGCAAACCAGCCCCTATTTGTAAATGGCAGAGGCTCATCCATAGTGATGGGCTCTACAGTCCTGCCAAATACGAATTTTGGGGGGATTTTTGCAACTTGCCCCTTAGAATTCAAAAACTATTGTTGTAAAAGCTGCAGGGCAGGTTTAGAGTACTTTTGGAATCATGTAACAATTCCAAGAAATAAGATGGAAAAACAACCAAGAAAATAATTTATAAATAAGAATGGTTTTTTGAAGAGATTGCAATTTAAATATTCTAAAGGAGGTTAGTCCAGCTTTACAAGACAGACTACTGCACAGATTTTAATGAATTTTCCAAAGTTTTGAAGAACTGAATAAAGAACAGATCCTTTCCTTAATCCAGTTTTCTAACCACAAAACTTTTTCCTACCACAGACAACTAAGTACTTTCAAATACAATTTTTCAAGGGCAGATCCACTATCAGTGCTATAAATCGTTCCAGCTCTTATGAAATCAGTTGATCTATTACTGATTATATCAACTGAGGATCTGCCACAGAACTCTCCAGTACAAACTAAGTTAAACAATATAAATCAAAGTGCTTTCATAAACACTAGAAATATTAACAAAATTTCTTGTGTCATGAAAAAAATCCGTAACTTTAAAAAAAATTATGTTTAAATAGAATTTTTTTTTTTTCAATGCTTGGAAAAAATGAGAAAGTTCTCTGGTCACAGTAGGAAATGTGTAAATTAGATCAGTCAGTCATCTAATTTATTTTAGGAAGTTTCCCTATTAGGTCCCCTACAGCTGCTTTAGTGAGAGTCTTTATTGTAAAGTGCCAAAAAGGATGGAAAATATCCTACCATGCAAAGTTACCTCTCCTAGACAGCCCTTTCTGAGATTAGAAACAGAAAAATCAAACTGCAATGCAAAGGCAAAGTGACTGCTACAAATCAAACAGGAATCTAATTCCATTCACCACATAGGCCTTTGGGATTTTCATCATTTCTGTGCTTAATCAGATTTCATTTGATGGCCATTCATTAAGGAAAACATTCCTATTTCCCAGGGTAAGCAGATTTCTTCCTCCAAACAGCTCTGTACTCCTCTCTCACTTTACCACACGAGTCTGTTGGGTGTTCAGGCCAAAACCACAGAGCAGGAAAATACTCATGCAGAACTGGAAATCCTTTACTTGTTCTCATCTGAAGTTTGTTCATCTCAAACACCACTAGGAGAGTGAGGAGAAGTGCTCCAGTCACACAAGTCTGAAGTTGTACTGGGCATTTTTACTAAGACCATGTTGAAATAAATACCATAATGCTACCCCATGAGGTCAGCTATAAATCAGCTCCTTTTCAACCCATTAAAAACTACATCAATCACATTCTGTTAGCTCAGGGTTGCTTTATAATTGCAATAGTGCCAGATTTCCAGCAGAAACAAGGGCTTGGTGGTGGACAAGATTTGAACTCCATAAATTAATCAAGTATAATTTACCCACTCATAATATCAATAATCATACAGCATTCATAGCACACTTTTATGTCCAGCATTTAATGCTTACAGCATAGCCATTATAGATTATTATGCTATGAAGGCTACCAGTACTAGAAATTACACATTACAGATTCAATCTATTGACTAATACTAAAAATCCAATGGCTAAAAAAACCATATTGTTCATTTCAATGGAGATTAAAATATTTTTTCTAGGCTCACTTTAAAAAGAAACATTGAAAAGCTCCTTAACCCTTTAATGTGTATTATATAACTTCTTTTTTAAAGAAATAACCTGGGTTATTTCAATGCTACACTTCACAACATTGCCTGAGAAACCACTGAGTGGGCAAAACTGAGGACAAGGAGCTGAGTGCAGGACGATGGACTACAAGTAGGAAAGGAAACAAATAGCTAAAGGCAGAATAACTTCTTGACTGGCTTGGCCTTCAAAGCACGCCCTAAAACTCTGTCCCAGACTTAGAATTAAGAGAAGAAAAATCATGCCTTGGAATGGGGAAGTGTAGGATTAGAAATACAAAAGAGAGGAAGATCTGGAGCCAAAATTTCAAAAGAGACAAAATTCAGCTGGAGGGATCTAAAGGGAATGAAACGAGTTCAGTTCAAAGCACACTGTCCCCCAAAGCCTCAAATGGAATCCAGGATTTCAGTCACTGTTTCTCTGTTGGGAAGCACCTGCTGGGTGCTGGTGAAGGTTCCACTTTGGGTCACTTTGTCACCCTGTAACTCCCTGCAGCAGCTCTGCTGCCTGAAGAACTGCTGACAGAACACTGGTGCTGAGCTCTGTGGCAGAAGGTCTGGGGCTGTTTTAATTGATATTCTGAAGTCTTTACTAGAGCTCTCACATGCCTGCTGTTAGCTAGGTAATCTTATGCAGTATTCTTCAGTCATTCCCTGAGAAATTGTGTGGTGGCTTGTCAGCAGAAGTTGGGGATGGGTCAGGGAGCTGTGGAAAAAGGAAGATGGAGAAGGCCCTGGAGATATGGGTTCTTTCTCCTACCCCTGCCAGACTGCCAGGGTGGGAAAGAGTAAAGCATTTAAACAAGGTGCTCATCTTCACAGCACAGCTGACGTGGAAATCTTCAGGTAATTGTGAATCCACAACAGAGTTTAGTAAGACATTATTCTCTAAGAATGTCAAGAGCTGCCTTATCTAATGGGTCTGGAAAATCACAGGTACACGTCTCAAGTGAGGCAGTCAAAATTAGCATTTTCAAATCTCTCTCTGATGCTCTGCACACCCCTCTAATCTGTGAGGTGGACACTCCAGCCCCACACTGCTCAGAGCTTTTGTGCAGCAGGTACTGTAGTGACAAGCACTACATAAAAGCTTCTGAATATATTAATAACTTCTGCCCTCACAGATTACTGGAGAAAAATGTTTGTGATGTGCACTTCAAGGCTGCATCACAATGCATATGCACAAGAAACCAAGTGAAGATTGCAAAGGCAACCATATTTCTAGCACTTCCTAAGTTTTTAGTGCCTGCCTTTAAAATCTTCATTATGTGCTTTTAGCATAGCGGCTTTCTGGTATATAACATGTGATTATCCGAAATTACGTATATATTTTTACAGTATCTGGAGAACATTTTGTTTTGTGCTTTAGAAGGATCCCAAAAATAATAGTTATTTAACTAAATCGTCTCTGGCTTTCTTTTCCCTTTGCTTTTGTGTGGAAGCCACAGAACAGCTTTTCACATACCAGATGAATAATGTGTAGGAAGAGTGAGAGAGGAAGGGAATTGATGGCTTCTTTTTAAGTATGTGAATTTAATTTCACCAGGCACTTTATTTTAATCATAATGCAGATCCAAATTTACAGGGGAAAAAAAAAGAATCTCCCGTATGCTCCTATATATTGGTTCATATACATTACTGAAAAAGTTCATGCTCTATAAAAGAATAAATTTCTGATTTTAACTGTTGTTTGAAAATGAATATACATCGATATCTAAAGTACTAGGTAGCATAAAAACATTCTGCATCTTGAAACTACAGCAAAACGCAGTCAGAGGCTTGCTGAACAACTGTTAGATTACCTGACCAGATTTAGAGGTTTCACAGACAGAAATTTTCTTGCCCTGTTGGATTTTTTTAGCAAAACTCTTTTTCTCATCAGTGCCAAGAAAAAAGAAACGAGCTATCCAACACACTCATAAACTCAAAAGTATTATGGCACTTGGAGTGAGAAAAATTCCTTGATTCCTGCCCCCATTCTTTCCAGCTTCTCTGCAACATAACTGCAGACATAAATCCCTCTCCCTATTGAAAAAGTGTATCTATTGATCCTGAAATAAGCACGTGTAACAGTTATGCAATTGATCTGCCAACACCAGCCCCAGCTCCCAGTTTGGGAAGAAAACATTGCTGGTTATGAAATGGATGATTTTCAGAGCCCAAAGTATGAAAGAACAATCCTACTTGCTTAGGTAAAAGAGAGCCAATGGAATTTTTTCCTCTATTCTAATAATCACAGAAATAACACATTCTTGCATATTTTATCCCAAGCAAAATATCCGAGAAGTCCTAATTCCTTCATGTTAAAAGCTTGCAGCATTCCCTCAGAACAGAACCTCTGAAATACATTTAAAACATCCGAAGCTTTAACGTCCACTCACCTCATCTAAAACTCCCAGTAAAACAGGTCAGTTTAAGAAAATAAGGCATCTGTAGCAGGAAGGAAGGATTTATCCATCTTTCTTTTATCCCTTGCTACTCACCTCCAAGAGCTGCTGTTGCTCGGAGCACACAGAAGGCAGCAGCTCAATCCGAGGAAGAAAAAGGTTATTTCCTTTCACCTCTGTTACTGCTCTTCCTTGAAACTCCTTCACTTTCTCTTTCAAGTTGCACATGAACACAAGGAAGGACCCTTTGGGCTCTCTCCAGGTCTGTGTATATTATGTAAAACAGATGAATGCATTTCCTATTTTAACCACGAAAATCATGTCTGCACTGACAGGCGCCGGGATCATTAATGGTGCACTGTGTGCAACAGTGCAAGCCCACAGAATGCTCAGAATTGGGCTCAGCTCTCTAAATGCAGAACCAGATGAAAATCTGCAAATCAACTTCTCTTTGTTGCAAAAGTTTCTCTTTTTCTCTCCTGCAGCAGAAGCAGGAAATCGCTGTTTAAGCAGTACATTTCACTGGAAATGCTGGAGCAGAGCTCTAGACTTGGTGTAACACCAGAAACAAACACACTGGAGATGTTCTGGCCATTAAAATGCCTCTAGCCCCAGTGTAACTTTCGGTCAGCTACCACATCAAACCTGTGATTCCTTTCTCCCAAGACAATTTTGTTTTGTAGCACTGTCAGCAAACTGCTCCAGCACTTCTTGAAAAGATTCCAGCCCAAATTACAGTAGTGAAAGCCTGTCCTGGCCTCTTCCCTTACTATTTTTTTCTAGAATATTTACATTTCATATTATTCCCCACCCAGTCTTAGTGATAGTTCCCAGAATGCAGGAAAACAGTCTTTCCTTCCTGCAATCCTAAATGCCTTCATTAGGGAGACTTAACGTTGAAGTGTTTTGGAAGGCAGATGCTCTGGGTTTAAAAGAAGCAGGAGAGGACTCAGTGAACAGCTGCATTGCTCTCAGCTTCCAGAGAGCCACATTTCAGAATGGTTTTCTACATTATTTTGTCAGTGGGAACATATTATTACCATCTATATTTAAAAATACTGGCTTTCCTGCACAAAGGCAACAGCAGACTTAAAACCACAATGACTGTTCTGTGCAAGTATTCTGTGCCAATGATGCAGAAAATGAGATCCAAGTGAAAAACAAAGTGGTTTAGAAGGTCTTTGCTTGCAAGGTGTCTGTACAGAACTGGCCAAAAACTACCAGTACAAGAATTCTTGTACACTTTAATCAATATTCACAGTTCTTTGTTGAAATTTCACTGACTGCTCAGTAATACCTTGTCTTTACTAATGAGCAACCTATTGTATTACATCTGTAGTACATTGAAATGCTGGAAATTAAACCCACGTTCCAAAGGTAACATTTTTCTGTTCTAAAAGAAAATATTTTTCAAGTAAACTGAGCACTGTCTGTTTCTGTAGATATTAGATCATGTGATTCCTGAAAGAGTCTGGCAAACAATTTCACTTTGGAGCCCTGAGCATATCTCCTACTAGAGAACTGCCAAAACCCAGGGAGAAAATCTAAACACATTTTTGATAAAGTCTTATAAATTTTAAGTAAATCACAGTCCTTTTGTTCCCCAGGAAATAGATATTAACGTTTTCTTCTCTTATTGAGTCTTCTTATGCATCATCTACAACCACCCACATTTATTTTCTAGAATAGTTTAGGCAGTGACTAAAGGATCCACTGCAGCTCAGGTAAATTGCTTCTTCTGAAACAAGTGCACTAATCATGTGGATAAGATAAAATTGATTTGGTTTAATTCAATGAACATATGTAAAACAGAGGCTTTCAGTCATAAATAGGACTTCAGTGGACAGCCCATTGTTTATTCCCTAAGGGATATTTTAGGGAATAAGTTTAATGAAGTACTGTTTCAACAACCTATTATCATTGGTAGTCTTTTAATTAATGTCAGTGGCAGTTAATTTAAAAAAAAAAAGTACAATGTCCATCTCTCACTATTCTGTGCACAGAAATCATTCCCTTCTGTTTACTGAAGTTCTGGAAAAAGCTATGACAACCAAAGACCTAACTTCAAATGTAAATAAAAGTATTATGCAAAATCTCTATTAAAAATTAAAGCAAAGTTCCCAAACATGAGCTAAAATTCAAGAACTTAAGTCCTTACAAGGTTAATAGGATTCATTTGTCAGGGAGATGCCTTATGCCAAACAGGCTTCTTTGAGTTTTAAACCCATGTTTGCTAAGCTTCTAAATACTTGAAAATGAGGCACATTAGTTTGAAAATCTAGAAAAAGCTTCTTAAATGCAAGTGAAAAATAAACAAATCTATCCTGGTGCAGAAGTTTCTATGAATCATCACTCTTCAGGCCCAGAGAAGTTACCCAATGCAGGAGCTGTGTCACGGCCACAGCAGCAGCCAAGGCAAGAGGAAACTCTGGATACAGCACAACAAATGAATAAACATCTTGAGGAAGTTGATGCTTTGTACTCTTGCTGATGGACAATATTCCCCAAAAGCCTAGAACAGCTAAACTTCAGATTTTTCAACGCCATAAATAAAACTTTGCCTCCTTAACAGGACTCAGACTTAATCTTCCTTTTCTGCATGAGACTCAGGACTCATTTTTACACTTCCATATATGAAGCACCTCTGGCTGCTTAGACTGCAGGAATAAATCATCTCTACAGTGAATACAGGCCTTTTTAAAGTATCTCTTTTAGAATCTGAGCTTTATTCATACACTTTGTATTCTCCATAGAATGGAATTCTCCATTTCTTAGTGGGAATTAAGTTTTAGTCAAGATTTTCTTAGCAAACATGCTTCAAGTATGTGAATTTCATAAAGCATCCCACATGTCTCATGTAAAATTCTGTGAATGTGGCAATAGTTTTGGATAATAGTTTACATTTCAGCTGCCAGTATGTTTCTGTGTTAGAAGACATTCATTTATTTATGAGATTCATAGATCTTTGGATTATAGCTAAAATATAAGACAGTCTTTCCTGGTAATAAATTGTGACTCCTTCAACTGAAGCTGTCCAACATTCCATCTTCCAATGCCTTATTGTGCAACTTCTTTTAAGTCTTCCAGTAAAAAGAGATTAAATTGTCAAAGTTACCAGGTAATGGCTTGGGCAGTTGACAGAGTACAAACCTGGCACACAAAGCATACGTGGATATTGAAAATCTTGTTTCCTCACTGAGGAAGGGGTCACTGTGTGCAAATTGGGTACATCACCTCTTGAAAATCCAAGGTGTTTTGCTTTCGATTGCTTTTTTCCATGAAAAAATGGATAATGAGAAAATCTGTCTGTGTATCAGAATGCTGAGTGCTAATTTTAGAACTCTTCAAATAGAATCAGAAGACTCTATGAGACACGATGAAGAAAAACTGGCATTTGAGGAATCCGTCTTAACAGGTTTTAAATTAGGTGAAATTAGGACTACAACATTCAGTATTTCTTAAATACTAATAAATTGTGTTTGGACTCAGTTTTGAGACTTATTTCCTATCAGACTTAATGAATACCTATAAAAGAGGCACACTTAGAAAAATCGGAAACAGCTACTCTTTAAAGCAAAAACTTTATGATTAGATTTAGAAATTCTGTAGAATGAGGCATTTGTTCTCTTGTCATGAACCCAAAGAACTCTCTCTTATTTTAAAGTCTTTTTTATTTGAATACACTTAACATGCTTGGAGTACTTAGTTACTACTGCAGTAATTAACATTTGTAACCTTTGCTGATTTGGAATTAATGTTATATTTAGCAGAAAAAGAGAGACCAGAGATTCCAATATATTCCTGGAAATATCTTTAAAATGTCCTAGCAATTACACTCAAAATCTAGAAAATTCATATACTACTATCACTGTCTGTCTTGCTCCATCTTAATTAGGATATTTGGGGGTTTTAAATGTGGCAACAAGTTCCTTTCGTTTTCTCAATAAGGCCTTTTTTCAATTTTTATTTTCATCATCTGTCACAGAAATTTGCTGTATGTGTAAGCAATTTAATGGTTCACTGAAAGGTTGTTATGCAACTGAGTTGTATAAAACCCTGTCCAAGCCCAGAAATTACTGTAAGGGGGAAACACTGAAGTGGTGAAGGGCTGAGAATTTCAATATGTTTTCTGTTGGTATTTCTATCTTTTGTCAGTGGGTTTTTAGAGCTCCTGTGAGGGCAGGAGGGAAGAGATTACCTAATGTTGGGATGTCAGGGATAAAAAGCTGCTGCCCAGGCAGGAGTCTGGAGCCATAACGAAGCCAGTGGGGAGTCTGTAGTGCCATATCTGCTTTGCAGAGGTCTCAAGTGATTATTCCAACCCAGAGTTTTCCAAACAGAAGCCACTCAGTGCAATACTGAGCTGTTATTAAAATCATTAAGCCTGGATTTATCAGTGTAGGTGATGAATGATTAAATGCATCATTCCAACTGCAGCAGGGTCAGGACTCGAGGGCTTTCTATCAATGCATGTTTATAATTTGTAAATGAATACAGTGGATGGGAAATATTATCAGTTGGTGAAGATGTCAGTGACGCAGTTTCTGAGCCCCTGTGGCAGCATGTACAGCTATTTCCAGAGCAAGGATCAGGGTGTAATTAATGCAAATGGCAGATCCTGCCACTATTCCCCAGGTCACTTAATCAGTTATATTCCTGTTGACCATTGCTGTGATTATCCACAGAGCAAAGCACTGCTCTGTGAGTGAGGGATGGATAATGTGGCCCTAAACTGATTACACCTAAGTGCTACTCCAAAAGCAGAGAAAGACCCAACGCTGGGGTTTTTATTTCACCAACACTGATTTCTACAGAAATAAGAGCTCTTCTTAAGGTATATGACAGAACCAGGAAATATCATCATGCTGTACCCTTGTTTCTGCAATAACAAGATATAACTTCACAATTCAGTTTATTTTCCAACCACAGCATCCTCTGAGAAACTAGAAAGCCTTTCTTGCAAAGAACCTTTGTATTGGACTGGATGATCTTCTGATGATCCCTGCCAGCCTGAATCACTCTGTGATCCTGTGATCTCTTTATGTAACCCCTACAAATAAAATACACGTCCATACCCATCAATTATTTACCAATATTTCTACAGATGTCCCAAATGTATGTTTTGACCTTCAGGCAGAAACACTGAAGCACAGTAGAAAATTCCACTTGGCCAAAGCTGGAAAAGTTTAGAAGCCTGTAAATTATCCACTCCTCAAGAGTGCAAGAGTAACTTCGGTAAAGCAAGAAACAGTAAATCAGGTTCATTTTGTACAAAAAATACAAAAGTGAACCAGTTGTTGATAACCAGCACCACTCCTTGGGATTAATTTCTCTATTTGCCATTGAAATTCCTAGTTTGAGCACTAACTAAATATTTAAGGGAAGCTTTATGGACATTACCTAACATCACACACAATATGTATTTCTCTTCTCACTTGTTAAAATAAGATTTTTGTAACTTCTAACATTTGTCACACAGAGCATATCACTTGAAGCAGAGATGACCACTTTTCACCAGCCAACATAAAATAAAGTGAAAAGAGTGATATCAAAAAGCAGTAGCAGTCAACTGTAATCCCTGTAGGATTTTCTCTTATCACTTCCCACATTCTATGAGCATTCCTCACAATCTCTCCTGCCTTTTCACTTGAAGTTGTGATGGTCTTTCCAGAGAATAATCAGTGAGAAGGCAATTTCTGCTCTGTGCAAAAGTACATAGTTTGTTTTTAGTCAGTTCTGAAAACACGGGTTTCTGTCCTTCCTATATGGGGTAAATCATGGAACAGCTGAATATGAGGACAGTGTAGGTGGCACAGGCCACAGCCTTAGAACCATTTCTCCATTCCTTGGAGGATTAAAACTGGATAAAGTTTTCATCCATATCCATAGATCCAAATCAGCACGTCAGGAATTGTTGATTTTCCTGTCTGGTAATGCTTTCTTGGACTATTGTTTTGGGCCTCTCTTCATCAGCCTCCCTCCAAAACTGCTGTAAGAATTTGAGACTGGCTCTACATTAATCAGCTAATAAGAGTTGGATATCCCAACATGTTATTTATCCTCATAAACTCACAGCTCTCTCTCTCCCTGGTCGTTCCAGGGATGTGGTTATGTGGACCAGGGAGGAACAAGCCAGTGTTCAGCACCAAGGTCAGCTCAGGACTATGCACAGCCAATAGAAAAAGACCTTGATGCACTAAAAAGTCAAAACTCCCATCAAAAACACAGAGAAATCTCAACACTTGTTGAACAGAAATAGAGATTTTTTTTTTAAATCTAAACCTTATATTTCATTCATTAACTGCATTCTTTATAGGCCATTCTGTGTGGAATATAATTCAAATAGATGTGAGATAAGTTTGTAACACTATTTACTTTCAGTAATGCACAATGCAGCTGCAGTGGAAGAACAGCCAGATGAATTGAGCACTTGCACTTGCATGTACTTTACTTTGAACTCTTTATGTACAATATATGGGCTAAATTGTGCCTTTAGGCACAGGCTTGAACAAAGATCATAAATTGAACAATCTCCAAAGACATAATATTGCAGCACAACTCCCTCTTGGCTTCATGATAGGCCAGCCACAAATAAAGCTTTTTCTGGAGCATTTGACTGCACGTGAGCAACGTCTTGGGCACGCTCACCCACCAGGGCAGGGCACTGTCACCTGACAAACCCACTGCCCTCTCCACTTCTTGTCTGCTCCTCAGCTACATCCCCCAAAAAAGAGAAATGTGTGCCCCATGCATGCAGACTGAGACAGACACACATTTTCAGCCCCTTCAATGGATGGATGGATCTAGAGATTGGTTCTATGTAGGTTTAGCTGATTTTTATTCCCTCTGAGTGTGGAAAACCTGGAGATGCATTGGGTAGATTGAGATTAATCTATTCCTGACTTAAACTGATCTAGATGCGTGTGAGATGCTCATTCAGAAGGCATCTTAATATATTTTATACATGTAAAAAGGCAAATGAGGTCCTACTGGATTTATTATGTATCAAGCTAATGAGAGTTTTACTATTTAGAGAAAGGCTTGTCATAGGTTCTGAACAAGTTCTTTGACAATTTACTACTGACAACAAAGCTGGCCTGGGAGTCTGAAATTTCCACAACTTCCAAGTGCTGTGGGTGTAGACAATTTTGGTACACAGTTCATAAAACCCAAACTGCAGTAAGGTTAGAAAATCTTCCTGCTGAAGTCACCTGGAATGTGTACAGCACTAGAGAGAACATGGCAAAAATGCACATGGGAGACCCCAGAACAAAGAGAAAAATCAATCACTGCATGTTTACTTAAGTGGCCAGACTGATACATTACTGCACACAAAGACATTTCAGCCCAAAAGTTGTCTTTTGCATGAATCCTATGGGCTTTTTTACATGGAAATACTTACGAAATCTAATCCAATTTACCTAAGTGCGCGGGCTTGGAAGTAGCTTAATTAAACCACAGTAAATTTGCATGAATACTCTCTCCTAGAATTAAAGTAATCTTAATTCAATTTAGATTCATTTACTTTGGAACAGAATAAAGCTAAATTAAATTGAGCTCACTTTAATTCTCAATCTGAGTGTCCACACAGATTTTAATAGTTAATTAATGCACTGTACTTTCGTAAGTGAACCTGCATGGATTTTCATAGGCTGTGTTTATGTAAACAAGCTCTAAACATGCTCTTCTTTTATTTCAAGACTGTTCTATTTTCTGTTACACTCCATATGGGCTAAATTAACAGTCACTAGGAGGAGCCAAGTATTAGCAGATTGTTCTTAACCAAGACTGTATTTTCCATCACTGGATATAAAATACAATTTTTTATATATTCTGTGAATTACAGTCCTCAATGCATCCCTTTAGGCCTTCAAATCTACTGATGACAAACAAAAGAAGCTAGATATGATTTCTTAGAAAAAAGTCTTTAAATTCCATGTCTAAAAATTATATACTTAAAGATGTTCCTTTGCAAAATAGATTATAGCATATGAATTGGATTTTCTAGATAACAGATGCACTAAAACCACAATTTGAAACAATTTTTGGACTCTGTCCCAGCACAAATCAATCATATGGATTCAGAAAATGCTAAGACAGATCTTGAAATGGTAATTAATTTGACATCACAATTTGGGTGTCAGAGAAGAAACTCTGATTTATGGCTGTAAAGGCTCTAACTCAGCAATTAAAAATAATGTTTTTCTAAGTTTCACTGTTTCCAAAGTTGTTGGGTCCCCTCATTAGTTTAAGTTTTTAAAATGTTCTCCTGTTCATGGGGTGAGAAACTCTATCTTTGGCTGCAACTCCTTTCAAATCACAGCTTGCTGGGCAAGGCTCATGTTAGCTGTGATTGCAGTTGGCAGGGCACTAGATTAGCTGTTGACATCAAGCCAACATTTAATTTTGTTTTCTTGAGTCATCTGTTGCCAGTTCCCATGACAACTGCTCTTCTAGCCATCAGATTTACTAGAGAAAACCATTAAAATGGCCAGGAGTACAGAAAGAGATCCTTTGATGTAGATGGAAGTTCAACTGTTTCCTTCAATGGAAACAGAAAGATCTTTGCAGTTATTACTTTAGCACCACGTAACTTCTGTTCAGGAAAACACGGATGTTCTTGTATTAGAAAAACAGAGTGAATGGTAGTCTTTAACAAGAAACCTGCTTTAGCATCTTTTTACTACAGAATGAAGGTCTTTGTGTCTAAAATATCATGTCGTGCAGAGGACGGGAAAAAAATATTTTTCTATTCTTGCATAGTAGTAACAAAAGATGGAATTTAAGATATGGATTCTTTTGATCTTCACTAGAGTCCCTGTACATTTCCCTTTCTTGTTTCACAAATGTGTCGCTTAGGTAAAGATGTGTCTCATGAAGACATCATTACTGTGCTGAGTCAGCCCAGAGGTTGAACCAGACCAAAGGAAAAGGCCAATTCCAATCCTGTGGGAGCGTCTGTGGGATCAAAAATACCTTTGGCTAAAAATACTTGTCCGTGTATATAGAATTTGTACAACCCATAAACCCCCTGGTTATGAAAGCATAAGAAGAAATTGAATACCATACTGGATTACAAGCAGTCCTTGTGGTAGAATGTTAACACTCAGGGGTTATTTCTAAGCCCATCTCCTGTTGACTTTCACAAGTCCTCCCAAAGTCTGAATTCCACATTCCGCTTATCTGCTGTGTTCAAAGCACTGTGAAGCACTAAACACCCCCAAATCCCTTTGAAAGAAAAGCACAAATATATTAGAAAAAGGTGCACAACTGGTTCCAGTAGAGAAAATCCCAGGCAGTCTCTGTTATCTCTTCATGAGGTGAATCTTTTACCTCTAGTATATGGAAAAACAAGCAGCTACACAGCCCTTCCATGGGTATTTCCCACTGCCCAGGAGCTTGTTCTAACAAGCATTATTTGCAGGGGATGTCCAATTCCCCCAGACCTGCACACAAAGGGCAGCACATGGCAGTGCTTGCAAGCTCAGGTGAGGATCCAGTACTCCTGACTGTGTTCTAAGAATTAATGGCCCTCTGCCAAGGCAATACCCTAGAGATTTTTATGCACCCCATTTAGTTTATGTTTCATTACACACATCTGGATGACTTTTCCAGGCTGGTTTTTCAACAGCAATTCAAGATTGCTTTCCCAAATGTGAGGATACATTAGCCTACCCTCTTGATTAAAATTGAGAGAACAAGGTGATTACTCTGACAAAAACCTACCCTGCCTCTCTTCATCTGCCCAGCAGAAGCAGTTAAAACATTTTAAAGATAATGGGGGTGTATGTGGGAGAAAGTGAAAGATAAGGAGAGAGAACACACCAGTTCCCCAGCTTGAATTAACTCTCCCAGTCCCACTGGAGAATCATCTCCCACCAGCTGGAAATCCAGAGATCTCAGCAGGCTGAGTATGTTTGGTCCCTCTGCAGGGACTCTCTGTCCCCCAGTTTGGGTTTGAAGCCACTGGATTGTTGGCACTGGTGTGAATTAGTGACAAAAGGAAGCGCTGTGGCCGGGACGTGTCGCTGCCATCTCCCAGTGCTACACTGGAGATGAAACAGCCACATCCACTGAAGCTGGCAGTGTTTATGTAATGGTTTGGGCTGTGAACTCAGGCTCTGTGTGATTGTTTCAGAATGCACTTGGCTCGTGAATGCCATTGATGCAGACGCCCGCACACGTTCAAAACGCTGTGTTTCATGTTTTGCTTTTATCTTTAAATATATTTGAGTAGGTTTTTCTCTCTTCTGAAACAGCTCACATAATAGGTAGAACTAAAAATGATCTAATAGCTTCAGTGCCTTAGAGCTACTGCCATGCATGAAATTCAAACTGTGACTATAAAAAGAAGCAAGGACTTTCTCTCCAATTCGCATTTTTAGCTACTTCTCTATTTTTTGAGAAGGACAAAACTTGTTCATGTTTCAGGTCAGAATCAGTTAAATAAAATGCAGTCTGAAAGTTATTACAGATCATCTGGGGAACTGGAGGCAAAAGTCTGGGGGTTTTGGACTGGTTGAGAAGGCAATAAGCTTAGTAAGATTGGTAGTTACTAATTAAGGTGGTAGCGTGACCCAAATTTGCTTTCACAGCCCTTACTGATTTAGTCAGATGCAATGACATCCTGTAGAGCTGAGCAAATAGTTCCTGATGAGTAATGTATTTGCACCTCCTTACTTTCTATCTGCATATTGCCTTGATTGTGTCACAGTTTTCCTGTCACCACCACCAGCTTGTATGTGCTAGATTATTTCTGCAGTGTTTGAAATGTGTATTGTCTGTGCTCAGCAGCCAAACACAAGTGGCACTGCTCAGTCCTCGTCCAATACCTTATGGTAGTTCACTCTGTGCAACTCTTAATTAAGTTTATTTGCATGTGTGCGAAACATATGCTTGGCTATTCAAACCTTGCTTTGCACAGATGCTCCCTAATTTTGTTAAATGAGAGAGACCACTATAATTTTTAGGATAAATTAGCCAAATTAGAATAGATTGAACCATTTGACTGTGTTCCCAGACTAACGTGACTATTTGGTACCTTGCTTGTCAGAATTTAAACATTATCTGTTTCCAAATGCTCTGAAATAAGAACTGGTGATTTTATTAAGCATGGGTGACTGTTCCTGGGTTTTACTTGGAGCTTCACTCCAGCACAGGCTGAGACTCGGTGCGTTCTGAGCCATATGCACACTGAGACTCTCCTGCAGGGTGTATATTGAGACACTCCTGGAGACTGATTTTAGGTTGAATCGTAACCCTTATGACTTTGGACGAGCCCACTGAGGAAGCTCACTGTGGGGAGCTGGTCTGCCTGCTGGAGCGTGCCTTAATTGTGTCATCAGAGCCTTGGGTCATACTGTGAAGAGGTAGACAATGTCATATCCTTTAAACATGTTCTAACCACTCAGGCATTTAATCAGACACTGACATATTTATCATGAATAAAAGGAACAGGAGGATACCATGAATTTCTTTAGAGCCACTTAATTGACAGTACATTGGGTAATGAATGACCAATTAATAAAATGAAAGCAGAATATAATGGATTAGTACTTTGTTTGTACACAACACGCATCATTAGGACTCTTCAGCCATCATTAGCTCTGTCTCCTCTGCACTGAGTCATTCTGCTCCCTGGAAGAAGTCTGGGCTGCATTACAGAACTGCCAAACCATTCCACTGATAGAGCTACAGCCTTCTGGATTGTCCTCCTGTGCAAGCTGGTTCCCTGAATTTAGGGGATTCTTTCCCATTTCTTTTTTTTCCATTTCATCATTAAATGGGTTATGCAGATAGCCAAAGGCTAATCCCATCATTATTTTCCAAAAGCAAAGATGTACAAATTAAAACCCTTACTCTACCAAACAAGGAACCTGGGCTCTTGGAGGACTCTGCTTGGGTCACCTGGAAAGGAACTGGTGTGGAGAAACCAGGATCAAGTAAAAGTAAATAAGCTTAATGATTTCTAGTAACATGACTTTTTCGGTCTCAAAAAAATAAAAAAGAAACATTAAAGTGATGAAATAAAACCAAAGGAAGAAGAGCAGTCTGGCAAATTCTGGCCTCTGTGCTATCAGCTCTCATTAAGTTCTTCCACTGGTAGATTCTCAAGAAAATCCCCAAAAGGATTTTCTCAAAGTTCAGTTAAATTTTTTGTATTTCTAGTAAAAAATACAGTCCTTCATCTACCAGAGAACTAGACAAACACATAGAATCAACCTTTGATTAAAAAAATAAGCATTATTCATGCAATCTGGTTAAGCAGTCAGTCAGTTATAACACGTATCAGTGGTAGCTGTCTGCTTGAATTCTTCGAATGTTTAGTTTAATATCTTGTGCTAAATAAAATAGGCATGGCAACAACATACAAAAGAGTTCTTTTACATACAATGAAGAAAATTTGTACAAAATATACAAATTATTTGCATGCACAAAAATCCCATGAGTGCATATGCAAAACACTTCATTATGCCTGTTAGTTATTGTAATTGCCATTAACTTGTGCAATTACTTGCTCTGCATCACAATTCCAGGTGAATGGTTAAATCAGCTTCAAAATTATGAATAGCTGAAAAACCCCGTTTCAAACCCCAAGCCATTTCATTAAATCTCTCCTTGTATAGTAAACAGAGTGCATATCACAAACTAACAAATTGCAAGCTGTATTATTTCCTGAAGTGACTGCAGTATTCCCAGGAGAACTGAGGTTGTTGTTTACGGAACAAGAATTCCCCACGCAACAGCAGTGAAATTGTTCTTCCCATCAGGGCTCAGCCACATCATCAGGATGGGTTATCTGGGCCCTGTCAAACCTTGGCTGTTCTGCTAGGGCTGTTAAAACACTTTTTTAATGCTGTGATCTGAGTATTTGAACACGTTCTGCACAAACCCATTAGCAATAACTTAGTTACAGACATACATCATTGCCTGGCTTCTCTCTTTTTTAGGTGACCAAACTTTGGGTGGGGTTGGGTTTTCTCGAGTCTTTTTCAAGGAGAGGACTGGAATATTACAGCTGTAAATGTAATTTTTGGTGGGAAAAACTGGAAAATGAGGATGGTTCTGTAGTACTTCTTAAGGACTCTCAGAGTAGATTTGTCCAAGCATTCCTACAGGACTGTTCCACACTTAAATCCTCTTGGATCTAAAAGCTTTGTTCTCATCTCTTTCGATGACTAAATGCCTTAATATTTGGCTCTACATTTTCTGGGAGAAAGAGCTCTTATTGTGGTACTACATCAGCTGAAATTCAGTCCTAAATATAGCTGAAGTTTGAGCAACCTTTTCTATAAGGATATTAGGGGCAGAATTGGTGCTCGAGGTTGGCCTCCTGTAAGCTCACTCCAGGCTACTGTGAGGATGTGACTGCAGGCCTGATGGAGTTATAGTGGCATGAGCCATGAAGAAAGAAAATGTCAGAAATCCAGATACCCCTGGGTTGTGCTTTTCACACAATATGTTGACAGGAAAACACGCAAAATACAAAGGTAAACAGGTGATAGCTGCCATCACCTCCTTACCTCTCCTTTTCCCACTTCCCTCCACCAATGAAAGCTGCAATGGTTTTATTTTTTTTTCAGCAACAAATGAAAAATTAAAACCTGATAGCTACTGTCTCTCATCCTGGAGATTATCCTAGAGCCTGACCATAGCTGCAATGCAGAAAAATCTGGGCACATATTTTTAAAATTCAGATTTGAGCAACATCAACAACAGCAAATCCCCAAACCCCACCCCCTTGCCCCCTGCCAGGACCTGGACCACACATAGACTGTAATTACCAGAGTTATTGCTGAGGAGAGACCATCCAGAATGCAATTATGCTATTAGGGCAGGGTAATCAGAATAACTTGCTTATTAGAGAAAACCATATACTTGTCCTACGCTATTATTTTCACTTCTATAAAATAGCCTCCTTAGGAGATACGACAATTAAACAGTGATTATGCATGTCAAATCAATTTTCAATGGATATGGATTATATTATAGCACAGGACCTGAAAGGGAATCAGAGTTTAGTGTCCAGGCATTTAAATTGTGCAAATAGTTTTACAGTGATGCACTGGTTCAGATATGCAACTGTGAGTTCCCATTATCCTCAGTCCAACAAACTGATGGTCAGTGGTATCAAACACAGATGTGAAATGCCCAGTAAAAATGCATTAAGACTGTTAAATTTCAGACAAAACCCTAAAAATAGATATAATTACTATTCAAACATCAGTGTTATTGGAATCTGATGCCTGAGCCACTTGGAATTTGCTGATTTGAATGTGATACTTGGGATCCCAAAGCTGCTGACAATTTATGAAGATGATACTTTCTACATCTTTGGGATACAATAGCTGTAAATAACCCATCTGTCACAGGAAACATCCTAAATAACCAGGCTCTCACCTCACACAGACTTAGATGGCAGTGGAATAGATAAAACCTCCATCACATCTCAGAAGGCAGAGTGCATTTTGGGCAGAAAATGGATGAAATAAAACAGCTTCTTAAAACCACTCCAGACAGACTATTTTTACTTTGAAGTCATACTTTCTGAAAGCCACCCAAATGACAAGATGAGAGCAGGAGCACTGGCTCAGTCAGGCTTGCTGCAATGGCAAAATGCCTGCAGTGGAATCTCTGTGCTTTTTCTGGGGGCTACAAAGCATCCGAGCTAGCAATGGTTGTGGTTTGTGCACAGGTGGGTGTTCCAAGAGAAATGAGGCAACAAAAATGTGGGCTTTAGAAGGTGTAATTAAAAATTTCACAGCAAAAGTCATGAATCTAAAGTTTGGAACATGTCTTAGATGTTTAATGAAGTGGAAGGACTTCGTTTCTGTGGTCCCCATGAAGATGGGATTGCTGATTTCGGGTGTTGAGGGACTGTAAGATTTGACTTGAGGCTGTAAGGCAGGAAATCAGCACTGCCATGACAAATTTTGCAGATTTCAGTATGTAACAGTTGTTATTCTCAGGAGAATCTTGCAGCACCAGTTTTTTGACCACTTCTTCACAAATTCCTTTACCTGCAAGACCTGAGCATGCCTGAGCTTTGGCTCTCTAGCCCTTGCCCTTGCTCTGAGCTTATCAGTGTCCACCAGTGTTATCAGCTGAGGGATTCTCAGTGCCCTGACACTGCAAGAGACATGAGCCCTTGGAGCAGTCACCCAATACATTCATGACTCAAAGCCAACACCTGTAGGGCTCCTTGGAAAAGCTTTTCAGAGCTGTTATAACAGAAAAGCAGGATTGATGTGGTAAAACAGCTTCCAAAAGCTGCCGACCACAGCACAGCGAAGCGAAAAGGCAGCCACTTACTCCAGCTATGCAGACCTTGCCTGTAGCCCTGCTTTCAACAACAACTCAAGATGTAATTACACATCTATTCACCACCACTGCAGGTGCAAGCTGAGCAACAGCGTGAGTATAAATGTGTGTGGGTGTGCAAATGCCTCATTACGGTGATTTGTTAGCACAGTGAGTGATGCTTTGTGTCCAATGAATGTGTAAATTAGGTGCTTAGCTTACTTGAGTGAAAAAACTTAACTTTGCCTCCCTGGCCCATCCCTCTCCTCGACAGACACTGGAAAAGGAAGTAAGACGATTCCTTGTCAAAGTAGCAGCTTCCATCTAAAACCTAACCCAGCTCTCTCGTGCTCTCCTTGGGTTTCTAACAGTGCAGAGAAGTGAATCCTGAGGAATTAATCGTGTTGAATCATATCTTAATCACATGCATGCTATGCTCTTATGCAGCATTAGAGTAAGAGGCGTCACATCTTGTGTTGTCATTTCTGGGACAGAGAACTGGGGCTGTTGGCTGGGTTTAAATCATTTCTGGCATTAACAAGATTCTGACCAGAGGCTTTATTTCATGTTCAGGATCTGTGCTGCACTATTTCCTATTATATCACAATACGTTGCAAAGGAACAGCTAAGTTACCAAGACTAATCCTTTAAGTCTTTCTTTCTATACAATGTCAGACAAATAAGACTATGCCATATTTCTGTAATCTCTCTTGTATTATGAGAATATTATGATCTTTAACAACAAAATCTCTAAACTGCACGATTCCTGTTGGCTCTGATATGCTTAGTCTTGTCCCTTTCTGTCAGAAAAGATATTTCTAAGTCTCTGTGATTTCATTTTAACAGACAATATCTAGTTAAAAATCAGATTATTAATGTAAAGCAGAAAAAAGACGTTTCCTTGTGTTTAAAAAATGAGTATTTTCTGAAAAAACATGATGTAATACCCAAAGTTTTCCTCTTTCTTCAAAAAACTACTTAAAATTAAAGTTAGTTTTGAAGCTATTGCCACTTTTTCCCTACTTGGATATGTACATTTAGATTAATCTGTTGAAAAGTAGATTTTGTTCCCAGACAACTTTACAGCAGCTACCAAGATCTAAAAAAGATTTCTGCAATGCTCTGCTGGCAGATTGCAGGGGAATTTCTTGAGAGAGGGAGGGGAATTTGAATTAAAAACTAGTTCATTAAACCCACCAGAATTAGTTTTCCATTTCTTTTAATAGGATGAGAAAATAAATTTTAAAATATATATGAAGTGTATCCTTCTTCTAAGAAATCTGTCCTTTTGGACAGAGTGAAAACATCATCCCATACTTTCTATTCAGAAAGTCTGAGTTTATTTCTCTGCTGGTATTTTATGATGTCTAAGCCACTAAAAGTATATTGAGTAACTTAATTCTTTTATAATTATTTCATTAGAGCAGCCAAATCATGATCTGAAAATTCCTAAGTTCATGGCAGTGCCAAGTGTTTGGGTTGGAGAGGTTGGGGGTTTTTCACTGTTGGGTTTTTTTAAATAGTTATTGCAAAATATGTCTAAAATCCTAAAAAAATGGGTGAATCAATGAATATTAAATTCCAGGGTGCAAAGCAGAATAGATTTTCTGCAGGTGCAGGATGCAAATAGCTGATTATATAAAATATCATCTCCCAAATAAGAGAGATGAGTAATGCCCCAGGTCATAGTGCAGCTTTTTTAGAAAAGGTTGGTAGAACTAGAGACCCTTGATGTGTTGGAATAAAGCCTAGAAGTTGTGTTGTGAGAGCAAGAGTGAGAAAAATATAAATGGAACAAGTTATTGAAAACAACTTCTCCTGGTTTTTTGCTCCTGAGTTCTTCTTTCACAAACAAGGGTTGTTTAACCCCTTCTTCTCCTGTCACCCACAATAACTTTGGAGCTCACTGGCAACTTTCAATGAAGGATGGAGTTGATGAAAAATGACACCAGTGCCCCTCAAAAGCGCTGCCTGTAGGACGAGCCTGGGTGTGAGGTCAGGTTTGGTTCCACACCAAAGCACCCACAGGAGAGCTGCTGCTGTGAGGCCCTTAAGGGAAGAGAGTTCACTCAGTCTGACTCTTCATTAGCTAAAAGAGGAGCCAATCTGAACTCCCCAGTTGTAAATGAGATTTTTAGCAGTTTAAGATCAAACTGAGGACTGAAAATGCTGGATCTGGAGGGAGGCAGGCTTTGTTGGCTTCTCTGTTGTTACAGCAGTAACAGCCATTCCATTTCCACAAGAATCATTTGGGAGAAAGGCCTCTGGAACAGGAGCTGCTGAATTTGCTAAGGCAGAAGAGCTAGCTATAGAATGAACTCAGACTACATGTCAGAAAAGTCAAAAAACTGTAGAGAAAACAGACTGAGAAATAAAAGGAGTTGCAACAAGCTCTACCCTGTCACATGAGAACAAGAGAATGTACGGAAGCACCAACCCAGTGAGACAGAAGGAATGCCAGTCTTCCAGACCAGCCTGTGTTGCCTTCAGTGATACTTCCTTGGACTAAAGAAAAGAGATAAAGGATAAATTTCTATTAGTTAGGGTTCCTTCTTAAAACATTTTCATTCATGCACAATATACTGGATTTTTGAAGGACACTCCTTTCTACTTCTGCATGTTAAAATTATCTTTTACTTGGCTTCCTTTCAGTTTATTCTTCTGGTTGAATTGCAGCAGCAAATGTACACCATAACACTAAGAAGTCTCTCTGCTATCCATCTTGACAGCTGTAGTTCACATTCCCTACGTTTGCCTGAAGAAAACCCCCATCTGATCATGTCATCTGTTAAGTTCACCATTGCTGCGAGGGTTCAAGGCACCAGCCTCGGGCAGTGGCTGATATTTGCTCCCACTACAGATCAAACAGAATCAAGGGTTTAGTGAGGATACGCAGTTTTTCTATCACGCCATTCCATCCTGGATTGGTATCAGCAGTTTACAGTAAAACAGCACATTCTCAGGAGCCTCTCTTTTGTTCCTAAACGTAGGGGATTCCCAGGTGGCCCGAGCTCACTTACATTCCTCACTCGCAGGAAGATGTGTTATTAAGTTCTCTGCAGTTAAGTATCTCCTCTGAAATCTGAAGTGATACTCACAGTTTATCTCAGTTCTGATTTTTCCATTAATTTTCTTGAGTTAAACAAGGCATTTAAAACTTATGCTGGACAAGTGGAGAATTTGTACGAGTCCAAGACTCCATTTTCTTTTTTCTAGAGCTTTCTCTGCATAGTTGGTAGTCTAATGTGAGTACATATTCTGTCCTTCTAGGCACTGTAAAATGGAGCAAAGTCAAATGAGCAACTGTCATGGAAGGAAACATTTAAGCTGAAGTTAAGTTGAAGTGCTGTATCTGAAAATAGGATGTTTTTCTCCTTGAAACCTCTGCAATCCCAGAAAGCTGCTACCCAGTCTACAGAGCTGCTATAATTAAAAAAAAAAAAAAAAAAGAAATTACATTTTTTCTTCTACCCTAAGTGCAGAGCTTAAAAAATTACAGAAGTCCCATCTGCAAAAGCATAAACTTCAGAGAAACCCAATTAAGTCAGTGTTGCATACACTATCACGTTCGCTCTATTTAAATATTCCACACAGATTCAGCTCATTCATGATGGAACAATTACAAATGAACTTGCAGGAGCCAAGAAACTCTCTTGGAGGCTGATTTCCACTGAGGTTCTGTCTGAGCTCCCCAGAACAGTGGGACTGGTTCGAGATGCTGAGCAAACCTGCCCAAAGCACCAACCCCTGGGGCAGTTATTTGAAGGCAGCACAGGAGATTGACCCTGATGGTTTCATGTGGAATTCATGTGTGCTCCTCCAGCCACCCTTCCCTTTGCTCCCAGCCCGTCCCAAGCTTCCAGCCCCTGTCCAGAACACTGTCCTAGGCTGGACACACCTCAGTCCTGACCCAGTGCAGAATTTGTTATGTTCTTTTAAGGATAGAAGCCCAAGTCTTGGTGCAGGCTGTTAGTTGAGAGATGAGATGCAGAGTTCTGAGAGCAACTGAATGAGAAGTGACAGCCATTCCCAGCAGATCAATATGGACAAGGCACAGGAAGACTGCATGGCCTGAGGGATGGAGCAGCCCTCAGAAAACAGTGAAGGCTTCACTGGTTTGATGTAATGCACTGATCTATGTCCACTTGCTGGTTATGCAGCAGCTGAACAGTTTGAGGATGGTAAAAAAAAATTAGATTAAGGAAATTAACATACATTTTAACACACATCTTCACTATGTGAACAATTCTGAAGTGCTTTATGCATAAGGACAAGCCTTCCTTCAGCTGTAACCACAGGTCCACATTGCTGACCCAGAATATCACTGTACTACAGAAAGCAAAATAAGATCCCCTTTGATTCAGATCATCTCACTGAAATGTTTGTGCAGACCCAAGCACGGAGCTATTGACCGGCGTCAAGTCGCTATATGAGGTTCTCTCTGGGGCATGTATAAATTGTGTATGTTAGGCCGTAAATCAACTTCAATTTCAAACAAAAGCATGGGATTTAATGGGCATAAAGAATCCATTGTATTAGCATCCAAACTGGCTACATTTTGAAGCAAAATCAAGGTATCATATTTAGTTTTACTTGCTCTTGGTATTTATAGACTTGACCTGCTTAGCGAAGCAAGGGGAATTAATTCTACGTAGCAAATTTGTAAAATACAAAGCCATAAATTTGGTTTAAAAACCCATTTTATAAATAAATAAATGGTGTAGCCCATTCATTACAGCACGGCTTGGGCAGTCTTGATAGAGAATTCCCTAATTAAAGATTTTGGGAAAAATTAACAGTTACTTAACTACTCACTAAAATATACAGCTACATTTCCAGATAAACATGACTCCCAGCATTATATAACTCATTCCATTCTCAAAGTGTGGTGCAAACGTTAACTGAATGAATAATCTTAAACCATCTTCATTCATAGCTGAAGTGTGAAGACCTTTTATTATTTAACAGACACGAGTTTCTCCTATTTGAACAGAGAAGCAACTACTTGTGTGCACAAGCTATTAGATGTGTAAATTAGGTCTGAGTTCTTTTACTTAAGGTATGCAATCAAATCTGGGGTTTACTTTTATTTTAAAAGAAAGCCTGAATTAAGGAGACAAAGGTAAAACCACCAGGTATTTCCAATATGATGGCCTCACTCTCATAAATGCAGTCTAGGGTTTGATGGTGTATAATCAGTATTTCCACTCAAAGAGAAAAAGGATAAAGAGGTTTTAATGGTTTAAGTGTCTTTTCAAGCAACATTCAGACTACCTGCCAACTTGGGATTTAGAAGAAAAGACAACTTTAAAACACTTTTTTCCCCATTAAAGCTCTCTATTTCCTTTACAAAACATTAAAGTTTGGCTAAATACAAATCTCCAAACACTGGGAACACTCAAACCCTGGAAAAGCCTAAAACCTACCCTTGGCATGAATAGCATACTTATTAGCTGACCTCATTTAATTTCTGCAAAAGTAGCATTAAAACATAACTTCACCAAGCTCTCTCTTGATTCCCAAAATAAACTGAATATCAGTAAGTAAAATACTCAGGCAACAGCAAAAAGCAGCTTGTGTTAAGCGTGCATCATGTTGAGCAATGTAATGATACCTCCCCTCTGACACAAATTATATGTGCAGGACCAAAATTATGCATTTGGAGCAAGAGAATCCATGGCCAGGAAGTCCCACCTCTGGAGCTCCCCAAGCACACTGCGCCCATCCTCCTCTCCAGAGATGGAGAGATCATTCTCCCCTCCTGGAACACGCTGGAGCAGAGCTGCCATGGGTGAGATGAGTCATGTGCCAGGGACAAGGGCTGCTGGGGAAGAGGAGATTCTCTGCTGCAGGACACAGAGAAAAAGGAGTTCTGTGCTGCCAGTGAAGTTTCTCTGCATCACAGGGACTTGGGGTGCAGTTAGATCTGACCAAGAAGGGACTGGGAATTTGATGAGAAACAAAAAGGCTTTCTCAAAAGCACAGTGGACTATTTCTTAAAATATAACTCCCATTGTAGTACTTGATAATGGTAATGGTGATGATTTTTCAGGTGTTATGTCAGAAAAAACTCTAACTCTATATTCACACAAGTAGCAAATGTTTTGGGAAGCTTTATAGGACTCAATGGAAAGGAAAATGGGATATTAACTAATAGCCTGCATGTTTCTAATCGCTACTGAGTATTCCTGAGTACAGCCCCTATTAGGTGTGGAATAGTAACTTTCTGCAGGGAGCCCTTTGGTAAGGAATACCAAAGTGAGAGAATATCACTGAGTTTCATATATATAAAACATAGGGTTCGGTTATAAACTGGAGCAAAAGCACTGATCAGCTAATTTTGTCCATAAATTGATACAGGAAAGGATGTAGGAGACCTGGTAAAATTCTGTTTCAGAAGAAATATAATGCGGGCGAAATGAACTCTGTTAACAGAACAGACTTGTTGACAGAGAAAGATGAAACGGAAACCAAAATCCTTCTGGGGAAAAAAACCCAACAAAAACAAAAACAAAACAAAACAAAACAAAACAAAACAAAAAAACAAAAAAGAACAACAACAACAACAAAAAAAAAAAACCAAACACCAACCACCTTTTTATAGGTGGCCTGGCTCAAGCATTAGGATCAAATTTGAAAATTCATGCAAGGTTCATGCAAGGTTTCAGGTCAGCCTCCAAAGAGGGATGATGTAAAAGGAACACAACACTTCAATTCTCATCTCAGCATCTCTTCTTAGCATCCTACAAGAATACTTACAAGAATGCTGCCTGCTACAGAACTTTTGTATTATGAAAACTAGGAACAGTGATGGAGGACCTTTTAATTCTTATGCAGTTGTTCTCCCCTGGCGTTAATTCAGAGCACAGTGCTGCTGATTACATGTGGTATCAATAGAAATAAAATGGGAATTAGCAAAGACATAATCACGTATCTCTGGAACAGCTACTCTGCAGTAGCTTTAACTTGTCAGGTCTTGAAGCACACCACACCAGAGGAGAGGCTGAGGAGCACCCCTTCAGCAGGCAGCAAGAAATTATGATGACAGAGCTGTTAACAACATCTAACACCACTGATTGCACCACAGCAGCTCCTTGCCCCAATACAGATCCTTCACTGGAGGACAAGGAACACATGGTGGACCACTGGCAAGGTCTGCTGGAGAGCTCAGTAATGCCCATCCTGAAGATTTTCTTTAATTGTGTGGTGCCAGGGAGGAAAGGCAGCAGCACAGAGAGCAAAACGTGATGGCATCCATGTGTACTTATACAAATTCAAATGGATTTCCCAAAACTAAGGGGGGGGGG